>PYAF01006043.1:451861-537245 GCA_007407185.1 Glycine tomentella | reverse complement strand
TTTTTTTTTTTTTTTCTTTTTTTTTTCTTTTTTTTTTTTTTTTTTTTTTTTTTTTTTTTTTTTTTTTTTTTTTTTTTTATATATATATATATATATATATATATATATATATATATATTTGTTATCCTCTCTTTCTCTTTTTTTTTTCATCATCATTTTTTTTCTTTTTTTTATTTTCTTTTTTATCCTCATTTTTTGTTTTATCCGGACAGAATTAAGGTATGACAAAACCTAAATACATCTCTTAACATAGTTGCACTCTATGATCTAGTCATTCAAGGAGACTTAAATTAATCCTACGGAAGAAATGTGCTATTATCGAAAATGGATGAGCGTGGGTAGTGGTTTACCTTGGTAAGTCTAGCAAAGACCTTAACCTATCTAAGGATTCGCCCACTCATCCATTCTATAAGTCTATTTGGAGTTGGCTACCACAACAACCTCCAACACTAGGTTGAGGGCCTTCTTAGCACCCCCAACTTACGTGTCTACTCATATGTAATGTCATTAGTCAATGCATGCATGTTATGTTCATTCAAATCTGTCATCACAAATTCATTCACCAATTTCAACACCATAAGAGGTTATAATATCATAGATTCACCATTCATATGTTCATCACACTCATGAACCCACATAAAGTTCAATAAGCATAGCAAGTCATTCTAACACCTGGAATTCTTGCAAACAACTCACCAAAAACTCATAGGAATGTGAATCTCATGATCTCAACATAAAGTCAACTCTAATAACAATCTCATCTTAACCGCATTTCATATCATCATAAATTCATTAAGATCTCAAAAATAATAATTTATGCAAGGAAAACAAACATTTATCACATCTACACCAAAATTGGTCATTAGACTCAAAATTGATCACTAAACTCAAATTTAGTCACTGGACTCAAAATGGTCATTAGACGCGAAACTGATCACTAGACTCAAAATTGTTCATTGGACTCAAAATGATCACTAGGCACGAAATTGATCATTGGACTCAAAACTGGTCACCAGATTCAAAACTTATCATTGGACTCAAAATGGTCACTAGACGCGAAACTAGTCATTGGACTCAAAATGATTACTGAATGTGAAACTGGTCATTGGACTTGAAACTAGCCACTGGGCTCAAAACTGTTTACTAGACCTGAAACTGATTAGGGGACACGAAACTGATCATTGGATGTGAATTTTGCAGAATTTCAAAATTTTGTAGAATGACCTCTCATGGCTTCCAGATCATCCCAAAACAAATCCAAACTCTTTTCTATCAAACTCTTTTTGTAGAGTGGAGCTATTATTTAGTGTTAGTGATGGTACTTGTCACGGTTTGTAAAAAGACCCGACAACCCCTCAACTGGAAACAAATATGGGGGATGACTTGAAGACCAATACAGGAATCAGGATGCTGATAAAAGAAGAGACGGAGAAGAAAACAGGAGGAGACAGAGGCAACAACAGCCCAGACAGAAGCGTCAGCCCCCTCGCTAACAGGAGAATGAGTCTGCCCAACACATCCGAGGTGTAATCAACACCATCGCGGGCGAGTTCTCTCATGGGGGATCCTCCTTCTAAGTGGCGACCTTGTCAGCCTTGACAGTCAGGTCCTCTTTCTCCTTCAGCGGGGCCTTGCCTCGGGTGACCAGCTCATCACCATCCACCCGGGTGCGTAACAGCTTAGCCAAAGCACCACTTGCCTTGGCAGACAATTAGTGGTGGGACTTGACCACCTCAGCAAAGGCCACCATGACACCGTTCAACTTGACATGCTCCACTCACTAGACATTACAAACAACGAACTTCAGCATGGCTAGCTCTCTCTAAAGAAGATGCCTTGCTTACAGCCTCTTGGTGGAGTTGCCCATTTTCTTCCAAAATCACAAGACTCCGTTGTATAAAGAACTTGGTGGAGTCCGTAGAGAGCGAAATCTCTGCTGACCTTATCATATTCTTGTCAAAGGGGGTCAGAGTTCTTCGCTCGAGATGAAGGAGCCGAAACAGCAGGGGTCAGAACTGGGGCAGCAACAATTGGAGCCAGAGCGGTAGGGGTCGGAGCAAGAGCAGCAGTAGCAGTCACCTCCACTGGGGCATGAGCCCAGACAGTGGGTGATGGAACAACAAGAATGGGAGCAACGACAATCACCAATGGGGTTGAAACCAGGAGAAGGAGCGGAGAGACCGGAGCACAAGAAAGGAATCCAGCAGCCTCCCTCATTGCATGCAAGTTGCAAGGGGCCCTGTACTTCTTACTACCTGACCTCCCAGCACTGCCACCCCTTTTCTTCTTAGTTAAAGAAGAGGGGGATGTGCTGGGGAAGGCAGCAACAATATCAACAAGGCCAACCCTCGACCCCGATCTACAGTTGAAAGCACATAGTGTTCACATACACCAGAGAAGTCAAGAAGATCGGTATTTAAAGACATCCTCCCTCACCTACTCGTAGCCAGACACGGCTGGGGTGGAGGATGGTGACACAGCACCGCGGAAAAGTCTACTGTTTGAAAGAGAGTAAAACGACCCGAAATCCAACCACGATTTTTTATATTTTTTCTTCTAAATATTCAACCTTCGGTCGAGAAACCCGGGCAACCACCCTCTATGTGCCGATCGCTAGCGCATCAAGGGCCCCGGTGCCCAGCTCCGCTTTATCCAATCCAATTTGTGAGTCTATTCCCTTTCTTTTGGTTTCTGTAGGACGTGCGCCTTGTTGGTTAATGGAGGACGACTTGCCTGCACTTTCAGCAACGTATGCAAGGGAAGGTCTTAGCATTTGCAGGGTCACTCCTCTTCTCACCCCCAGAAGCAGATGAGAGGGAAGGATCGCAAGCGGCTGGGGTTCCCCAACCCTATGGGCGACATTAGGCCTCGCCCTCTGGCGAAGGGGAAAAGTGCCCTTACCAACCCGACGAGAATCGGCCTTCGTCCAGGAGGAGGAGGATTCATCGTTAGAAATTTCACGGTCGGTCTCCTTTTCCAAGGAGTCACCAACATAAATCACTTCGCGCATGAAGGGCTGCTCAATCAAGCCCCTTGAATCGCTACCTCCCAAACCCAAAGCAGAATGGAAAATGGGGGATTCAAACATTTTTCAGAAGAAGTGGTAACTTGAATGAAATAAAGGGAAGAAAGAGCAAGGATGCAATAAAGCAGAAGGCAAGAGGATATGTATGGCAGTAGGGGATTTGAAAGGACCACCTGGAAACCCACGCCATGACCTGACGCCACTCACCCACTACTGCACGTCTCCAGTATGTGTCTACTCCTTGAGTGACACGTATGCACAAGTACAATACATGGGTGACACACACCTGTGGTGTAAGACAAAGCATAACGCATGCTTTCAATGCACACCTCAACGGTCAAATATTGGCAGAAGATTCAACCTCGACGCTTCACTTGCATGACATGTCCGACCTCACCAACAAAACAAATACATCCTCCCTGGACATTTCAATAGTAACAGCCAGGACAACACACGTCTAGGTTAGGGGGCTTGACATAGCTCCACACTTATACTTTACAAAGTCATCAACATCGACATCGGACATCACCTGTCCAACTTCGGGGGTTCCTTGAGCGCACCATTTCTTTTACTTGTCAAGAACACTAACCTTCACATTGAGATTTATTGGGCCTATCCGCCTATATCAATCATCAATGTTACACTTGGGTCTTATTGAGTTTTTGTCATTCATTAGTATTACACATAAGTCTTATTGGGTCTTAGTCAATCATTGTGTTACACTTGAGTCTTATTAGGTCTTAATCAATCGTTAGTGTTACACTACGTCTTATTGAACCTTAGTCAATAATCAATACTACACCTGGGCCTTATTGGACTTTGGTCAATCATCATTATTATAATTGAGCCTTATTGAGTCTTACTAATCATCAATGTTACACCTAGGTTTTATTAGACCTAAGTTAATCATTGGTACAACACCTAGGCCTAACCGAACCTTGTTCAATCATCAATATTACACCTAAATCTTATTGGATCTTGGTTAATCATCAGTACTACACCTAGGCCTTATTAGGCTTAAGTTAATCATCAGTACTACACCTAGGTCTTACTAGACCTTGGTCAATCATCAGCATTACAGCTAGGTCTTATTGGGCCTTGGTTACTCATCAGTGTCACACTTAGGTTTTATTGGGTTTTGGTCAATTATTAGTGTTATACTTGGGTCATTGCTCAATCATCAATATTTACACTTGAGCCTCATTGGATCATAATCAATCATTAATGTTACACTTTGACCTTTATGGGCCTTGATCAATCATTAGTACTATACCTAAGTAATCGAGTATAAAAATTAAATTTTTACATGCATAAAATATATATAAAATATAACTAATCGAGTATAAAAATAATACTATATTTAATTCTATATATAAAAAACAATAGATACCTTTTTCTAACTATAGAAATATAGATTCTTTTTCAATGTATTAATTGTATATTTTATTTTATTCCCTTATTTTATTATAAAATTTATAGACAAGACACCTAACTATTTCACACGTAGATGCATTCATTGATTTTTTAACATTCTAAGTCATACTTACATTAATAAAAAAAATTATTTGAATTACGAATACTGTTATTAAATACAACCACAACTTAAATTATCTGATTCTATGACACTATTAATTAAAATTAAATACCTTAATTGTTGGTTTTCATAAATTAGTTATTTGTTTCTTTTAATATATATATATATATATATATATATGAATAAAGGTAATATATGAGAAAATAAATAAATTAGATAGATAGAATAATTTTAAATAATTATATGTGGACATCTCAACATCACAAATTCTCTACTAAAATTTATAGTAGTATTTTTTGTATTTTTCTTTCTATCACATCATGTTACTTAATTATCATACTTACACTTTTCTCTTTTCTATATTTCTCTTCCTATCTATCAACTAACATTGTAATTTCATGTATTAAGTTTTAATATTATTTTTTTATATAGATTTTAAGGGGTCCTAAAAATAATTTTTATAATAATATATCCACACTTTAAAAAATTAAGAGAGGGGGGAGGGGGGCTCCTACTAGTCCCCCCTCCCTCCGCCCTCCACGCTTCACCGTCCGCCTTTGGCCCTAAGAATAATGGTTAACAAAACCCAAATTAATATTACATTATGTTGATAAGAATGAAAATCCTCCTATTTCATTCATAGTCAAACAATTTGTAGTGGGGTGTTATATTTCTTATCAATTCAATTCGGGTCATATTGGTTAAAGTCAATAGTATTAAATTACTATTTGATACAATTTATGACAAAAATAACAAAATATGTATATAAGAGGAGATATGTCATTCACAAAAAAATAGGTTATGTGACGATCTCAAAAGGAATATGCAATAGAAAATAAGGGGTACTTTGCTATGCATCCGCAAGTTACTCACCTTTTGTTTATTGCATCTTCATCTTTGCATTCCCAATTTAATTAAACATTGAACTCTAGTGGACTCCATGCATGGATTACCTTGCACTCTATGTGTATCTCTTGTCAAACTGTGCCACCATGTCCCTTTGTGGCTCTTTTAAATGCTAAATTTATACCAAAAAAAATATCAGTAAGTTACAACAAACAAAAAGTACATTATATTTTCATATTTTGACTTTTTAGTACATTGTATATTGAATGTTTACAAATTACAATAATTGAGTATTGTGAAAAGTATATATTAAATAAAAATTAAAGTTTTAATGTTTATAAATATTATTTTTATTGTGTAATTCCTTACCAAATGACTTTCAAACACTAATCAACACCAATCTTTTCTATAACAATATCACATTAATCTTTTCTATAACAATATCATATATGGATCACATAAAAATGAGAAAATTAATAGGATGCATGAACAGCAAATAAAAAGATTTTGAAGTTTGGTTTAAAAAACTAATCATTTCATTCCTTTATTTAGTTTTAACAGAAGTTACAAGCAATTTTTTTGTACACTTTTTAACCAAGGGCGTTTAATAACAAGTAACCAATTAATCCTCTCTTTGCGTAATTCAATATTTCGAAATATTATTTTTTCCAATTAAAAAAGGAAAAAGTATTAGAAATTAAAAGTAAGTGAAGCCATGAAAGCATCTAGGCAAGACCTTTTTTTTTTAAGCTGGATGCATATATAACTTCTTAAGTTTTCACCATTTTTTATTATTTAACTGTGCAGTCTCATATTGTGCATTTTGAAAGCTTCACCTTCATCCTCCACTTCAATGGAATTTAATTTGAAAAATCTTTTTGTACAATGGAATTTTGCTAATCAAGCATGGAATGCAGTTTTTAAGTGGATAGTTTTTAGTATGGTTCAACCGAATTTGGGGCAACAACACTTTTCTCAGTTTGGTTCTTTATTTCATGGAAAAAATATGCGAAATTCAATCATCGTTAAGGGTGGTGATCTTCCTAAGGTTTAGAGTATTCTAAGTCATATTCAGATGTTATTGTGGACTTGGATGATATATAAGGGTCACTATAATGGTGCTTTGTCTTTTGCAAGTGGGGGTGTTTGAATCCTTTATTGTGGCTTTTAGCCTAGTAACGGTTTTCGTTGCCATTATTTCGGCCTTTAAGAGGTTTTTGCTTTACTTTATGTAAATCTTTTCATATAGGGTCACATTTCGTGCCCTTTTAATAATATTTGATTTGCCTTTAAAAAAAATCAGGTAAAGGCACATGAATGTCTTTATTATATCTCTAATAGTTTCTACTCTTACAAAATCAATGAAGAAAATCATCATAAAGAACTATACCATAAGTAGTTCATACATAACGTAATGACAAGTTTGTAATTATTTTATTGGTCAATATTAATTATTAGTTTTTGTTAAAGGATGAGTTCAAACTCACTATCTCTCCATTTTCCTTCTCTTTTCACCGATCATCTTATAACCCCTCAATTGTCCACTTATATATATACAAAAATAAAAATGTCTAATCTTAGAGAAGAAATTCATCACTAGATGGACAACAACTTGTAATGTTCCAGTTGCTCTTAAAATTTGGAAAGAAAACCTATAAAATAGTAATTTAATTATAATTAAATTTATATTTTTGTATTTCTATTATTTAAACTACTAGAAACTTGCAATATAATATAACTATATATGTAGGACCATGAATTATGAATGTTGGACACAAAACTTCTATTGTGAATGGTCATCCTCAATTCCAAAATAGTGAAAAATATGGTTTTAAAAAATCCTAGATTACTTCAGGTATGAATTATTTTCTTTAAAAAAAAATATGATTAAAAAGTCAGTGGGTATGTATGCTTAGTTTAAACCACAGTTTAAACCACGGACTAAATAGACTGGACTTAAAAACCCACAATCATAAATGAATCAATTGTTTTTGTCTCTTGTAGGCTATGGATTAAATGTGCACCCGTAAGTTACTCGTCTTTTGTTCATTGTATCTTTGACTTTAGACTCCATCTTAAATTCTACATTAAACACTAATAGACCCACACAATGTACCAATCAAAACTCATGCATGAATTACCTTATACTTTATGTGTGTCTCTTGTCTAACCATCCTTTCTTATGGATGGTAGTGTCACTTTGTCCTTTTGTGACTCTTTTAAATATTGAATTTACACAAAAAAATAAATACCAATAAATTACTACAAATAAAAAAATACATTGTATTTTTTCATCTTTTGGCTTTTAAGTACATTACATATTGAATGTTAGCAAATTACCATAAATGAGTATTGAAGACCGTTGTTTGACTATTTTAATATTTTTTCATAAAACCTACCTTAATTTTTTTCAATTAAATATTTCTATTATTTAAATATTAAATAATCAATATTGTACAAATAATTTTATTTATTTTTTACTTTTTTCATCTAAATAGTTTCAAAAAATTCAAAATTATAAGAGATGGTAAACTTTTTTCTAATATAGTTATTAAAAAATTCATAGCAAAACTTTGTATATTACTAGAAGAGGATTAACATTTCATACGTTCATCTCTCTAAATAGTCTCGGGATGAGAATTTAGTTTTTGAAAATGATTGAATATAGTTGAGAATCAATCTTAATCGATATTTTTTTTATGAAGAATCAAATATTTAAGGTTGATTTGATCAATGACTTTAACATGTACATGATAAGTTTATTATCAAAAATAAATATTATGTTGATAAGAATGAAAATCTTCTTTATTTAATTCATAATGAGACAATTTCTTGTGGGTTATATAAGAGGAAATATGTGACAATCACAAAAAAAAAGGATGTTTTGTGCACCCGTAAGTTACTCGTCTTCTGTTTATTGTATATTTGTCTTTCCACTCCCTCTTAAATTCAACATTAAACACTAATGGACCCACACAATGCACCAATCAAAACTCATGCATGCATTACCTTAAACTTTATGTTGTCTCTTGTCAAACCATCCTTTCTTATGGATGGTAGTGCCACTTTGTCCCTTTGTGACTCTTTTAAATATTGAATTTACACAAGATATAAATATCAATAAATTATTACAAATAAAAAAATACATTGTATTTTTTTCATCTTTTGGCTTTTGAGTACATTACATATTGAATGTTTGCAAATTACCATAAATGAGTATTGAAAACGGTTGTTTGACTATTCTAATATTTTTTCATAAAACTTAACTTAATTTGTGTTCTCATAAAATATTTCAATTATTTAAACATTAAATAATCAATATTATACAAATAATTTTAGTTATTTTTTACTTTTTTCATCTAAATAGTTTCAAAAAATTCAAAATTATAAGAGATGATAACTTTTTTCTAATTTAGTTAATAAACAATTCATAGCAAAAATGTGTATAGAACTAGAAGAGAATTAACTTTTCATACGCGTCATCTATCTTACGTAGAATAGTCTTGGGATGAGAATTTAGTACTTGAAAATGATTGAGTATAGTTGAGAATCAACGTTGGTCGATATTTTTTTATGAAAAATCAAACGTTTAAGGTTGATGTAACCAATGACTCTAACATATACATGATAAGTTTATTAACAAAAATGAATATTATGTTGATAAGAATGAAAATGCTCTTTATTTAATTCATAATGAGACAATTTCTTGTGGGTTATATAAGAGAAAATATGTGGCAATCACAAAAAAAAAAAGGATTCTTTGTGCACCCTTAAGTTACTCGTCTTTTGTTTATTATATCTTTGTCTTTACACTTCCTATTAAATTCAACATTGAAAACTAATGGACCCATATAATGCCCCAATCAAAACTCATGCATGCATTACCTTATACCATCCTTTCTTATGGATGGTAGTGCCACTTTGTTCATTTGTGACTCTATTAAATATTGAATTTACATAAAAAAATAAATATCAATAAATTACTACATATAAAAAAAATTGTATTTTTTCATCTTTTGGCTTTTTAGTATATTACATATTGAATGTTTGCAAATTACAATAAATGAGTATTGAAAATGGTTGTTTGACTATTCTAATATTCTTTCATAAAACCTACCTTAATTATTAAATATTTGTATTATTTAAACATTAAATAATCAATATTATTCAAAAAAAAATAGTTATTATTTACTTTTTTCATCTAAATAGTTTCAAAAAAATTCAAAATTATAAGAGATGATAACTTTTTTTCTAATTTAGTTATTAAACAATTGATAGCAAAAATATGTATATAACTAGAAGAGGATTAACTTTTCATATGCGTCATTTCTCTTACATAGAAATAGTCTCAGGATGAGAATTTAGTGTTTGAAAATTATTGAATATAGTTGAGAATCAATGTTGATCGATATTTTTTATGAAGAATCAAATGTTTAATGTTGATTCAATCAATGACCTAAGGTGTACATGGTAAGATTAATAACAAAAAAAAAAAAAAGATGTTCTATGCACCCGTAAGTTACTCGTCTTTTGTTCATTGTATCTTTGTCTTTACACTCCTTCTTAAATTCAACATTAAACACTAATGGACCCACACAATGCACCAATCAAAACTCATGCATGCATTACCTTATACTTTAAGTGTGTCTCTTGTCAAACCATCCTTTCTTATGGATGGTAGTGCCACTTTGTCCTTTTGTGACTCTTTTAAATATTGAATTTACACAAAAAATAAATACCACTAAATTACTACAAATAAAAAATACATTGTATTTTTTCATCTTTTGACTTTTGAGTACATTACATATTGAATGTTTGCAAATTACCATAAATGAGTATTGAAGACCGTTGTTTGACTATTCTAATAATTTTTCATAAAACCTACCTTAATTTGTGTTTTCATTAAATATTTTCATTATTGAAAAATTAAATAATCAATATCATACAAAAAAATTTAGTTATTATTTAATTTTTTATCTAAATAGTTTCAAAAAAATTCAAAATTATAGGATATTGTAAATTTTTTCTAATTTAGTTATTAAACAATTCATAGCAAAAATGTGTATATAACTAGAAGAGGATTAACTTTTCATTCGTGTCATCTCTCTTACGTAAAAATAGTCTCAGGATGAGAATTTAGTTTCTGAAAATGATTGAATATAGTTGAAAATAAACGTTGATCGATATTTTTTTTATGAAGAATCAAACACTTAAGGTTGATTTAATCAATGACTCTAACGTGTATATGGTAAGTTTATTAATGAAAAAGGAATATTATGTTGATAATAATGAAAATCCTCTTTATTTAATTTATAATGAGACAATTTCTTGTGGGTTATATAAGAGGGAATATGTGACAATAAAAAAAATAAAAATAAAGCTTTGTGCACCCGTAAGTTACTCATCTTTTGTTTATTGTATCTTTGTCTTTACTCTCGCTATTAAATTCAACATTGAACACTAATAGACTCACATAATGCACCAATCAAAATTCATGCATGTATTACCTTATACTTTATGTGTGTCTCTTGTCAAATCATCTTTTCTTAATAATGGTAGTGTACCTTTGTGTCTCTTTTAAATGTTGAATTTACGCAAATAATATATATCAATAAATTACTACAAAGAAAAAATGCATTATATTTTTTCATCTTTTAGCTTTTGAGTACATTATATATTGAATGTTTGCAAATTACAATAACTGAGTATTGTAATATATATATATATATATATATATATATATATTAAAAAAAGGTAAAGTTTTAATATTTAAAAAAGTTTTTTATTGTTTAATTACTTATCAAATGACTTTTGAACACTAATCAGCACTAATCTTTTCTATAACAATACAATATATGGATGGACATAGAAATAAGAAAATTCATTAATTACAAATAGATGCATAAACACCAAATAAAAAGGTTTTGAATTTTAGTTTAAAAAACTAATCATTTCATTTCTTTTTTTAATTAGTTATAACAAAAATTGCAAACAATTTCTTTTTCTTTTTTGTGAAAGTGCACTCTTCAATCTAGAGCTTTTAATAACTCGTAATCAATCCTCTCGCTTAATTTAGTATTTCAAAATATTTTTTTTCCTATTTAACAAAGGAAAAGGTAGTAGAAATTAAGGAATGTCATAAGAGCATCAAAGCCATACTTGATTTTCTTGTAAGTTGGCTCCATATATAACTTTTTAATTCATCACCTTTGTTATTTTCACTGTGGAGTCTCATAAAATAATTTGCATTTTGAAAGGTTTTCATTCATCATTTTCTTCAAGTTTTATTAAACTGTTATTTCTCTTATCAGATATTACTTTTATAATTAAATTATAGTGTTTATAGATTGAAATTCTATATCAATTGTTTTCTCTTCCTCTTTACCAATTTTTATTACAAATAATCAAATATTTCAGTCTTGATTGATTTTGTGTGAAGGGATCTATTTGTGTATCAAATCGTTTACTAAAATATATACTATCTCTCATGTACAAAATCTAATTTTTTTCTCCTTATCATCAATTTTTATGTTAGAATCCACATCTTTCTAATAATTAAATGTGTCAGAATATGTATTTTGGAAGGAGCCATTACATACTCAAATATATACAAATAACAATTTTATCATACAAAGATTGTATCTCGAAAAAGGTGTTTATGTACCGTTTTTTACTGTATTTCTCAAATTAAAATATTTTTAAATAGTGTATTTGTGAAAAATTTTAAAAATGAGAGAAGAAATTAATTGATTATAGACAAAAAATTTAAATAAAAATGGAATAGAAAAAACCTGATATAATTTCCGTCAAATTCTATAATTTTTTCAAATTTACTATTGATGAATTTATTTGAAATGAAAGAATGTGCTACAAAATCAAGTGTGAATGAACGATGTGGCTCTCACAACACTTTTTTATTAGAGGAAATCATTAGATAATAAATTTTTAAAAAATGACATAAAATTCAGGATCATATGTACAGTTGCATCAATGTAGGTCAAACACAAAAGTTACTCTTTGTAGGTTTCAAAATTCATAAAAAAAATGAAAGTTTGATGTGAAAGGTGCGAAACAAAAGACTATAATTTTTTCAAATTTATTACTGTGAAATATTATGTTCTGTAAAAATATTTTTACTAAAATAAGTATGAATAAATGATGTGGCTCTTATAATTTTACAAAACAAGTTGTTTGCCTGGTATTTTTAAAAAAATTTAATAAAAAGAAAAGAGAGAGAGAGACTTGATAGAAATTATATTATGGGTGTGTTTTATTTCTATTTTAAAATTTGTTTTTAATTAAAAAAACAACAAAATTGACACACTCACCAATCTCATGTCTCATCACATACAGCATCCTTGCGCCTTTGAGTTTGGCCCACCAAATAAAATAAAAGAAAAATGAGAATTCATTTCTTCTTGTCTCTATTTTTTGGTTTTTAAATCATTTATTTTGAAAAATACTTTTTATTGTTTTTAAAACATTTGTTTTGATAATAATTTTCAAAAGTTAATAAAGTCAATATAAAACTCCATATTAAATGCAATGAAGTTAATATTTTAATGACACATTCATACACGTCAACTTTTCTACTAATACCTAGTACATGAACATGAACCCTTTGCAACTGTTTCTCTAAAGCCTCTTTACTTTTCTTTTATTTCTCTATCTTTTTTTTGTCAATAGCTTGTTTTTTTGTCTCTCTTTTTTTTTCTTATGTTTTTTTATTATTGCAGAGGAAACACAACAAGAGGATCTATTTGGGTTAGTACTAACGTTGAACTGTATGATATCATTGCATAATTGCATATCATGTCTCTCCTCTTTTAAGATTTGGTTGAATCCAATGGTTTCACTGTTAATTAAACAATTAGATTTATACACCAAGTATAAACTAATTTATTTTTGTAAGATCAAATCAATTTTTATTTTGTTTATATTAGTTGAAATCATTTAGAAATTCATTCAATTCTCGTGTGTGTATATATATACACACCTGTGTGTGTGAAATAACTTCATAGTCTTCTAGTGTTGACAATCTATATTTTTTTTACTTCAGGTATTCCCTATGGATAATTTGGTAAGAGTTTGTTCACTCTTTTTAGTATGACCTACATGTTTAAATTATATATGTATTTGTTAATGACTGGTTTTTGGTTAAAAAAAAATTGTACATGTATTAGAGTGTTGTTCTTGTAACTTTTACTCAAGTACGGTAAGTATGTGTGACTGTGTGTAATGGGTAGTCACTAAAGATCTGGATTTTCAATAGTAATGTCCGTTAGAAAATAACTATTTTAGAAGCACTTACATTAAATTGGCAAAACTTAAATTTTATTAGGAATGGATTATTGGCTAATGTTTGATTTAAAAGAGTGGGAAAGGAAAGGATAAGAGAGAGATTTCAATAAATAGAGGGAAAAGATAAATAATATATGAAGTTATTATTTAGTCCTCTTATAAACCCATGGATAATTTACTGCGGGCATCACATGGAACATGTAGTAATACTATTATATACCAATATGCATAGTAATAAAAAGATATGATAAATGAAATAAAATTGTTTAATTTTGATATACTATTAGTATAAATTGTTTTTACATTGTTAACTAGTTATAAATGGCCTTAAATCCTAATATTTCAAATTATCCAATAGTGCCATTATCTTTAAACTATTTAAAACTAAGAGTACCAAACCTGCATATTTTTTGTACATCCCAATAACAAATGATCCACTGATTCCTCTTCCCAAGCGCATAAACTGCATAGTGCTTGTTCAGTCTCTAGCACTCCCCTATGCATAAGATTTTGTTTGGAAGGTATTCTATTTTGTAGAACCTTCCACACGAACAGTGTCACCTTCAGTGGTACGAGAGAATTCCATAAGCCTTTCCAATTGATTCCAGCACCCTCGGTCATAGTGTTTTCCTTTAAGCACACATATGCTGAAGATACCGTGAATATCCCATTTGCCTTCCTTTTCACACAAAAAACCCTTCTCCAGTCCCATTTCTAGCATCATCTTTCATCCACCCACTCCCCCAATCTTTGCTTAGCCTCCTTATTAACAGCAAGACTAAATAATCTAGGAAAAGTTAATTTCCAGCAACAGATCATCCCCAGCCCACTCATCCTTCCAGAAAAACGTGTCCCTCCCATCCCCTAACTTTTTGACCATAGCTTGGTCAAAACAATCTCTCTTACTCCCTCCTCCCCCTTCCTCCAATTTTCCTATAACTTCTTCCACCACACAGATCCTATCCTTTCACCAACAGCATCCCCCCTAAAGTCTCCTTACATGCCTTGCAACACCCTAACCCAAAGACTTTCTTTTTCCACTAACATACACCACCTCCATTTACCCAATAGAGATAAATTTAAACATTTCAAATCCCTCTTACCTAAACCTCCCAAAGATTAAAAATAGATGCAATTAAATTTGTGATCAGAATCTAGTTATGGAAAATTTAAGAGTGTACCTCTACAATCTTAGTTACAGCTAGCTGAATTGTCATTTAAAATCATGCATGGTATGGTATGAGAATTTGTATCTCACATCATCACTTAATAGCAATAGGGTTAGTTCAAATAGTTTTAAAATATTAAGTATAATGAATTTTTTAAAAGATTAAAATAAAGCGAAGCTATATTTATAGGAAACCAAAACTTTTTTACACTTTTTATAGTTATATGATACAATTATTATCCTCAAATTCCATTTCCTTTGAATCTAAACATGACTGTATGAATTTTATTCAAATTAGTTAAAACCATCCACCAACGAAACTCTTGATTCTCAATTCACGGAAGAAGATGTAGTTGCGTTAGTTGCTCCTCTGTCTACAGAGAACCAGGTAAGCTTTTATTCATTTCTATAATACAATAATGCTTTAAATATCTTTCTATATATGAGAGAGAGATAATAATATAAAATATTTTTTTACCAAGTAATATCTCTTACATGTATTCACTAAGTTTTTTCGAACAAAAAAAAAAACAAGTATTCCGTCAGCTAAGACAATCTAGCTATTACTTTTCACAAAAATAAAATCATGTTTGAACCAAAACTTAGTTTTTTTATGTTTTTAATTTTTGATTTAATTTCTCATGTCAAATTATTTTCATTCAATTATGAAAACATTATTTTTTATTTTTATTTTGTTCAATGGAGGCTCAAAGGCTACTACATTAGAAAACTATGTGGTAGGCAAACATTATTAAAATCATGTCATAGTGCTTAGTTGATAAGATGTTTTAAAAACTCATGTAATCCTAGTGGTAGGTTATGAGACTATTGCCTACAGACCAATTAGCTGCAATGTTAGCTTCTTTATGCATATTTATGTTATTTGAGCATTAATCGACTCCACGGTATAAAGTTCCAAATGGAGACTAGGATATAGATGCCGCTTCATGGATACATATCACACTAAATGGCCTACTCATATGAGATTAACAATCAACTGTGAAGGAAGCCCATTCATTATGTGTTTATAGTTTCACCTAATCTTCATGTGACAGAAAATTGATTCATAGTCAACCATTTTTAGTATAAAAAGTATAGAAAATGCTCTATTGGAAATCATTTTTGTAGGTATAATCACATTGAAATATATTTCAGTAGAAAATATTTGACATAAATTAAAAAAAATTTCAAATTATTTGTTTTCTATAACTTAAAAAATTATGATACCATTATATTTTTCCAATTGATTGACTTGTAAATGAATAAAAGTCAGGTGACCTGTGCACTAACATGAATATATCCAGAGTACGTGAGTTGTGAAAATGCCTTTATTATAATGTGATGACAACCGTTTGTTGCTAGATTACTGATGTGATTAGTTGAAATGTTCATTTTTTAGAATGTAAGTGAACCATAATGAATATTGCACAAGGAATACATAAGGTAATAAAGTGGGATATTGGCTTGCAAACTAGATCTTTGACCTCTAGCTACCCTTGGGTGTGGAAAGGATTTTAATGCAGAGTATCTTTTATTAACGATACACTTGTTTGTTAGGATTTTTCATCACTTATTAAAAAAATATATTAGGTACATGTTTTCCCATTTATAATAATGTGCAGGTTTAAAATTCATTGGGATTAGTAGTTATAGCATTGCAAACAACCAAGCTCTAATTAACTATTGTATCTATTGAAATCCAGTTATTCCATTTCTTAACTAGACGACCATGCTAGTAACTAAACTCTTCGCCTCTAATCCACAAGAGTTGGCTTATTATTAGGGATTAGGTAGTTTATGAGATTCTAGATTATTCCAACGTTACTACTGTCATTGTACACACACTATAAGAAACTATTCACCTCTAACACTAAATGAAACACTACTTAGTCATTTGCATGTCATGGTAAATATTGATCACTTGTCTTCATTAATGTGCATTTATCACACATAATATGAATTTGGATGCATGTAGATGTATTCCATTTTTATGTCATATGTATGTCTTAAAATTTGCTTACTTTGTATAATTAAATAGGTTCAACAAAAGGTTTTGAAATCAAACTTATACTCAATAGGAAATATAATTTTTCATTAGATGTTGGGGTTCATGAGGTGACATGTAAGCGTTGTGATACTATGGAGGAAAGTACAAGAAATTTTTATTTTGAATGGCCTTTCCTTCTATGGTCTCGTGAGAGTGCTTGGTCTATTTGGTTGCCTAAAATGCTCAAATTTTTCAAAACTAGGCAAGACATCAATCAAATTGTGGAAATGGTTAAACTACAATCTTAGGAATTGATTAATGCTAGATTTGGAATCAATATTCTCATTAATGTTTATTTTCGGGAGAAGTAAATATAGGTGTAAAGTGTGATTGCATGTATTTTTCTATAAGCTTAAGAGAAGGAGATTTAGAGGTGTCCATTAAGCAAGATTGAGGACTTCTATAGTAGCATTAGGTGGATGGTATCCCTTGCTAATCACAATGAGCTATGTGTGAATAGAACATGATCAGTGTGCCTTTTTCATGCAATTTGTAACATAGCAGTTTAGATACGGTGCAATACACATGGATGTAGTTATGTTTCTTTCCTACATATAAATTGTGTGTTTACATACATAGTTAGGGTTGGATCTTGGAATTGTTATGTTGGCTGCCACATGGATGCAAAGGAGTTTGGTTTGGGAGAAGGAATTCCTATATAAACATTGATTTACACCCAGTGGCCTTCTGAGGTGGGCGCTACATATGATTATCGATAACAACGTTCTAACTCTTGTAATTTCCTGTACAACATATAAGAGGTCCTATGTTTTTAGAATTGGAGGGTTTTATTATATATATGGTTAGTTTTGTCTTTTTGTTGAGGTCTAATACTAGTTGGTTTGGATAGATGGTTTGTATCATATTTTATTTGTATCCCCTTAGCATATCAAAATGATATATATGTGTGCACACATTGTGTAATGTGTATATATGATTAGAGTAAATTTTGGTTATACACATACTTGGAGGAATCAATGTTATTTTACTTAAATTAAATCTTAATAATTTTTATTTTTTAATATATTACTTTGATAATTTGTTAGGTGGGATTAATATTAGGAGAAAATAGTTCACAAATTCAACAGCAAGATTTACCCATGCACTATGATCCGTTTACTAATCAACTTCTAAACGATCCACTTGTGTAAGTTTTTTTTATGTTATTGTATGAACTAGTTTTTGTAAATATACTATACATGTCTTATTTTTTCTTATTATTGTTGAACTTACGTATAATTTGTGTTCTACATTTCTATGTTGTACATAGGTTTCAAGGCTTCGCTATTTCAAATGAAAATCATACAAGTAGTCAGGTATTGGATCGAAATACCACCGGAAATATAATACTTTGAGTGACATCGACCACCAATGGTCCATCCATTCATCTTCAATTCAAATATATCCAATTAGTATAATTATTTAAAATATTCCTCTACAAATAGTAATGTTATTTGAAAAAGGACTAATAGAAAACATAAGAATAAAGATTGAGTTTTTATTCATTTTAAAAATCTTTCTCGAAAACAATGAAAATGGGTTTAATAAAGTGTTACAGCAAGACTTAGATGGTAGATTTATGAATTAAGAAATTTTAAAACACACAATTCTCAATCCAGAAAATCTCTTATGTTAACCAAGGAGATGTCAACTTTGTTATTTCATTAATTAAAATTTTAATGATTTCTTATCTATAAAATTTTTGGAGTTTCAATCATTTTGGAATTAACACCATTGTTGTATTATTCTTTGTTAGCCAAATTGATATTCTAATATTCATTGTGATTCAGAAGCAGGTAGAGGAAATAGAAAGAGTTGACATGGGAAAAGCAAATACACAAATCATGACTAGTGAAAGAACTACATTACCACCTCTTCAAGATGATCGTACCGATAACTCTCACAAAACATTGAACTCTATGTGGTATGTGGTGTCTAATTTAGTACCTTTACGCATGTCTTTTATAATTCTGTGTTCTATATGATGATAATGGCATTTCCTTGACTATGCTCTTTAAATTTGTATGCCAAACAAAAAAATCAATTTTTCGCAGTTAATTTTAATGATTCACAATATAATCACAATTACATACAATATGATTCCTCTACTCGTATAGAAATGCATTATCCCCCATAACTTATCCCTTTTGCATTAAGAAACAATTTTTTTACCTCTAAACTAATCTTCAATGTCTTCGAGGTATCAAATCATTGGCTTCAAATATTCAATTTTAACTTAATCATTTTTCTTTTAGTATAGGACGATCCATAAAGCTAAATGCATGGTTTTCTCATTGTAGGTATACCCAATCCCAATCTCAAGTCACAATACCTAATGGTTATTGTGAGCATGTTGATGGTCCAGTTCAAGTCTATAGGTAAGCAATCTTTAGTTGTAACTATCATATTTCACATAAAGCAAGCTATAACTTTTTTATGCTGCTAATTGCATATATGTAGTAAGTAGGAAATGAGTTTTACAAATGATATTTGAAAACTGAGCTTATTAGAATAGATTTTGTTTGGATGATGAAATAGAATATTTTTTTAGTGTAAAATCAAATATGTTTTATGCATCTTATACCTAGAATCAAATTTATTCAACATAAATGTTAAAAATAGGCTAGTAAATAATTCATTTATTTTTAAAGTAGGCCCTTGTAAGTGATGCAAAAGCCGTGAATGAATACAATCTATTATTCCATGTATGGGTTCACTTTGCATTGACCTGAAAATTTGTCCATGGAAATAAGTTTGCAAATACTAACCCTAAAGGTTTTGGACCTTTACTATTTCTAGGTCATTGAATAGAAAACTTCACCGTCATATAACTTTTGGAAATCTTAGAATTTGGTCTCAGGATATAACTCAATAGTCAATCCCACAAAACTTATAAAGGTGGATGCTAATTAGCTTTAGATCTCAATATGGAATATGAGATCTCTTTCCCTTAATTTAATTTTCCTATAACTCAACAGTCAATCCCACTCAAGACTTTTGTCAATGTAAAATTCTTGTTTTCTTATTAAATTGTTTTAGATTTAATCTCTTGGATTTAACAAACAATAAACTTAAGAGATGACTTCATCATAGTCATCACTTTGAGCATCAATTTCGATCATTAGTGTAAATATTGAATGACTTAGACAATTAAAGCCATTAAAAGACAAAAATTAATTCAGTTAGTTATTTTTAGTTAATAATGCATTAGAATAAAATAGTTTAAACAATGGTGGTATTTAATGACATTATTCATAATTCATATAATAAATTTTTTCACTAATGTGAGCGTGAATTTAAAAAATAATAGGTCCATAAATACATTTACTTGTAAAATAATTGAGTGTCTAGTTAATAAACTTTATAATAAATTAATAATATAAAAGAAAATATGCAATAAATATATTTGAAAATGAATCCACATTTCAATATAATTAGAGCTAGAAAAATATATCTATTGTTTTATATATTAATAATTAAAGATAGAATTATTTCTATACTCGATGTAGTTATATTTTATTTATAAAAATATTATATATATATATATATATAATATTTTTATGAATAAAATATTATATATATATATATAATATTGAAGTTTTTATTATTTTATGTATTAGAAATTTAAATCTTATTTATTAATTTTTTTTGGCCCCCTTTGAGCTGAATTCCTGGCTCCTCCCTACCAATATCAATAAAAAAAAGTGCATGTTAAAGAGAGAAACCAACTCCATCCATTATACTCTCCACATAAGTTCTATAACATGCATTCTTAACTCAAATTTTGTCAAGGTGGATCAGGTAAATCATTTATCATCTCATTGTATGCATCTAGATATGACATGATGTAAGAATTCTCTTCCTAGATATCTTGGATCATATTGAAAATATCCTTTCGAACTAAACTCTTAAACCATATTAGAATTTGGATTTAGGACTGAACTCAATTTTGCACTCCAACTTGTAAGGCAAGGATTACTCAAACCTTATAAGCATTACTTTGACCGCATCTAGTAGATGTAGGACTAAACACCCCCCTCCCCCCCCTTTGAAGCTACTATTAAAGCAGCCTTGGAAGAGTATGCAACTAAAGCGAGTTAGCGGTTACTACAATTAAAACAACTTTCCAGTAGGATATTTTAGCCTCACAATGTTTTAAGGTATTTGTATGTTAGTTTTGATATATTTTGAGTGAAATTTTTACTCAATGAGGGTAAAACAAGATAATTTTGAATGTAAGGATTAATATAGTTATAGTGGGATAATATGTGTAACTAGGAGGGAACAACCAATGAGTATACAGACACACATCAAATAGTTGTAAATAATACAAACAAGGTCACGACACAACTTGAGAGATCAATACTTCCTAAGTATTCATCTGCAAGGTAAGCAATAGCTCCAAAGAGAGATAAATTGCGAGTACATGAGTTTTGATTCCTTATGACATGTTCTACTCTTTTTCTATTTCTTTAATTATTCCCTTATAACTACAAAAAAAAATAGCATAACTAGGGTTGAAATTATAGAATGCTAGGCTTTGAGACTTCATGCATGTTCTTATTTATTTCATATGGTTGAATCGTGTATAGGGCACCACCAAATTTAATTCTCAACATTGGCAACCAGAATGTCACACCAATGGTTTCTTCCGCTGGTCCATCTAATGCTATCATTCCTATGCAAAATCAGAGACAAAACTTGCAAATTGGAAGGGTAAATTCAAAATCACTTTTTATCTTATTCTGCAAGCCTTTGATGATCAATGTTAAAATTTCGACTCGGGTTCTAACACACAAAACATGCATTATGGAACTTAAAAAGGAGTTGAGGAGAGAACCAAATGAAGTAAGGAATTTTAGACTGAGAGAGTTAAATCCCATATTCATATATCTTCAAAAACTTAAGGGAATTTTGTTTTGAATGTTACTTAGGTTAAAAAATAAAATGAAAATTATACGTGCATCTTTCATTGTAGGGACAAGCAGAACGACCATTGGGCAATCAACAACTTGAAATTGGAGAAGGTTCATCCTCTAAGCGTCAAAAGGTACCTAATTTAATTTATTATTCATGTATTTAAAAGTAGTACTTATGACTAGGAGTGACCATAATATAACAAAGTTTTTTTTAAAAAAAAAATGATAACCAAATTAAGTGGTTGATTATTCAAAAAAATTAAATAATTGCTATTTCAAAATATTTATATATTTCTTTAATATTGTTAGAGTTTAATTTCTACGTTATGAAGGTATAAAATATTCTACTATCAATCAATTAGAAAATATGATAAGTATGATTATATATATTTATTAAAAAAGTCAACACTTATCATACAAAAAAATATTATGTAATTGGATGATATTATTTTACTAAACTTATAGTTTGATAATCTTAATAACTATTTTCAAATTCCATCCTTTCATCTTTTGACTTTTATTGCTTCGTTTTAATGTTATTAAGATTGTTTGTTAGATATTTTTAGATAAGGGCAGTTGGTTGATTAATAAGTTAAATAGCTGAATAGTTACTAAAAAGTTGTATAGGTAGAACATGTATCTTTGGGCTCATTTTAATTAATCAAATTTGGTTGATTTTTATCTTCCCATTTTCTATTCTCTTTTTCGGCTTAACCGTGTCTGTTAACAGTTGTGGTGTGAAGTATTAATGAGGATGAGATTTGAAGGTTCTTATACTCAGTTTGGTTTTCTGTTTTGCAGACAAATTCATTACCAAGGCAAGGACCAAACACAAGTCTTGCACTCCAGCTACCAAACAATGCACCTGCATATCAAGGTCCTAACACAGGCCTTGGACTCCAACTACCAAACAATGCACCTGAAATTCAAGGGTCGCAGAATCAGAACAACAACCCTGGAAATCAAGTGGAAATTAGGAGGTTTGTTCTCCAAAATCCTCGTATATAATTCATAGATTCTCTTACAATATTTCGTGATTTTAACTGTTATGTCATGTTCTTGTGTTTTTCAGCCATCCTCTCTATGATCCAATATTTGAGACTCTTGGATTAGCTGTTGACCCTCACATTAGATTGTTTGAAGCACAGAACGGTGATTACAATCAATTTCTTCTTTTTTTGAACCCTCAGTATAACAGTTATCACTTTTTGTTGTTGTTAATATAACATCCACGAATTCGTAGTAGTTCATTCAACTTTTTATTGTGAGATATTGAAGAAAGTTTACAACATTAAGTACTTGCAAGCATTACATTCTTTTTGAGACAAAAATCTTCAAGGTCTTTACAAGAATCATGTTGTTCTTAATGCAGGTCGAGCAGAAAGAGGGTACTACATGTTCAAATGAAAAGTGTGTGGGATTCTCATATCTACTCTCTTTGGAGTCTTTATTGTAGTTCAATCAAATTCTCTATAAAGGAACTATTTCTATGCTGATTTTTAGTTAACTTTAAGTCTACATTTGAGACCTATTTTTCTGATTTCTGTCTGGTAGAAACATAAAACTGCATAGTCTTTGTGGTGTTTAATTCATTTCAGTATTGTTACTTCATGAATTATCTTATTATCACATTTTAACTTACATGGGTTTGGTTTATAAAAGCACACCATCTTTAGACATGTAAATTTTGGCTTATATTGTTTCAATTGTTTATTGTTAAGATATATAGTGGTTAACGACTTAAGTGAAGTGTAGATAACATGTCGATAAGTATGTACAAGAAAATAAAATATAAAGATAAAACAATTTAAGCTCCTCCTATAAGTATTATGAAATCTCTTTCATTAGTTGGGTGCTCCGTGATTTTTATGGTCGCAAGTCATGTAATTCAGTCTTATGATTCTTCATTATTTGCATTTCGTCTTTGCATTTGGTCTTTTTTCATGGGTCCACAATTTATGCCGGCTTTTATTTTATTGGTAACAACTTATTGAATCTACTGTTTGGGCTTATAATATATTAAAATTTGCTCCTGCTACTCAATCTAGAGCCTTGAGCATTGTACAATAAAAAATTATTAAAAAGAAAAATATTAAAAAAAAAGTAAATGGATTGTGTATGCTGTCGTGTGTGTGTGAATAAATGTTTTGCTTTTTTTAACTTCTTTTCCAAAAAAAATAAATGAGAAATATTGTTAGCAAACGTAAAACTATTTATTATTTTCAAGTACCTAAAATCCCTTTATGAATTTGTAATGTTGTTTAGTGTCTACACATCCTAAAGCTCGACAAGTTGTATCGGTCAAATTATTTTATAATCCCATTTTTCTTAAAGCGGCTATAAATCTATAGGCTATTCATAGAATTCTTTTAGCAATTGATAAAAAAAAAATCCATTAACAATTGTGGTGTTCTTATGTCCCATTATTCACTATCAAGTGTGGATTTTTTGTACCATTATTCATGAATTATTTTGTTCCATATCTCAATGGACAGGCAACTCTCTTTTTGTAGACAATCTTCAAAGCCACCTTTTTCGAATCATTTATAGTAATTAATTAATCCAACTCCATCTTCAATTCGTCAGCGGCTGCCAAACTGAATAAGACATTATTTATGTCAATCAGGGGATTATATGATTAGAACCTTGCAATTGGATCCAACAATATACAACTAAATATTGGATTTTAAATAATCACCTTATAATCGGTAGTCACTATATACAAAGTACAAACTTGTCAAGGTTGAAAACAAAATTAAAATGCATAATTATACACAATTCAAGCCTCAGGGTAAGGAATACTGCTTAAGCGAAAAGGTAACAATGTGTAAGGGATCTTGGATAAACTATGACAGTTCAACCTAGCTACAATGTCACTCTCTCACGGGTAGCTTTAAACTTGATGCATAGACATGCATACATCTACCCTATTTTGTCTACTAATGAATCTTTCGAAAACCTCTCTAGCTTAGTTAAAGAACAATGCAATTATGTCATGTTTTATTATCGATTAATGTTAATTGTTAATGAAGGATTCAAATCCATTATCTTTCCTATTTTTTGTCTTTTCCCTTCATCACTAAATCATTATTATAATTTCTAAACTGCCCACTTACATAGAAATGCCTAATCTCATAGAAGAAATTCATCATGATGGATAACAACTTTTAATATGTTCCAGCTGCTCTTAAAAGAAAATGTTAATTTAATTATAACTAAATCACTTAAATATATTTTTTATCCCTAATAAATAGTCGATTTTTCTGTTTGTTTTTTAATAAATTTTTATTTTGTTGAGTTTCTAATAAAATAATAATTTTATTTTTTTATTATTGATATTGTGTTTTAATCTCTGATAAATTAACGAATTTTTTATTTACTCTTTATTAAATTAGCAAATTTTATTTTATTTCTATCAAATTAAAGAATAAATGAAAAGAAATTATCAAAGAGTAAATATAAAATTTACTAATTTATCATGAAGTAAAAAAAATCAAAAATAAAATTATTATTTTATTAGAAACTCAATATAAAACAAAATTTTATTTAAAAAATAAATAAAAATAAATATTTATTAAACAAAAATAAAATATTTAAACGTATTTGTGGCTAAACACTATCACAAAAATGGGATTTAGTGGCAGTAACATAGCATTGCTTTTAAATAACAGCCCCTACGTATAATTATTGTTGGAGATTTAAGAACCAACGGTAAACTAAAGTCTTAAGGCGGTTCGAAAACTACCAATATGTGAGAAAATGTCTTTAGGAAATTTTAAACTGCCAGCATGTGAGAAATAATGTTCTCTTTTATTCGTTGTTTCTATAAATCTTTTCACGCTCCATCATTCAATTTTTTGCACCAAAGTGTTTCCTCCTTTCCTAACCGTTGAAGCCAAAGTAACCCCAAATCAAAACGCTGGCACCTTAGAACCCAAAACATAACATAGAGAACTACTTCTGATGATTTCGGACTAACCATCGTCGCGGTTCACCGTTCAATATTTATGTTGACAATAAATCTGTAATAATATTAGCAAAGAATTCAGTCTTCTATGACAGAAGCAAGCATATTGATGCGCATTATCATTATATAAGGGAATGCATCACAAAAAAGGGGGTGTATATAAAGTATGTGAAATCTCAAGAACAAGTTGCAGATATCCTCACCAAGCCACTCAAAAATAAAGAGTTCGTCAAGATGAGAAGATTGCTTGGAGTTACAAAAATCAAGTTTAAGAGGGGGGTGTTGAATAATAATAAACTTGATTTAGGTACATTAGGCTTAGTTGTTAAATTACTCAATATCTAAAAATATCCAAGAGATGTTTAGCCCAAAATCTAAAATAGTCCAGTCTAGATATCTCCATAAAAATATCTAGAGAATAGTTGTATCTAAAAAGCACCATCATAAATATCTAAGCTAGGAGAGTGTGGAGAATTCTAGAGAATGATTTGTAGCCATTAGATGAGAATTGTGTTGGCACAATCCTAGCCATTGGATAAGTAGGTGTTACTAGTATAAATAGGAAAGTTTTTCACCATTTTGTATCATGCCAAAAGAAGAAAAAAAAGTTGTATAGTAATAAAGTATTTTCTTCCTCCAAATCTTTCTAAACCTTTCATTTTCTCAAATATTCTCCTTCCAACAAAGTGGTATCAGAACCTTAAGATACTTTTTTAGAGAGATGGCAAGTAGCAACATGGTTCCTTTCAAAGTCCCTATGCTCACCAAGAGCAACTATGATAATTGGAGTATCAAGATGAAGGCCCTCATTAGATCACAAGATGTATGGAAAATGGTAGAGAAAGGCTACGGTGAGCCAAAAGAAGAAGTTACCCTATCTCAAGCTCAAAGGGATAGCTTGAAGGATTCAAGAAAGAGAGAAAAGAAAGCTATATATCTCATCTATCAAGGATTGGATGATAATCTTTTGAGAAGATTTCGGAGGCAACCACCGCAAAGAAAGCATGGGAGAAGCTACAAACCTCTTACAAGGGTGTTGAACCAGTCAAGAATGTACGTCTCCAAACTCTAAGAAGTGAGTTCAAAACATTACACATGAAAGATGTCAAAAGTATCTTCGATTATTTTTCTAAAGTCTTGACAGTGACTGATCAATTAAAAAGAAATGGTGAAAAGATAGATGATGTAAAAATTATGGAAAAGATTTTGAGATCTTTAGATTCAAAATTTGATCATATTGTCACTGTCATAAAAGAAACAAAAGATTTAGAAGCTATGACAATAGAGCAACTCTTAGGCTATTTACAAGCCTATAAGGAGAAGCAAAAGAAGAAGCAAGACATTGGTGAACAACTACTTCAGTCACAACTCAACTCCAAAGAAAAAAAAAAGAAGACTTTGGCAACACAAGAGGACGAGGAGGATATCGTGGTCGAGGAAGAGATCATGGACGTGGAAGAGTAAGCTTCAACAGCAACTGCGCCAATAAAAATCGAAGAGAGAGCTCAACAAGAGGTCATGGAAGAGTTAGCTCCCAACCAAGGCATGACAAGTCTCAAATCAAGTGTTACAAGTGTCAAAGGTTTGACCATTATGCTTCTAAATGCAGAGTTCCTACAAGAAGGATTGAGGAAAAAGCAAACTATGTGAAAGATAGGAGTCATGAAGATGACACTCTATTGATGGTACGCAATGACACCGTAAGAGAACAAGAGAATACATGGTATCTAGACTCAAGGGTAAGCAATCACATTTGTGGAAAGAGAGACATGTTTGTGGAACTTGACGAATCGGTGAATGGAAATGTCTCATTCGAAGATGAATCAAAGACACCGGTGAAAAGAAAAGGTAAAATTCTTATTCAATTAAAAGATGTTAGGCATGAATTCATTTCTAATGTTTACTATGTGCCCAATATGAAGAATAATATTTTGAGTCTGGGGAAACTCTTAGAGAAAGGGTATGATGTTCACTTAAATAATAATACACTTTCTCTAAGAGAAAATCAAAATAACTTGATTGGTAAAGTGCCTATGTCAAGAAATAGAATGTTTCTGCTAAACATTCAACACAACATTGCAAAGTGCCTAAAGGCCTGCTACAAGGATGCATCTTGGCTATGGCATTTGCGATTCAGACATCTCAAGTTTGGTGCTCTTGATTTGCTATATAAGAAACAAATGGTGAGAGGATTGCCTTCCATCAGTCAATCAGATCAATTATGTGAAGGGTGCTTACTTGGGAAACAATGTCGAAAGAGCTTTCCGAAGAAGGCTTCATCAAGAGCCAACAAGCTGCTCAAGCTCATACATACAAATGTTTGTGGACCATTGAAGCCAAGCTCACTCGGTAAGAGTAATTACTTTCTTCTCTTTATAGATGATTTTTCAAGGAAGACATGGGTATATTTCCTTAAGCAAGAATCGGAGGTGTTTGGAGTCTTTAAGAAGTTCAAGGCCAGTGTAGAGAAAGAAAGTGGATGCAACATCAAAGTCATGAGATCCGATAGAGGTGGAGAGTTCACTCTAAAAAATTCCAATAATTTTGTGATCACAATGAAATCTGACGGCCTTTAACCGTTCCTAGAAGCCCGCAACAAAATGGAGTAGCCGAAAGGAAGAATATAACCATTCTCAACATGGCAAGAAACATGCTCAAGAGTAAGAATATGTCAAAGGAGTTTTGGGCCGAAGTCGTGGCAACTACGATCTACCTTCTAAATCGTTCATCGACAAAAAGTGTGTGGGGAAAGACGCCGCAAAAAGCATGGAGTGGAAGAAATCCTAAGATCTCTCGTCTTAAAGTGTTTAGAAGCATAAGCTATGCACATATCCATGATGAGAAGAGGTTAACACTTGACAAAAAAGTGAGAAGCTCGTCTTCATCGAGTATGATACTAATTCTAAAGGCTATAAACTTTTTAATCTGAATAATAAAAAGAACATCATTAGTCGTGATCTGGAGTTCAATGAAAAAGAAGAATGGAATTGGGGTCTACAAGATGAAAACTACAACTTACTTCCCAACTTGATGGAGGATGAAGAAACGGAGCAACCAAGGATTGAGCACGAAAGACAAGAGACTATTACTCCCCCAACTTCACCGACCGCAAGTCAACAAGAAGAACCATTTTTAGCTAGAAGTTTAAGCGAAAGAGTACCACACTTCAGGAGCTTGCAAGAACTTTATGAGGTAACGAAGAATCAAGATAATCTCACTTTTTTTTGTCTCTTTGCTGATTGTGAGCCAATGAGTTTTCAAGAAGCTGTCCAAAGCAAGAAGTGGAGAAATGCAATGGATGAAAGATACAAGGTGCGATTGGTGACAAAAGGCTATAGTCAACGATCAGGAATCGATTATGACGAGTTATTTTCTCCCGTTGCTCGCTTGGAAACTATTAGACTAATTATTTCTTTGGCAGCTCAAAACAAGTGGAGCATACATCAAATGGATGTAAAGTCATCATTTTTTAAGGGATTACTTGAAGAAGAAGTGTACATCGAGCAACTAGCAGGGATAAGGTCAAAGGACAAGAGGACAAAGTATTGAAGCTAAAAAAGACGCTTTATGGGCTAAAGCAAACACCACGAGCTTGGAATAGTCGAATTGACAAGTACTTCCAAGAGAATGGTTTCATCAAGTGTACTCATGAACATGCATTATATGTCAAAATCAAAGATAGAGATATTCTAATTGTATGCTTGTACGTGGATGACCTAGTCTTCGCTAGAAATAATCCAAGTATGTTTGAAGAATTTAAGAAAGTGATGAAGAAGGAGTTTGAGATTACTGACATTGGACTGATGGCATACTACCTTGGCATTAAGATCAAGTAAAGTGAAGAACGCATTTTCATCACCCAAGAAGGTTATGCAAGGGAGATGTTGAAGAAGTTCAAGATGAAGGATTGCAAGCATATCAACACCCCAATGGAATATGGAGCCAAGCTATCCAAGTATGGTGATGGAGAAGAGATTGATGCAACATCTTTCAAGAGCTTAGTAGGAAGTTGTTAACGGTTCGGCAAACACACTGAATTGTCCAAGTAATAAAGATCTGGTAAGATCGAATATCGATTTCCACAGGGACTTTGCTTGTACTCAGGACTAATGTACGTTTGTTGTTAAGTAATTAATGAAATGGAATGATTGGTAAAATGATTGGCATAAGATTAAAGTATACTTAATGTAAACTAAAAAAATGTAATAACTACAAGAAAAGAGACAAAAACACTCAGAATGATGCGGATGGTTGGAATACGATATGACGAGTGTTGGGAGTTTGTTAACCGGAACTAACTTTGATGCGATATGAAAGATTTTCTCTATTCAACATTAAACACTATCACCTTCAGCTACTAATATAATCTAACATTGATTCCCCAAGTGCTAGACCTAAATCACTTAAGTTCGCCCTTAATCCCTCAAGAGTTACATTAACCGATTTGCATTACGATTAGAGACGATGATGTAACCTAGGCTAAACAAAAATCATTTTATCCCTAGACATGATATTATTTAGAAGCGTTTTCAGTTCTAAGGAATTTAACCATTTTCCAATGCATTACAACCTAAACAAAGCATACAAATGGATGATCAAACCACAAGCATAAATAAGGCTCAGAAAAACAACAATAATGTGCAAATAATATTGAATAGATATTTAGAATCTTTACATCAAAGTATTTGGTTGGTGAACTCCCAACAATGGGGGTTTTAGCTTCTCATTTTCATGAGAAGCTTAAAACAAGCTGGATAAGTGACCACGTGTTGAGCGAGCTGGTCGCACTGAGCAGGCCTTCGTGCTAGGTGAGTCGCTATTGTCGCACTGAGTGAACCTGTGGCGCGCTGAACGAGCAACTCAAGACTTTGAAATCCATCTTCCATGCCCTTGCAGTGAATTCTACAAAAAAAATACAACCAAAAATTCATAAATCAACTTGCTAAAGTATCCACTGGATAAAAGTTCAGAAGAAGCTAATTCTTATATTTTAATCACAAAAGGAAGCATTAAAAGAGGAAAAGAATAGATAATTGCTTAGTAATTTACATGTAACTTTACGTATGCTTACCAATTATGAGAATTTTGCGCTACTTGACATGCACGAGGCCTGACATTCTGTTTATTGTTGAGTTTGTTAGTCGCTACATGGAGTCACCAACTACCACGCATTTGAAAGCTACAAAGAGAATTCTTCGTTACATTAAAGTGATAGCGATTGGGTTGGAGACATGGATGATAGAAAAAACAACACTGGATTTGTGTTCTTTATGTGAGATACTGCTTTCACATGGATGTCGAAGAAGCAACATATTGTCACTCTGTCTATTTGTGAAGCTGAGTATGTCGCTGCTACATCATGTGTCTGCCACGCTATTTGGCTAAGGAATTTGCTGAAGGAGTTGAATATGCCACAAAAGGAACCAACCAATATTTATGTTGACAACAAATCTGCAATAACATTAGCAAAGAATTCAGTCTTCCATGACAGAAGCAAGCATATTGATACACGTTATCATTATATAAAGGGAATGCATCGCAAGAAAGGAGGTGCATATAAAGTATGTGAAGTCTCAAGAACAAGCTGCAGATATCTTCACCAAGCCACTCAAAAATGTAGACTTCATCAAGATGAGAAGATTGCTTGGAGTTACAAAAATCAAGTTTAAAGGGGGTGTTGAATAATAATAAACTTGATTTAGGTATATTGGGCTCAGTTGTTAAATTACTCAATATCTAGAAATATCCAAGAGATATTTAGTCCATGCCAAAATCTAGAATAGTCCAATTTAGATAACTCCATAAAAATATCTAGAGAATAGTTGTATCTAAAAAGCATCATCATAAATATCTAAGCTAAGAGAGTGTGGAGAATTCTAGAAAATGATTTGTAGCCATTAGATGAGAATTGTGTTAATTCAATTCTAGTCATTGGATAAGGAGGTGCTACTAGTATAAATAAGAAAGTTCTCCACCATTTTGTATTAAGTCAAGAGGAAAAAAAAGTTGTATAATAATAAAGTATTTTCTTCTTCCAAATCTTTTTAAACCTTTTATTTTCTCAAATATTTTCTTTCCAACATCTGTGTTTCGCGTTTTCTTCATCATTAGCATCAGTTTTCATTGTCAATGTCTCTATTTTCCTTGTTTTCCAGCCGCTAGTGGTTTCTCTCAATTTTTTAAACCCAACCCCTATTTCCATTTCAATTTATTCTTTAATAATTGCACTCACACATAGTTTCACACTATTATTTATGCATGTGTTTTTATTTTGTTTTAAAGAAATTAAGAGAAAGTGGCTTGTGGCTCCATGGAGAAAGTGAGAGAAAAGGTAATGAAGGGTTTGTTAGGGCAAAAATGGAAGCAGCAAGAGTTTACTTGGAATTGCTTGCTTTTACTCTGACGGTCTCCAATCATTGACAATCTTAAGAGATTCCCCTCAATTTTCGAACTGCTCAGGACTCAAGTTCATTTTCACCTTCTGCTTCTTCACTTAGCTAATTCAATAGTAATTAAAAAAACTTTGAGCTATGATATTTTGTGTTTTATATTATACTGCAGCAGGTTTAATTTTGAAAATTTTATTTTACGTCATTTTAGTTTTATTTTTCTTCAAATTCTAATGTTGCATTTTGCTTTATCCACAGAATGGCGAAGCATTCGGTGAATGAGATGACTATCTTCCTTTCGGATCTCATAAACATTGTTACTTTGTGGTGTTATTCGAGTTGGATCATGTTCAATCAGTTTGAAGAATGGAAGAGTCTGATGTTGGCTAAAAGGTACAGAGTAGAATCTCTGTAAGCTATATGAGGTTGGAAAATTACCTTTGTGATTGTTATTTGTGTGCATTATACATTTGATGTTAAACTTTGTATTTTTCCTCCTGTGAGGTTAGCTAGGATAGCTATGAGGCATGTGCATCGGTCACACTCAAGCAAGTATGTGTGGGTGAAGAAGGGTGTGTTGATGTTCTTCATATGTTTTATTATGAATGGATTGTCTATGGTATATGTATCTCTTGTATGGATTTGATGCGGAAGTCTTAACATCGGTTTGGTAACCGCTGCATGTCCATTTAGTGGCAGTTAAACTGCCAATAAGCTTAAAAAAAAACACCGCTAAAGTCCCATTTTGGTGTAGTGAAACTACTAGAACTTGCATATGCAGTGCCATGAATTATATGAATGTTGGACACAACTTCTATTGTGAATTATTTTCTTATTAAAAAAATAAAACTAAAAGGTTAGTGGGTAGGCTCATTAGTCAGTGGGTGGGTCAGTTTAAACCACTAGCTAAATAGACCAGACTTAAAAATCCAAAAACATAAATTAATCAATTGCTTTAGGCTCCTGCATGCTGCCGATTAAATGGGCAACCATGGGCTTTAGTCCATATATCCATTTTTACCCTTAAATTGTGAAGACTTTTCAACAACTTTAAGTTTAAACTTGCTTGTAGTATGTAATTTCGATGTTTCAAATATTCCTACAGGTGAATATGAGTTTTTTTTTAAGTTGCATAACCTTGGATCAAATTTGATCTTGTCCCAACTCTACAATTTTAGATGCATCTCATGTGCATCCCATATTAAATTTTAAAGATGATAAAACTATTAGTAGACAAAAAAAATTAATATAAAATGATTATTTAACTTTTTACGTGGTCTTTACATATAAAGTACAACTTTAATAAAGTTATTTTACAATAGCAAATTACAAGAAAATAAGAGTCACTGGTTTTTGCTTTTGCTATTTTTATTTTCAATGGAAATAGAAAATAATAGAAAATAATATCATGATAACATTTTTAAAAAAATATTTTGACAAACTTAAAATTGAAATTAAAAAATTGCGTTTTCAACATTTTCTCTAAGGCTCAGGTTAGGATAGGATGAACCGCCTCATAAGTGTTGCATAGTTAATCACTACATATGATCTATTATAATATGTCACTTTAATTTGTTAGATTTATTTTTTATACTTATTATGAAGTCCCTCAAATTTTATTTTCTTAACAATAGGTATTTTTTATTACCTCAACTAAAGTCCCCTAAAGTGATCACTTAAACCATACTCCCTTCAGCGTCAAATATAAGCAAAATGACTTTTTGTGTTAATTAAAAAAGTTGGTTGACATATTTAATTATATTAATCACATTTAAAAATATTTTTTTATAAATTGTTATTTATTGAAACTTGATATTAAAAATAAAAGAGTAAGTGAAAATAAAATCTCAATTAATTGAATATTTTTTGAATGATATTATTAAATAAGATAAAAAAAATAGTTAAAATTGAGTTATATTTGAGTCATGTGATTTATTTCATTTTTTTTGCTTATAATGGAATCTGAAGGAAGTATTTAGTCTATTAGCAATCCTAACATAAAATTTAAATTGAAGACATTATTAATTAAAATTAAAATTTCACTATTTTTTATTGATTTTAATGATTAAATTATTTGTTTGTTATAGAAGGACCTGAAGTTATTTCACTATTTTTCAATATTGTATTTAATATTATACAAATAATTTTATTTGTTATTTATTTTTTCATATAAATGGGTTTCAAAAAATTCAAAATTAAAAGTAATAGTAATTTTTTTCTAATTTAGTTATAAAAAATTCATTATAAAAATGCAGATATAATTAAAAGAGAATTAACTTCATTCAGTAAAAAAAAAAAATTAACTTTTCAAACATGTCATCTCTATTGTCAAAATGGTCACAGGATGAGAATTTGGTCTTTGAAAAAAATTATATACAGTTAAAAATCAACATTCATACATACTTTTTATGAATAATCAAGTGTTAAGATTGACCTAATTGATAATTCTTATGTATATAATTTAAGTTTATTAACAAAAACTAATATGATATTGATAAGAATGAAAAACTTCATTTTTTATTTATAGTGAGACAATTTCTTATTGGATATATTAGAGGGGATATGTGACAATCACAAAAGGAAAACACAATAAAAGATAAAAGATATTTTGTTGTACACCCATGAGTTACTCACTTTTCCTTTATTGTATCTTTATTTTTGCACACCTAATTCAATTAAACATTGAATGATGGTGGACCCCACCCAATACACCAATCAAAAATCATGGATGCATTTCTTTACACTTCATCCTGTCTCTTATCAAACCACCCTTCCTTATAAATTTAGACCAAAAATAAGTTACTATAATAAGAAAAGTACATTGTGCGTTTTCAAATTACAATAATTGAGTATTGTAAGAAATATATATTAAATAATAAAATTTTTAGTTTTAATATTTAATTTTTTAATTGTATTATTCCTTACCAAATGACTTTTGAACACTAATTAGCACCAAACTTTTCTATGACAATACCATATATGGATGCACATAGAAATAAGAAAAATAATTAATTACAAATAGGATGCATGAACACCAAATAAATTTTTTTAACTTCAGTTTGAAAAACTAATTATTTCATTTCTTTTTTTAATTAGTCTTAACAGAAATTGTGAAAAAGAATACAATTTCTTTTTCTATTTTGTGAGAGTACACTTTTTAACCTAGAGCTTTTAGCAACTAGTAACCAATCCTTTCTACCTAATTCATTATTTCAAAATATTATTTTTTTTCCTATTTAACAAAGGAAAAAGTAGTAGAAAGTAAGGGATGCATGAGAAGAGCATCAAGGCCAGACCTATTTTTTTTTTTAAAGTTGGTTTCATATATAACTTCGTAAGTCATCAACTTTTATGTTTTTTACTCTATAGTCTCATAAAAGATCTGCATTTTTAATGGTCACCCTTCATCCTCTAATTCAAGTTGTATTGACCTATGCTCCTCTTATTAGATTTAAATTATAGTGTTTATAGATTGAAATTCTATATCAATTGTTTTCTGTTCTTCTTTATCAATTTTTATTGCAAAAGCCAAATATTTCAGCTTTGATTGATTTTGGGTGAGAGGATCTATTTGTGTTCATACCAAATCCTTTACTAAAATTAAAATATACACTCTTTGTCATGTACAAAGTCTAATTATTTCTCCCTATCATCAATTTTTATGTCAGAATTCACATCTTTTGAATAATAAAATGTGTCAAAATATGTATTTTGGGAGGAACTATATCATATACAAATATATAAAAATAACACTTTTATCGAACAAAGATTGTATCTTGGAAAAAGGTGTTTATATTTAGTGTTTAACTATGTTTCTCAAACTAAATTATTTTTCAAAGAGGGTATTGGTGAAAAACTAAAAAAATGAACGAAGAAATTAATTGATCATAGACTAAATTTTTTTAAATAAAAATCGAATAGAAAAATCATGATATAATTTTCACCAAATTCTATAATTTTTTAACATTTATTATTGATGAATTTGTTTGTGAATTAAGAAAGTTCATCAAAATCAAGTATGAATGAATGATTTGACTCTTACAACACTTTTGTTGAAGGAAGTCATTAGATAATACATTTTTTTATAATAAAAAAATACATAAAATTCAGGAACATGTATAGATGCCTCAACTCTAGACAAACACAAAAGTTACTTTTTGTAGCTTTCAAAATTCATTAAAAAATGAAAGTTTGAGACGGAAGGCGCAAAACAAAATTATGTAACTTTTTTCAATTTATAACTAAAACATGTTATATTTTATAAAAATATTTTTACAAAAACAAGTATGAATAAATGATGTGCTCTTATAATTTTACAAAACGAGTTGTTGGCTTCGTACTATTTTGAAATTTAATAAATTGAAAAAAGAGACAAAGACTTGATAGAAATTATATTATGGGTGTGTGTTTGATTTCTATTTTAAAGTATAGTTTTTAATTTAAAAAAAAAAACAAAGAAAATAGACATACAGACCAATCTCATGTCTCATTATATGCCGCACTCCTACACCCTTGAGTTTGACCCACAAAATTAAAAAAAAAAAAAAAAAAAAAACATTTTTTGTTTCTTTTTTTTTAAAAAAAATTATTTTTGAAATATTTTTATTGCTTTTAAAGCATTTGTTTTGAAAAACAAAATCAAAAGTTAACAGATTTTGGATAAAAAATTATGTTTGAGTAGTCTGAATTAAATTTAGGAAATAGGTTTTACAGCAATCACAATAATTCTTTTAATAAACTCTATTTTCTTATTATTCTCTTTTTTAAAATTAAAATTGAATATAAAACTCAATATTAAATGCAATGAGGTTAATATCTTTGATGACAAACTTATACACATCACTTTTTCTATTAAAGGCATCTCTAATAAAATATTTCATTTTAAGATCTTAATCATTTTTTGGTAGTTTCTAGAGTGTCACATCACTATCAAGATTTTCTAAATTTTTTACTCCAATAATATATCTCATTTTGATATCTTAAATCATTTTTTAGGTCTCACTAGAGGCTTACCTTCAAATATTTATTTACAATTTATTTTTAAATAATTAATTATATATTTTTATTTTCCTGATACACGTCTCCCTCACCTGTCTCCTCTCTTCAACTTTCTTTTTCCTTCCTTCACTACTCGCACCCTCTCTCCTCTCTCATTTCTTTTTTTCTCCTTTCCTTCTCTGACCTAACCCTATCCTCCCTCTCTCCCTTTTTTTTTCTCAGTCACTCTCTCCCCACCTTTTCCGTCTTTCACCACCCACCTCCTTTCTCTACAGGCCCTCCACTCCTCCCCCACCGGCTCCCTCCTCGCGTCGCTCCCTCTCCCCCTGAACACCTCTGTGCTCCTCTCTGTGTCATTCAGTATCCGCAACAGCCAATAGGGAGAGGAAATGGGCTTAAGAGGGCATCGCTCCTTCGTTCCTTCGAAGATGATGACATTCCCTCTCTAGATCTATTTTTTTTAATCATTCATGATTTGAGATCTATTTTGGTATTGGTGTTGTTGTGTATTTGGTTGTTCTTCTCCTCCTCAAAGCTCCATTTTTTTCCTGTTACTAGCAGTTGCTTCCTGCTGCGATATTGTGGAGAGAGAGTAAAATAATCATTTTTTTTAAATTGTTGCAGATTTTGGAAGTTTTATAGAATAATTGGATCTCCACGTGGAGATCCAACAAAGTGCCCCAATAAGGGATCTTAATAAGATCAGATCTTGAGGCTAAAATCTACTTACAAGAATTCTTATTGGAGATGGTCACCCGAACATAGATCCTTTGCAGTTGCTTTCTCTAAAACCTATCTACGAGACACCACAACAAGAGAGAATATATTTGGGTTACTACTATAACATTGAGTAGTATGATATCATTGCACAATGCATATCACCTCTCTCTTTTTAAAATTATGTTTGTTTTCTTTTTTAGGTGTTTCAAAATAAAGAAGGTTTATTATTTTTTTAGTTCTTGAAATTTTTCAAACAGATTTTAGTCTCTTAAGTTTTTGTTGTCCTTACTTTTAGTCTTTGTTAAAACACTAAAAGTAAGGATGAAAAAAAAGTCAAGAGACTAAAAGTAAGGATAGAAAAAACTTAAGAGGCAATTGAGATATCAAAAAAAATTTAACAACTAAAAACAAAAATCCTAAAAAGTTCATACTGAAAATATAATAATTTTTATATGTGATAATTGTAGAATTTTTATAAAATTTTACAGTTATTGTGCATTTTCAAAGTTAATAATAAGAAAACATTTAAATATAAAATTTTATTCAAAATCAAAGAAGTATACTTTAATTTAAGATATGTTTAATAGTTGGTTAAATTCACGATTATCAAGACTAAAACAAAATAGTTAATTTTTTATTAAGAATCCAACGGTTTTACTTTTAATTAAACAATTGCATCATATCAAACAAGTCTAAACTAATTTAGTTTTGTAAGATCCCGTATTTTTTAATCAATTTTTCTATTTTAATTTTTGCTTATATTAGTTAAAATCATTTACAAATTCCTTCAATTCTAATATAATATATATATATATATATATATATATATATATATATATATCAAACAACACAGTCTTCTACAGTTCACAATTTGTATTTTTGTACTTCATGTATTTCCTATGGATAATCTGGTTAAATTTTTTTCACTCTTTTTAGTATGGCATGCATATTTAAATTATATATGTATTTGTTGCATTGGTTTTTTGGTGAATATTTGTACATGTACTTCTTGCAACTTTTCCTCAAGTACGATCAGTATTTGTGTAATGAATATATATTCATTAAAGGTCTTGATTTTCAATAGTGATGCCCCATAGAAAATAACTATTTTGAAAGAATTTACGTTAAATTACTGAAAAATAAATTTTATTAGCAACGTATTGTTGGTTGATGTTTGATTTAAGAAAATGGGGAAGGGAAAGATAGAGAGAGATTTCATTGAGAAGAGGAAAAAGATAAATAATAATATAATATATATATATATATATATATATATATATATACTATACTAAAGTTATTATTGAATCCCATTATATTAGAATTTCTTTTAAATTTTAGTTTATTTTTCTTTAGTGATGAAAATAAATGAGTCGAGGAAAATCTCTTGAGCATTTTAGATTTAGAAATTTCTTCAACTTTTTATTTGAAATCATTAATTAGAATTGCTTGATTATGACAAGCTAAAATAGATTGATGTTGTCATAGCATATTTTTTGTAATTTTTTTAAAATTTTTTGTTCAATTTTTTTCTCAAAATAATTAAAAAATATTACTCCCAAATATAATTCATCCCGTGCATTGCACGGGAACATGCAATAGTACCATTATAGACCAATATAAATACTAATAGAACATATGATTAATATAAAAAATGTTTAATTTTGATATATTGTTAGTTAATAATTATTTTTACATTGATATAACTAGTTATAAATGTGACTTTTAAAAAGTGTTTTAAGTGTTTGGTCTATTTTGGTTGCCTCAAATGCTCAATTTTTTCATAAATAGGCAAGACATTGATAAAATTATGGAAATAGTTAAATTACAATCTTAGCATATCAAATGAATTTTATTTGTATCCCCTTAGCATATCAAATGAATTTCATACATGAAGTCAAGTATTGAATCTAAATATCACCAAAAACAATACTTAGAGTGACATCAACCATCAATTGTCCATCTATTAGTCTTCAATTCAAATATATCAAATTAGGATAATTATTTAAAAAAAACATTCTTCTTCAAATAGTGATGTCAATTGAAAAAGGATTCATAGAAAACATAAGAATTAAGATTACTGTGTTTTTATTCCTTTTAAAAACCTTTACATAAAAAAAATGAAAATGGGTTTAAAAAAAGTGTCAATGCAAATACTTAGATGGTAGATTTATGAAACTTGTTAAATTAAGAAGTTTTAAAACACACAATTCTCAATCCAGAGGAGCTCTTATGCTAACCTAGGAGATATCAACTTTGTTATTTTATTAAAATTTTAATGACTTCTTATCTATAAATATGTTTTGGAGATTCAATCATTTTGGACTTAATCCATTATTGTATTATTCTTTGTAAGCCGTTGGTATTCTAATATTCATTTCAATTCATAAGCAGGTAGAGGAAAGAGAAAGAATTGATTGGGAATAGGAAATACACATTGGGAATAGAAAATACACAAATCATGATTAGTGATATGTGATGTCTAATTTAATACCTTTATGCATCTCTTTCATAATCGTGTGTTCTTTATTATGTTAGCGGCATTTACTTGAGTATGTTTTTTTAAAAATTGTTTGTCCCCAAAAAAATCAACTTTTCGCAGATAATCTTAATGATTCACAATACAATCATAATTACATGAAGTCATGATTATCAAAATCTCAAGTTAATTTATTAACTCTTATGAGTTTAGAGTTCATTTACCCCTTATAAGTTGACTCATGTTTAAACTTTTTTTTAGTAGATTTTGGATAGACTCAAAAGACTATACAAATTTAGTAGATTCTTGAGTTTATCACTGAGTCAACAAGTTAACAAATTAAAAAGAAATTAGACTAACCCAAATTGTTTTGGGTTGTTTTTTGTATGTTTAGGGTTCAAGATATTTTCATTTGGTGTGTTATTCCTGAATCGAAAAATTTGTACCTCTAATAACATTAAATTCTGATGGGAAAACTCTACCACTATTATCACTTCCACAAGTTATTATTTAGTAATGATACACTACTAGACTTGGTTATTTAAATATTGTCAGATTTATGATTTACTATTTTATTTAATTATGTTATTGAAATTTTTAATTGATATGTTATTTATATGTAATTTATTATTATTTTTATATGAAGTAAATTTTAACAAATCTACGATTTAAATCTGTAAAATTCTCATAAATTTACATACTTGAATTTGATAATCTCTCATCTAGTATGATTCCTCTACTTATATATGAAATGCATTATCGCTCAATATCAGTATACCCAATCCAAATCTCAAGTCACAATGCCTAATGGTTATTGGGAACATGTTGATGGTCGTGTTTAAATCTCTAGGTAAGCAATTATTAGCCGTAACTATCATATTTCGCATAAAGCAAGCTATAGTTTTTTACGCTGCTAATTGCATATATGCAGTAAGTAGAAAATGAGTATTACAAATGATATTTGAAAAGTGAGCTTATCAAAATTGATTTTGTTTCGATGATGAAATAGAATCATATTTGAAATGAAAATATAAATATGTTTTGTACATCTTATGCCTAGAATCAATTTTATTCAATAGAAAAGTTTAAAATAGGCTAGTAATTAATTCATTGTTTCAGATTTAAGCGGTTGGATCTAACAAACAATTAAGTTAAGATAAGATGACTCCATCATAATCATCACCGTGAGCATTAATTTCTATCATTAGTGTAAATATTGTGTGACTTAGGCAGCTAAAGGGATTAAAATTGTTCGATCCAACATGATGATGAACATTTCCAGCAACTATATAACAAAATGCATGTTAAAAAGTAAACCAACTCTTTCCTTTATACTCTCCACATAATTTGTCTATGCATCCTTAACTCAAAAAATTTGTCAAGTTTGATCAAGTACATCATTTATCATCTCTAGATATGACAGGGTGTAAGAATTCTCTTCATGGATCTTAAACCATATTAGACTTTCGGTTTAGAACCTAACTCCACTCTGCAAACCAACTTGTAAGGCGATGACTGCTCAAGATTAAAAGCATTACTTTGACCACAACATCTAGTCAATGTAGGAATAAATGTAACACCCCTTGTTACATTGACTCATACTCGACCTTTGTTTAATTTTAAATAAACTCTTAATTAATTTATTCATGAAAATCAGTGTAAATTTTTGTGTGTTAACAACATCGATCATTTGACAAAAGTGAAAATTAAAACATAAACACCATAGTGGAATGAAACATAAATTTTTCATTAATCAAAAGATGTGTCAACATAGTTAATAAATTCAATTGAAAACCAAATACAACTAAGTTTGATCAAGTACATCATTATCATCTCTAGATATGAGAGGGTGTAAGAATTCTCTTCATGGATCTTAAACCATATTAGACTTTCGGTTTAGAACCTAACTCAACTCTGCAAACCAACTTGTAAGGCGATGACTGCTCAAGATTTACAAGCATTACTTTGACCACAACATCTAGTCAATGTAGGAATAAATGTAACACCCCTTGTTACATTGACTCATACTCGACCTTTGTTTAATTTTAAATAAACTCTTAATTAATTTATTCATGAAAATCGGTGTAAATTTTTGTGTGTTAACAACATCGATCATTTGACAAAAGTGGAAATTAAAACATAAACACCATAGTGGAATGAAACATAAATTTTTCATTAATCAAAAGATGTGTCAACATAGTTAATAAATTCAATTGAAAACCAAATATAACTGAAGGTACATCATATCACCAAAAGACCGCTAATAAACTCCCTCTAACAAAAGCCTAGCAAAGCGGTGATACTAACATACTAATCCCTTCCCTCAGAATCAAGCTCGATAGGATGGCACTTGTCACCCTCATGAATGAGAGGTGATCAAATTAGGCACATATACTTCTCAGGGATGACAGGAGTCTCCATGTATTGCTCGGCCTCAAGTATGTTGAATACTACAGCTGGAAAGTTAAGCTCAATTGTAGCCTGTGGTGCGCCTAACAATGGTAGGTTACCAACGATGAGAGCTCCACAATAGTGATATCTACCCTCGCCTCTATGGAAATACCACTGTCCAATCAAGTTGAACGATACTTCTAGATTCCACGATGCAGGGTCCATCTATGCATAAAAAATAAAAGGGAAATGGTCAGGGTGAGGTCGTATTCTTTCCATGTCATCCCATGAAAAAGAGTAGAGATCTTTTTCTCACTCCAGGACACAAACAAACAACACAAAACTATTCAAATATACATATATAAGGCTTGTAGTTGAAACTCTAGAATAATCTAAGTCTCAACTTGTCGTCATCACATCATTCTCTTCACAACATCATTGTGTGGATCCATACACCTAGTAGTTGATCAACCATCATCACATACAAATAATCTTTGGAAAGCGATAGGAGTAAGTATATCTCTACCACTTTCACAACCCTGTACCTATGCAGGCAACACATCCACTTGGTACCATGACACCAATATCAATTGTTAGTCAAACATATAATCTCATTACGCGTTATCAACCAAGAAAAATTCTGAAAAAGACATACCCTCCGCTCCATCAGAAATTGTCTTTGCGCTTATTAGGGCATATGAGTTGCACTATTAGTCCCATAACATAGGGAGCTGACCTACCCATTGGACCAACACACCCTCAATGTCTTTCATCTCTTAGACCTCTTACTCGGGCCACACATATCAACTCTCGATCGGTGTACTAAACCGTAGTTTCCCGCATCATATCCAAAACCTTCCACGTAACTTGGTTAATCAAATTCTTTTAGGCTTCAAGGTTCATTGTCGTGGATTAATCGTTAAGATCAACATGAGATCAACACACATGGGTCATTCTCACCCTTTAACAATAAAAATATATAAGTATGTGATACGACAAACAACAACCATAGGTACACCATCACATTTCCAAGTAATAGCCCCATAATAATAATAACGACGTAATCATTAAGTCACATGCTTCATGCATCCTTATCTCATATTATTTCCTTAATAGTTTTCTCTTAAGATAATTATAAGATCAACATAATAATAATAATAACTTTCATATCAAAATAAACTTATAAGAATCATTCACATTTATATAATTAAAATATTTTGATAACTCAATTACATATAATTTCTTTGTGAGATGAATAATCATTTATAAAATCACTTTTTATACTTATTTGTATATATAAATACAGCTAGCATATATAATAAAATAATAATAATAACTTATTTCTATCTATTCCTTAAACTTTGATAAAAGAATTTTCCTTATAAAATAATTTGGAGTATATAAAGGTTGCTTTATAATAACAACATTTCCTTTATAAAATAAGGATAATAATATTTTTGTCAACTTATACAATTTCAACACTTATTTGTAATAAAAGTTTCTCATAAGAGTTTATAGTAATGATCATCATAACTTTTATATGTATAATTTAGATAAAACTATAGAATTTTAAATCGTATTTTTCTTCATGAATCAAATATATAAAGAATATTTATTTTCTTCAAATAAATACTATCATTATAATAATAATTAAAATGAGTAAATACTAACATTAGTAACCAAAGTCACACCTCACATGAAGATCAAAGGACTAGGACCTATCAATTTCTCTTATGTTCATCTTGTTTATAGGCATTACAAGTTCATCATGGTGAATTGGTGATACAAAATCAACACTTCAATCCATACAACTTAATAATAATAACATACTAACAGTTTCTATATCAAACATTATAACTATATAAAATTAACCATGAAATGAGAGAACCTTGAGGTCCATATCTACACTCCCATAAAATAACATCCTACTGAAAGAGTACAACCTCACCATACCTATTTCTCCTAAATTTGGATGAGGTTGAAATCCTCTTTTCCTTCTCTCCATCAACATTTGTGCATCACCACCTCCACCACCAAAGAGAGCTCCAAAATGTTGCTTTCCTCTATCTCTTACTCTACTTTCTCTAAAACTCTATTATGAGTGTTATTCTTTTTTTGTGTGTTGAACTGAAATGATCTTTGGGATATTTATAGAGTAAGATGTGAGGTACAGGTAATAAATAGGACCAATTTGTATTAACAATTCCAAGTCTTTTAGGTTACAAATTCAATTATTCTTACCTCTTTAATTTTATTTTATTTTATTAATTAGATATTCTAGATGCTTCTGAGGTTATTTAAAGTAAAAATATGTTTGCATTCCTAATTTTTTAAAAATTAGAAATTCTGGTACTGTTTGCACCACAAAGACGTCCTCTGTACCCTATTTTTAGTGCAGTCTAGTTTTACTTACAATACCCCTAATACTGTTATTCACAACCCTTGCAGTACCTTATTTTATTTTTATTATATAAGCCCAAAACTAGTATATTTCTATTCTAGGCCCAACATAATAAACATATAATGTTACATATTTAAAAATTAATTACAAAGACATGTATTCAAATAAAATAAGCTTACAAAAGAATTCAATGTATTGAACCAAACACTGCGTGTCAGATTACAAACATAGACACCAAAAAAAGAACAGATCCAATGTATTGAATGCACTGCGTGTCAGATTACAAATTTTCAGTACCTGCTATATCAGCCAGGGATAACTGTAAAAAATTTATTTCTCATCATTCACAGTACCGTTCAGTTCAAACAAATCAACATTAACATATGCACAGTAACAAGTATTGGGAATAAGACACCAGAATACCAAAAAAAAATTCAGTTAAAAAAGAGAATAAAAACAATAGTGTAAATTAGATTCAGTAGCCTTCAGACCGTCCTAGTTCAAAATTCTCCACAAAGGAATGCAAATTTTTGCATTTCAGTATCAATTAATAACTTTGCAAATTGTGACCTTGGAACAAACTACAAATAATATCATTGCAAAACAGAGATAAAAAAAGAACTTTGCAGAAGCAATATAGTATTTGATATCTACAAGATGACATACTATATAATATAATATAAACAATTAAAAAAAAGTGGTAATGAGAAATTGAGAATACGAATAATATCATTGCAAAACACAGATAAAAAAGGAGAACTTTGCAGAAGCAATATATTATTTGATATCTACAAGATGACATACTATAAAATATAACAAACAATATATTAAAAAAAAAAAATGGTAATGAGAAATTGAGAATGTGAGTATGCGGCATCAGATCTTCCTATTCAATGAAATGATATTCATTGCACTCAAATCGAAGTTTGAGTTCTCAACAATTTCAAAAGATTCATCATTTGGCATCTTAAAACAAACAAAATTATTAATCCAAAACCCTAATAAGAAGAGAGGAACATCAAATGTAAACTAGGGTTTATACAGAAACTTCGCTTTATTGGCCAGGATAGGGCTCGCTATCCAAATATTGACACCTATCAACACAAAATTTAGTTTACTTTGAAAACTAAATGGAGGAATACAATACTACCAAATTCCATTTCACAATTAAACAACCATATATTTTGCTGAACAGTACTTACTATCAAAAAACCAGAGACAGACACCAAAAGAAGAAAAAATCCAATGTATTGAACCAAACACTGCATGTCAGACTACAAATTTTCAGCACCTGCTATATCAGCCAGGGATAACTGTAAAAAATTTATTTCTCATCATTCGCAGTACTGTTCAGTTCAAACAAACCAACATTAATATATGCACAGAAACAAGTATTGGGAAGCAGACACGAGAATACCCAAAAACATTCAGTTAAAAATGAGAACAAAAACAATATTGTAAATTAGATTCAATAGCCTCAGACCGTCCTAGTTTAAAATTTTCCACAAAAAAGTAATGCAAATTTTTGCATTTCAGCAAAATCCAATATCTTCATCACTGGCTACAATATTAATTAAAAATAATAACTTTGCAAATTGTGAGATTGGTAGAAACACTGAATAATATCATTGCAAAACAGAGATAAAAAAGGAGAACTTCGCAGAAGCAATATAGTATTTGATATCTACAAGATGCCATGCTATAAAATATAATATAAATAATTTCAAAAAAAAGTGGTAATGAGAAATTGAGAATGGGAGTATGCGGCATCAGATCTTCCTATTCAATGAAACGATATTCATTGCACAAAAATAAAGGTTTGAGTTCTCGACAATTTCGAAAGATTCATCATTTGGCATCTTAGGCTGAAAAAATATAAACAAAAACAAAATGATTGAGCAAAAACCCTAATCAGAAGAATAGAAGAACAGCAAATGTAAGCTAGGGTTATACAGAAACTTCGCTGTATACGCCAGAATAGGGCTCGCTATCCAAATATTGACACCTATCAAAACAAAATTTAGTATGTGGAGCAATAAAATACTACCAAATTCCATTTTGCAATTAGACAACCATATAATTTGTTGAACAGTACTTACTATCAAAAAACCAGAGTCAGACACCAAAAAAATAACAAATCCAATGTATTGAACTAAACACTGCGTGTCAGATTACAAATTTCAGCACCTGCTATATCAGCCAGGGATAACTGTAAAAAATTTATATCTCATCCTCCACAGTATTGTTCAGTTCAAACAAATAAACATTAACAAATGCACAGAAACAAGTATTGGGAAGAAGACACCAGAATACCCAAAAAAAAATCAGTTACAAAAGAGAACAAAAACAGTATTCTAAATTAGATTCAGTAGCCTCAGACCGTCCTAGTTCAAAATTTTCCACAAAGGAATGCCAATTTTTGCATTTCAGCCAAATCCAATATCTTCATCACTGGCTACAGTATTAATTAAAAATAATAACTTTCCAAATTGTGAGATTGGAACAAACAACGAATAATATCATTGCAAAACAGATAAAAAAGAACTTTGCAGAAGCAATATAGTATTTGATATCTACAAGATGGCAGGCACACTATAAAATATAATATAAACAATTAAATAACGTGCTAATGAGAAATTGAGAATGTGAGCATGCGGCATCAGATCTTCCTATTCAATGAAATGATATTCACTGCACTCAAATAAAGGTTTGAGTTCTCCACAATTTCGAAAGATTCATCATTTCGCATCTTAAGCTGAAAGAATATAAACAAAAACAAAATGATTGAGAAAAAACCATAATCAGAAGAAGAGAGGAACAGCTAATGTAAACTAGGGTTGTACAGAAACTTCGCTGTATAGGCCAGGATAGGGCTCGCTATCCAAATATTGACACCTATCAAAACAAAATTTAGTTTACTTTGAAATTAATGTAGAGGAATACAATACTACCAAATTCCATTACGCAATTAGACAACCATATAATATGTTGAACAGTACTTACTATAAAAAAACCAGAGACAGACACCAAAAAAATAACAAATCCAATGTATTGAACTAAACACTGCGTGTCAGATTACAAATTTCAGCACCTGCTATATCAGCCAGGGATAACTGTAAAAAATTTATATCTCATCCTCCACAGTATTGTTCAGTTCAAACAAATAAACATTAACAAATGCACAGAAACAAGTATTGCGAAGAAGACACCAGAGTACCCAAAAAAAAATCAGTTACAAAAGAGAACAAAAACAGTATTCTAAATTAGATTCAGTAGCCTCAGACCGTCCTAGTTCAAAATTTTCCACAAAGGAATGCCAATTTTTGCATTTCAGCCAAATCCAATATCTTCATCACTGGCTACAGTATTAATTAAAAATAATAACTTTGCAAATTGTGAGATTGGAACAAACAACGAATAATATCATTGCAAAACAGATAAAAAAGAACTTTGCAGAAGCAATATAGTATTTGATATCTACAAGATGGCAGACAAACTATAAAATATAATAGAAACAATTAAATAACGTGCTAATGAGAAATTGAGAATGTGAGCATCCGGCATCAGATCTTCCTATTCAATGAAATGATATTCACTGCACTCAAATCAAGGTTTGAGTTCTCCACAATTTCGAAAGATTCATCATTTCGCATCTTAAGCTGAAAGAATATAAACAAAAACAAAATGATTGAGCAAAAACCATAATCAGAAGAAGAGAGGAACAGCTAATGTAAACTAGGGTTATACAGAAACTTCGCTGTATAGGCCAGGATAGGGCTCGCTATCCAAATATTGACACCTATCAAAACAAAATTTAGTTTACTTTGAAATTAATGTAGAGGAATACAATACTACCAAATTCCATTACGCAATTAGACAACCATATATTTTGTTGAGCAGTACTTACTATCAAAAAATCAGAGACAGACAACAAACATTCCAAACATAGACACCAAAAAAAAAGAACAAATCCAATGTATTGAACCAAACACTGCGTGTAGAGTACAAATTTTCAGCACCTGCTATATCAGCCAGGGATAACTGTAAAAAATTTATTTCTCATCATTCACAGTACTGTTCAGTTCAAACAAACCAACATTAACATATGAATAGTAACAAGTATTGGGAAGAAGACACCAGAATACCCAAAAAAAAAAATCAGTTAAAAACGAGAACATAAAAAATATCGTAAATTAGATTCAGTAACCTCAGACCGTCCTAGTTCAAAGTTTTCCACAAAGGAATGCAAATTTTTGCATTTCAGCCAATCCCATATCTTCATCATTGGCTACAGTATTAATTAAAAATAATAACAACTTTGCAAATTGTGAGCTTGGAACAAACAACTAATAATATCATCGCAAAACAGGGATAAAACAGGAGAACTTTGCAGAACCAATATAGTATTTGATGTCTACAACATGGCATACTATAAAATATAATATAAACAACTAAAAAAAGTGGTAATGAGAAACTGAGAATGTGAGTATGCGGCATCAGATCTTCCTATTCAATGAAATGATATTCATTGCACTCAAATCGAAGTTTGAGTTCTCAACAATAACAACAGATTCATCATTTGGCATCTTAAGCTGAAAGCTTATAGACAAAAACAAAATTAGTGAGCCAGAACCCTAATCAGAAGAAGAGAGGAACAGCAAATGTAAACTAGGGTTATACAGAAACTTCGCTGTATAGGCCAGGATAGGACTCGGCTCGCTATCCAAATATTGACACCTATCAAAACAAAATTTAGTTTACTTTGAAATTAATGTGGAGGAATACAATACTACCAAATTCCATTACGCAATTAGAAAACCATATAATTTGTTGAACAGTACTTACTATCAAAAAACCAGAGACAGACACCAATAATAAAAGAACAAATCCAATGTATTGAACTAAAAACTGCGTGTCAGATTACAAATTTTCAGCACCTGCTATATCAGCCAGGGATAACTGTAAGAAATTATATCTCATCCTCCACAGTACTGTTCAGTTCAAACAAATCAACATTAGCATAGGCACAGAAACAAGTATTGGGGGCAGACACCAGAATACCCAAAAAAAATTCAGTTAAAAATGAGAACAAAAACAATATTGTAAATTAGATTCAATAGCTTCAGACCGTCCTAGTTCAAAATTTTCCACAAAATAATGCAAATTTTTGCATTTCAGCCAAATCCAATATCTTCATCACTGGCTACAATATTAATTAAAAATAATAACTTTGCAAATTGTGAGATTGGTAGAAACACAGAATAATATCATTGCAAAACAGAGATAAAAAAGGAGAATGTCGCAGAAGCAACATAGTATTTGATATCTACAAGATGCCATGCTATAAAATATAATATAAATAATTTCAAAAAAAAAGTGGTAATGAGAAATTGAGAATGTGAGTAAGCGGCATCAGATCTTCCTATTCAATGAAATGATATTCATTGCACTCAAATTAAGGTTTGAGTTCTCAACAAATTCAAAAGATTCATCATTTGGCATCTTAAGCTGAAAAAATATAAACAAAAACAAAATGATTGAGCAAAAACCCTAATCAGAAGAATAGAGGAACAGCAAATGTAAAGTACTGTTCAGTTCAAACAAATCAACATTAGCATATGCACAGAAACAAGTATTGGGAACCAGACACGAGAATACCCAAAAAAAAAATTCAGTTAAAAACGAGAACAAAAACAATATTGTAAATTAGATTCAATAGCCTCAGACCGTCCTAGTTCAAAATTTTCCACAAAGTAATGCAAATTTTTGCATTTCAGCCAAATCCAATATCTTCATCACTGGCTACAATATTAATTAAAAATAATAACTCTGCAAATTGTGAGATTGGTAGAAACACTGAATAATATCATTGCAAAACAGAGATAAAAAAGGAGAACTTCGCTGGAGCAATATAGTATTTGATATCTACAAGATGCCATGCTATAAAATATAATATAAATAATTTTAAAAAAAAAAAAAGTGGTAATGAGAAATTGAGAATGTGAGTATGCGGCATCAGATCTTCCTATTCAATGAAACGATATTCATTGCACTCACATAAATGTCTGAGTTCTCAACAATTTTGAAAGATTCATCATTTGGCAACTTAAGCTGAAAAAATATAAACAAAAACAAAATGATTGAGCAAAAACCCTAATCAGAAGAATAGAGGAACAGCAAATGTAAACAAGGGTTATACAGAAACTTCACTGTATACGCCAGAATACGGCTCGCTATCAAAATATTTTTTTTTTGCTCAGCATCGCTATCAAAATATTGACACCTATCAAAACAAAATTTAGTATGTGGAGCAATAAAATACTATCAAATTCCATTTCGCAATTAGACAACCATATAATTTGCTGAACAGTACTTACTATCAAAAAACCAGAGACAGACACCAAAAAAATAACAAATCCAATGTATTGAACTAAACACTGCATGTCAGATTACAAATTTTCAGCACCTAGCATATCAGCCAGGGATAACTGTAAAAAACCTGTATCTCATCCTCCACAGTACTGTTCAGTTCAAACAAATCAACACTAACATATGCACAGAAACAAGTATTGGGAAGAAGACACCAGAATACACAAAAAAAAATCAGTTAAAAAAGAGAACAAAAACAATATTGTAAATTAGATTCTATAGCCTCAGACCGTCCTAGTTCAAAATTTTCCACAGAGGAATGCAAATTTTTGCATTTCAGCCAAATCCCATATCTTCATCATTGGCTACAGTATTAATTAAAAATAATAACTTTGCAAATTATGAGATTGGAACAAACAACGAATAATATCATTGCAAAACAGAGATAAAAAAGGAGAACTTTGCAGAAGTAATATAGTATTTGAGGTCTACAAGATGGCATACTATAAAATATAATATAAACAATTAAAAAACGTGGTAATGAGAAATTGAGAATGTGAGTATGCGGCATCAGATCTTCCTATTCAATGAAATGATATTCATTGCACTCAAATCGAAGTTTGAGTTCTCAACAATTTCAAAAGATTCATCATTTGGCATCTTAAGCTGAAAGCATATAGACAAAAACAAAATTATTGAGCCAAAACCCTAATCAGAAGAAGAGAGGAACAGCAAATGTAAACTAGGGTTATACAGAAACTTCGCTGTATAGGCCAGGATGGGACTCGCTATCCAAATATTGACACCTATCAAAACAAAATTTAGTTTACTTTGAAATTAATTTGGAGGAAACCAATACTACCAAATTCGATTACGCAATTAGACAACCATATATTTTGTTGAACAGTACTTACTATCAAAAAACAAGAGACAGACACCAAAAACAGAACAAATCCAATGTATTGAACTAAAAACTGCGTGTCAGATTACAAATTTTCAGCACCTGCTATATCAGCCAGGGATAACTGTAAAATATTATATCTCATCCTCCACAGTACTGTTCAGTTCAAACAAATCAACATCAGCATATGCACAGAAACAAGTATTGGGAAGAAGACGCCAGAATACCCAAAAAAAAATCAGTTAAAAATGAGAACAAAAACAATATTGTAAATTAGATTCAATAGCCTCAGACCGTCCTAGTTCAAAATTTTCCACAAAGGAATGCAAATTTTTGCATTTCAGCCAAATCCAATAACTTCATCATTGGCTACAATATTAATTAAAAATAATAACTCTGCAAATTGTGAGATTGGTAGAAACACAGAATAATATCATTGCAAAACAGAGATAAAAAAGGAGAACTTCGCAAAAGCAATATAGTATTTGATATCTACAAGATGCCATACTATAAAATATAATATAAATAATTTAAAAAAAAGTGGTAATAAGAAATTGAGAATGTGAGTATGCGGCATCAGATCTTCCTATTCAATGAAACGATATTCATTGCACTCAAATAAAGGTTTGAGTTCTCAACAATTTCGAAAGATTCATCATTTGGCATCTTAAACTGAAAAAATATAAACAAAAACAAAATGATTGAGCAAAAACCCTAATCAGAAGAATAGAGGAACAGCTAATGTAAACTAGGGTTATACAGAAACTTCGCTGTATAGGCCAGGATAGGGCTCACTATCCAAATATTGACACCTATCAAAACAAAATTTAGTTTACTTTGAAAATTAAATGGAGGAATACAATACTACCAAATTCCATTTCACAATTAAACAACCATATATTTTGTTGAACAGTATTTACTATCAAAAAATCAGAGACAGACAACAAACATTCCAAACATAGACAGCAAAAAAAGACCAAATCCAATGTATTGAACCAAACACTGCGTGTCAGAGTACAAATTTTCAGCACCTGCTATATCAGCCAGGGATAACTGTAAAAAATTTATATCTCATCATTCACAGTACTAATCAGTTCAAACAAACCAACATTAACATATGAATAGTAACAATTATTGGGAAGAAGACACCAGAGTACCCAAAAAAAAAATCAGTTAAAAAAGAGAACATAAACAATATTGGAAATTAGATTCAGTAGCCTCAGACCGTCCTAGTTCAAAGTTTTCCACAAAGGAATGCAAATTTTTGCATTTCAGCCAAATCCAATATCTTCATCATTGGCTACAGTATTAATTAAAAATAATAATAACTTTGCAAATTGTGAGCTTGGAACAAACAACGACTAATATCATTGCAAAACAGGGATAAAACAGGAGAACTTTGCAGAAGTAATATAGTATTTGATGTCTACAAGATGCATACTATAAAATATAATATAAACAATTAAAAAAAGTGGTAATGAGAAATTGAGAATGTGAGTATGCGGCATCAGATCTTCCTATTCAATGAAATGATATTCATTGCACTCAAATCGAAGTTTGAGTTCTCAACAATTTCAAAAGATTCATCATTTGGCATCTTAAGTTGAAAGCATATAGACAAAAACAAAATTGTTGAGCAAAAAATCTAATAAGAAGAAGAGAGGAACAGCAAATGTAAACTAGTGTTTTACAGAAACTTTGCTTTGTAGCCCAGGATAGGGCTCGCTATCCAAATATTGACACCTATATAAACAAAATTTAGTTTACTTTGAAATTAAAATGGAGGCATACAATACTACCAAATTCCATTTCACAATTACACAACCATATAATTGGTTGAACAGTACGTACTATCAAAAAACCAGAGACGGACAACAAACATTGCAAAAATAGACACCAAGAACAAAACAAATCCAATGTGTTGAACCAAAAACTGCGTGTCAGATTACAAATTTCAGCACCTGCTATATCAGCCAGCGATAACTGTATAAAAAATTATATCTCATCATTCACAGTACTGTTCAGTTCAAACAAATCAATGTTAATATATGCACAGTAACAAGTATTGGGAAGAAGACACCAGAATACCCAAAAAAAAATCAGTCAAAAAAGAGAACAAAAACAATATTGTAAACTAGATTCAGTAGTCTCAGACCATCCTAGATCAAAATTTTCCAGAGGAATGCAACTTATTGACAAAAACAATATCTTCGTCATTGTCTACAGTATTAATTAAAAATAATAATAACTTTGCAAATTGTGAACATGGAACAAACAACGAATTATATCATTGCCAAATAGTGATAAAAAATGAGAACTTTGCAGAAGCGATATAGTATTTGATATCTACAAGATGGCATACTATAAAATATAATATAAATAATTAAAAAAAAGTGGTAATGAGAAATTGAGAATGTGAGTATGCGGCATCAGATCTTCCTATTCAATGAAATGATATTCATTGCACTCAAATCAAGGTTTGAGTTCTCAACAATTACGAAAGATTCATCATTTAGCATCTTAAGCTGAAAGAATATAGACAAAAACAAAATTGTAAAGTAGCCTCAGACCGTCCTAGTTCAAAATTTTCCACACAAAAAATGCAAATTTTTGCATTTCAGCCAAATCCAATATCTTCATCATTGGCTACAAAATGATTGAGCAAAAACCCTAATGAAATGATATTCATTGCACTCAAATAGAAGTTTGAGTTTTCAATAATTTCGAAAGATTCATCATTTGGCATCTTAAGCTGAAAGAATATAGACAAAAACAAAATGATTGAGAAAAACCCCAATAATGAAGAAGAGAGGAACAACAATTGTAAACTAGTGTTATACAGGATGAGGAGAAAGAATCTTCGCTTTATAGGCCGGGATAGGACTCACTGATGGATAGCAAAAAGCGAATTTTTGGGCTTGTTTCATTGGGCCACTGGTCCAATCTTTGTTTTGTCTTGTCTATTAGAATTAAGTATTAACTGGATGCATGCGTCATCTTGGCCGATGCTAGACATACGCCTTATTCAAGGCTTTAGTTTTCTTTTTTCTCTCTTTATTTTGTTTAGCTTATTCTACCCAAAAAAAAAAAAACTTAGATGCATGTGTTATCACATGTAGGTTTTTATTTATAACTATTAATAAAAATAATTATCTTATTTTTATATTAGGAGAAGAGAAACTGTGTCTCTAAATTTTTTAAATAATAAAAAAATTGAAATTAAATATTGTTAACAAAAAATAAAAATAAAAAATAATATATATATAAACAGTGAGAAATTAATGTGTTAAAAAAATTGAAATTTAAGAAGTGATTTAAAAGTAAATTTGTCTAATAAAATGTGTACACCAAAAGAGATAATTATCTTTATTAATAGTTATAGAAACACATTAACTATTGTTAATTTACTTTTCAACTACTTTTAAAAATCACCCGCAACTACATTGTCTAATAGTTTTTTAACATACTAATTATCATCGATAACTATTAAAGATAATGAAATAAGATATAACTTATAACATCTAGTACCATTATTTTAATTTTGATTTCCTCTACCCAAATTTAATGAATTAGAAGAAAAACGCTGGTTTGGTATTCATGATAGAATAAGATAAGATAATTAATCTATTATGATAAGTTATCTGTTACGTCAATAAAATAGTGTAATCTTGTCTCGTATTTTAATATTATTGGTCTATCATATTTTTTTATTCTCAAGAGGGAGTTGGGTTTCGATCAACATGATATGAAAAAATATCTCTCTATAATTTAATGATAGATATAACAATTGTTATAATATTTAATCCAATACATAATATATATATATATAATTATTATGAAAAAATAAGATTTATACACATATAATATTATAATAAAGATAAAATATAGTAATATATTAATTATATATAAGATTTTATGCTAATTAAATAATTATAATTTGTATTATATATATAATATTTATGATATAATTATTTTTTATTTTATATATAGTTAAAATAATTTTGACATGTAAATTTAAATTATATTATTAATGAAAATATAAATAATAATTATTCAAATATTTTTTAAAATACAAATATTTGGTAATAATTTTTAGTTTTTAAGAACTTATATTATTAGAAGAAAATAACTCCATAAATAACTACATCTCATTTAATATCAAATACCATTTCATTTTCTTTAATCTCTCTTCCTCCCTCTATACCTAAAACAACATAATTTTAACCGAAAGAAGCAAAGAAGTGAAGGATAAAAATTACCTTTGTTGCACTTTTCTTCATTATAGCCTTTTATATCCATCCTTGTCTATTTTCCTTGCCTTGTACAGGGGCATAAGTAGTGATGCAACATAGTCCAGAACAGCCTGTTTAATGTGATCTGCTCCTCGCGAATGACCTTTTTGAGCCTCCTTACTTACAGTAACCTGTGAAATAGAGCTCTCATTTGCAATACCATCACGCTTCCAGCTGGGTAACTTTGAACAGGCATTTGAATCCTCCTCATCCTTCAAAAGTTGGGTTAGAAAGATAAGAATCAGCTGCAGCTGCTTGAGATTGCCATCTCTCTATGGCGTGATGGTCTTTAATTGCAATACCACCAGCTGTGTCAATCCAAGCTTTTGTATATATACTGCTGTCCCCAGCAGCACTTTCTCCTGAGTGCTCTCTGAAATTCAAATGGCTGGCAATATCATTTGAATGACTCATCTGTGAGAAGTTATCAACTGGCATTCTGGAATTATTAAGGTTGACACAAGCAGCGGAGAAATCAACAGACCAGTCCCTAACCCTGCAATTCCTAGAATTAATCTCTGAAATACAATCTTGCCTTCCATAAACACCACCAGACCATCTTTTTCTGCAGAGGCATATAGCAAAGAAGAAACATCAAATCTTTTAACAAACATGACAACCAAATAGTGAAAGGAAGCATGGGATCTATCAAGAGGTAATACAATAATCTACGGATATTTTGACATCAGACAAACAATTAACATTATATAAATGCATATGTATCTATACAGTCACAAACATGTGAAAACATCAATTAGCATATTAAATAAAGCTAAATTTTTCCTGGTACACAAGTCAATTAACATCGACGTGGTAGGTAACTTATTTAAACCATCACTTAGAACACTTTCCAGCAATCCAACCTTTTGGTCAGAAAGACAAGAAATATCTTCAACTTGTACACAAGACAATTGCTGCCTATATCCATGACGGACATTGCTCGACTGATCCATCTGGAATGTCCAAATTACAATATCCCTTCACAGCTTCATCTTGAAAACAGTCTTCGCCGCACTCCTCCACAGATGCAACAACAGGTTCAGACGCTTGAGGCAAAGCAACCGCAGACTCGACATTCCCCCCAACCAATTTCGAGCCAGAAGCAGATCCAGATTTACTTCCAACCACAGAATCCGAAGCTTCCAAAAAACCTTCACTATCCACATTCTGAATCCCCCTTTTCTGCCTCGAACCCCTGCCACGAGATTTCCTGGTAGAACTAGACTGTGCCTTATTGAAAATCGCAGACAACGAATCCTCCATGTGTTGTTGATCATCACCAGGCACGGGCACCACCACTTTCTCATCCTTACCCTTAGGTCCCAAAGCAACCAAATCTTCATCAGACACATGCAAAGCAGGACTTGCTCCTCTTGTAACCCCAGATCCCTGATCTATCTTAGGACCCTTCAAGCTCTTCCTTAAGCGAGCCAAGGTATCATTATCATCCATACCCCCAAATCCTCTTTCTCCCTAACAACAGCAGCATCACTACTACCACCACTAACCTTCTTCTTGGACCTCTTCAGCTCAAAGATTGACCCAATGGGCTCGTCGTCGTCGTCAAAACCAATTTCCTTCTTGGATCGCTTCTTCTTGGTCCCAGACCTAATATCCTCTCGGTCCATTTCTGCAACCCTAGGGTTTTTTTCCCAAACAACAATCTCGGAACGGTTCCTTTTTTGTTTATGCAGTCGCTTTCTTCCACTTCTCCATAACCAGATTAACAATCCTCGCTGCGCTTCAATGAAAATATAATTGAAATCCTGATTGAACAAAAAACAAGTAAAATATTGTATTATAGAGAGTGAAGAACCAATACCTGAATAACTATAAGAAAACCCACACACACACACACACACACGCTTAATAAGAAGATATTTAGATAGGGGAAAAGGTAAATGTGTATAAATAAATAAATGTATAAAGATATAGGGAAAATCAGTGGGATTGTGGAACCTGCGTTCTGCAATTGGTGTTGTGTTGTGTTCTGTGTTGAATCCTTAGAGAAAGAGAAAGAGAGAGAGTGAAGAAGTGCATGCGCACGGTAACAAGAAGTAACGGCTTCTTCTCACGGCAAGGGAAACGATCGCTCTCTATGACCTGAACCGTGACCACTGAGCGAGGAGAATATTAAGGTTGGAACAAGAAGTCGTCATCCGCACTGCGAGGGAACTCGCCGCGCCGGGCTCGCCTCCGATAACGCGGACGAAGATGTTCACGACCTGGAAGAGGTCGAACTTCGGTCGCACTGTGAAGCACAGAAGCGGTGTTGATGGAAGAGGAAGCGGCGCAGCACAGGAAAGCTGAAAAAAGGAGGTGCAGCCACGCAGCACAGCCGCATAGGAGAACATAGAAATTGAAGCGCAGCACGTAAGAGAGACTATATAGTGGGGATTAGGTTTACACTTTGCACTCGAGATTCACAAACTCATTTACTTCCTATAAACCTTTTATTATTTTTTTATTACTTTTGGTTCATTTTTTTATTAAAAATTAGACTTATATTTTAATTTAAGTAATTCTTATTTATACTCTCTTTTATTATTAATATATTTTACTTATATTATCAACTTTAATATTTTAATTATCATTTTGAATTTTTTAGTATACTTTTCTTAATCAAATAATATTAGTTATATACTGATATATAATATAATTTTAATTTTTTTAATATAGACCAGTTCAATTACTGACTCACCGGTTGGACCACTAATCCACTGTCTGGACCGGGTCAATGGTCGGACCGAATTTTATAACACTGGACGTATTACTAGTAATATAATAGAGTAAATTACACTCGCACCTGTGTTTTTCTCAAAATTACACTCAATACCCCCTTTTATATATTACTTTTACCCCTTATGTTAACTTTATTAACTGACGTCAATTGAAATATATGAACAGACAAAATTACCTTAACATTTGGATTGTAAAACCAAAATTATTCCCTCCCAATTACTCTTAGAAATTAGGGTTCCTCTCTTTTTTCACTATTCCTATCTTCTTCTTCGCGGGTTTCTCTTCGCGAATTCTTCTTCAATGTCATTTCTTCCTCTTGGTGAGTTCCTCTCTTCCCTGTTCAGGAGTTCCTCTGATCTTCACGAGCTCCTTTCTTCCTCTTCACGATTTCCTCTTTTCCAATTCGCAATTTCTATTTGAGATTTTTTTCAAGTCATCGTTCCTCTTCCTCTCACAATGTTCACGAGCATCATTATTCCTCTTCGTCTTCAACGTTCATGAGCACCTCTGTTTCTCTTCCTGTTCCACGATTTCTATTTGCGCTAAGGTTCTATTTGTAAGTGACCACTGGACTTTGTATATAGGTTATTTAATTTTAATTATTCGTTGTTGTCTATTTCTAAATGAGTTTCAGTGGGTGACCAGTTTGGGACCACCTGATATTTTTAAGATCAATTGTTTATTATTGTTGATTAAAATAGTGTTGATGTTTAGGTTATTATCAATCTCCATTTAAAGAAGCATGTTATGGGTGACTATCCAACAAAACTAATTTTGAAATTAAAATCAATGTGTCAAAGCAATTTAATATTGTCTACTGGTTTAAATAGTCGTGTCTCTGTTTCATCGTGACGGGTTATTATTGGAGAGTTGAGAGTATAATATCTTCATTAAGGTTGCTATGAATGAACTTGTTCTTTGACTTATGTTGTTTGTATTCAACATTTTTTTGTACTTTAATGTCATACTAATGTAGTTCTTCTTTCTTATGTCCCATTGTCAGGTCCGACCATTTTGTTTTTTAAAGAAAATGTTGGAAGTATCCTTATTGTAGATATTAGGGATAAGGTGTGATCATCATTACTTCACATATTTTTCCTTTAGTAGGTTCAATATGCTTTTAAAGGCCTAGACTGTTGACTTTTAGATATTGCTCATCGTCTAGAAATGGTTCGAATAATGTTGCAACAGTTACATTGCAATGTTTTCATGCTTTCTTACCAAGGGTATGTATTAGCCTTGGCTCTTTAATCATGATTTTTCCTTGTAGCTTTGTCAGCAGATTCATGCCTTTAAAATAAAAATATCACTTGACTAAATTGATACTAATGTATAACTCAATTATGTAGTTATTGAGCAAGTGCTGGTGATCCTTCTCAGCACCGAATAACTAAGGATGCTCAGGTATGCTTTTTGATTAATAGTAATTCCCTTATTTTGGACGTTAAACTTTTATGCAAAAAAAAAAATTGAATTTTATTACCTCCTTGTGCCGAGGCTGCATTGGATCATCTTTCTCAAAAGGCTTGATATTGACACATCTAGAATAGTTGTGTTTGGACGATCATTTGGGGGGGCAGTTGGAGCTGTACTAACAAAAAATTTGTTGTGAAATAATTTAGGTACCTGATCCTTTTGTATTGTTATGCAATATTTATCATGACACATTTAACTTACTATCATTATTGGTCCTCAAGCATGAATAAGATTCCTTAAAACTGGCTACAAGGGGGCAATTTTTGACAGAGTTTGGTGAAATATCTTTTACAATTTTTATACATTCACATCTATATTGGATATGGCTAGAGTTTTGTTACCTATTTTAGAGTGGTTTATTGGAGGAAGCTCTTCAAATGGTCTTAAAGTACTCAATTTTCTTGTAAGTTCTCCGTGGAGTACTATTGATGTTGTTGGCCAGGTGAGGGATGTTGGAAATTTAAGTTTTGCCTTCTATTTTTGCACCTATTAGAATTATGTCATGGGTCGATTATCGTGTTGAGAAGTGTTAAGTGTTAATAGTATAATCTCTTGATTGAGACATTATATCGAACATCTTGTCATAAGGTTGAAAATGGTGACATGTCTTTTATGGAGTTTAGAGGAAGAAGATAAGGGTATTTTAGACATTAAATTTCATTAAAAGTATGTGATCAGCATGTGCCTACTTTCTTTTAAATTACTTAACAAAATTTGGGAGAGAGAGAGAGTCTGGATGTAATGTGAAGTAAACAATTAAGAGATTTTTTTTAGGGTGCAAACAGGGAGGGGTGTCGAGTGCAATTTGAGAAAAACACATAGGGTGCAAATATAATTTACTCTATAAAATATATATAAAAATTAAACCTATAAATATTCTCTTCATGTTAAATTGGGACAAAGGGATTGAAAATTTATAATCATAGACATAGAACTAAGGGCTAAGGAATAAGGAAAGATTTAACTCATGACATAATTGGTTAGTAGCTTAAGCTCTTTTAATTATATGATAATGTTTGATTCCTAACTATGTAGAAAGAAAGAAAAAAGAGAGAGAACAATACTTGCATGTCTAATATTAGTATTCTTCTTTTTAGTATAATTAGTCGCTTGACTTTTAACTATAAGAGTATCTTACTTTTTATGAGGTAAAAGAAGGAGTAAAAATGTATTTGAATAACAAAAAAAAAACATTTTCATATATTGTGATGTATTTTAGTGTAAAATGTATAATGCTTAAAATAAGCTTTATCAAAAATAATTTCATAAAATTTTAAAACAATTCCTTTAACTTAATTTTGTTTAATGTATTTATCAACGAGAATTGGTTTTATCGAGCAACCCAAAATGTTGTTCTCTGTCCAAATTTTTGCTCAAGGAACTTGATACTCTCACAAAGCGACATTGTTAGGCCATCTTTTCCTCGTAAGGCTCCAATTGATGAGCCTTGAGCTTTCTTTTATCAAAGGCATTGAATACATCATCTTGTTGAGCCAATGTGATAAATGTTTGTGTATTTTCTTGTTTGCCCTAATGATAGGTCCCTCCATTCTTTGTAGAACCTTTTTCGTTGTTTTTATGTCCTCTATCCTGGTATCATCTTATAGTCATTTATAAATTATTATGACTTAAAGATATTTTCCTTATTATTTGTAAAATTAATGGTATCACTTGTAACTTACTAAATGTGTCAAAGTTAGTTAATGATAAAGTGAAGGTTTAAAAAATTTGACTTTTATCTATTTCAATAAATAAAACTGACAAGTTATAAGACAAATAAAACTATTGAATCAAACTAATTAGAGTGTGTAATTATTTTCCTTTTTTTTTTCTGAGATAACATAACTATTTTCCTTATTATTGTAAATCTAACGACATTAGTTATTAACTTATTAAATGTGTTGAAATAAATATTAACTAAAGTAAAACTTTGACAAAAAAAACTTAAGAATAAAGCTTATCTTTAACCTAGTTACACATATAAAACTATAAAATCATATACATAACAAGTAAAGTTATTATGTCATACAAGTTGTGATTAATAATTCATTTCTCAATAGTAATATAAAACTATTTATAACGGTAGTGGTTATCTTACTCAATATGTCCAAGTTTTAATAGTAAAAGGAAGTTTCTCAAACAAAAAAAGTGAAACAAAAGTTTAACAAAAACAATTTGGTTGTTAACTTATTTATCATATAAAATAAGTGTTGAAGTTGATTAATACTAAAGTGGAAGTTTAGCAAACACGGAATTGATTGTTAATTATCTTACAAATAAAATTGTCATGTCATAAGACAAGTAAAATCACTAAGTAATGTAAAATGTGATTTACTGCTGCATTATTTACTAATGTAAAATTAATAATGTTAGTCATTAACTTACTAAATGTTTGAAGTTTATTAGCATTAAAATAAAATTTTAACATAAACATAAATAAATCGTTAATCTATTAAAAGATAAATATGTTAAACCATAAGACACATAAAATCGTTGAGTCATACAAGTTACGATTTAGAATTACCTTATTATTATTATAAGATTAATAATATTAGTCATCAACTTATTAAATATGTTAAAATTAACAATATAAGTTTATTCAAGTTAAGGAAATTTTTATATCCAAACTAATGAATATTAATTGATTTGAAGTAGAATAGACTTATAAAAAAGACAAACTAGACTGAACCATTTTGATTATATTTAGGTTGGAATAGGTTGTGTCATCGACTCACCGAATAAACAATAAAAAAATGAAAAAAAATGGACTAATGAATAATATAAAAATAAAATCATAGAATTATACAATAAAGAAATTATATAATTATAAATATATAAAAAACTAAAATAATATGATTCCAAGGTTAGTTCCACATGCTTAAATTCGATACATAAATTGACGACATTGAGATTGTATTTTAAAATAAAAAACTAACTAATTATCTAGACCAACTCAAAAAAAAATCTTCAATTTGGTATGTGTTGATCTAGACCCTGTCTGCCTTTAGTCAAATTTGACAAACATATTGTGGGTCATAGTGAAATTGTGCTCAAATTAAGGTTTATGGTTTAAGCTGGAGCTGAAAATGAGTTGAGTCAAGTGAAATCAAATTTGATTTGACATGATAAAAATTGACTCGATTTGAATTTGATACTAACATTTTATTTCAGCTCGAACTCAACTCAGTTTAAGTTCATGAACAATTTGTTGCAACTTGTTAACTTGATTTGATTTTAAATTATAATTATTTTATATATATTTATTAATTTTATATAAAAATAAAATAAATATGAAAATATTTTAAAATTAATTATATTAATTTAACAATATAAAATATTATATATATATAATATTTTATATTATTAAATTTATATAATCAATTTTAGTTAATTATTCCTATTTTTAAAACAAAAATTATTTATAATTTTGAAATTTTATTAATTTTTGTTCAATGACCACATAATGTTTTAACCTAAAACTATGCAATGCAAGTGAAAAGAGTATTAAGAGGTGGCACAAGGCTGACAAACAATGCAACAATAGCAATTACCGTAGGTGTCACTAAGGATGCATATTGCTACTTTGTGCATGTGGGAGAAAAAAATATGAAATACAAAACATGAGGGATAAAAGTTTATAAAATGAACAGAAAAAAGATAAAAAAATGATATCAGTTAAACTGGTGAAAAAAAATTAGAAAAAGAAAAACAAACTTATAACTTTTAAGTTAAAACTAATTAGTAGCTACTTCAAGAAATAAGTAGAAGAAATTAAAATAAATTTATATATCAAACAAGTTCATTTTCCTCAAAACAATTTAAAAGTAACTGAAACTAACTTATAAGTTACTAAAATAACTTGTTAAACACACTTCACTAGTTAGCCATGTTAGTTTAGGGTGACCGAAATAATATAGTGTAGATTGAATTGGTGCACCAATGTTTGGTGCATCAAAATTTCAATGAAAATAATATTACATTAGTAGATCCCATTAACAACGTTTATATTCATCCATCATATTAGAAAAGAGAAGGTCAGTCAAGCATAATGTAAATTGATTTTAATATCTACTTTTGTCACCCACATGACCTACCGTCACAAAATACTCTTTTAGCATGTGTTGTTTTCCCATTTCTACAAAATTGATTCATGAAAATGAGAAGCTAATCTCCATAGCTTCTACGCATTTTAAACTATAAACGTAAAGAAAGAAGCTTGGATCCACGTTTTTTAATCTTTTCCAAACACCCACTTTATCAGAGAAATAATCAATTAGCTATCCTATATAATTGATTAATTATATGCATTTAATTGATTATATAGTCATTTTAATCGATTAACTATATTAAGGGTATAACAATATTTTTTGAACACTTTTAAATTTTGTTCTCCTATTTCACTCAAATCAAACAACTTTATAATATTATCATTATTCTATTTCTAACTTTTTCTCTTAAACTAAACAACTCAACATTTTACATTATTTTCATTCTATTTATCTATTCTCTGATGGTTTATCTTTTATTTTCATTTAGTCTATTTTTCTTTTCACAACCAAACACATTGTATTGCATCTTTACGTGTATTTAAGACGTAAGATGAGTTAGGGTTATCAATTAATTAAAAATCAAAATGATAGCATGCCCTTAATTATAACTACTCAAAGAAGAAAATGACTGCATTAAAGAATAAATTTTAAGCACATCTAATAAAATAACACATTTTCAACAAATTCTAGATAACTCAGTTATACATTTTATAAAAAAAAAAACATTATCCTCTCTGTTGTGTTTATTTTTGGCTTAAAATTATACACATAAACTACCTGATTTAAAATATTATTTAAAAATTATTTCTAATCTAAACTAAATACAACCATCACTGAAAAAAGTTAAACCTATAAGATGGTTCTGGGCTAGGGCCTAATGAATTCCACAAGCGGGCTAAAGTCCAACAATTTATATAAAAACAGGAAAATTGCTATTTACGCTCCCCCTCTTTGTTTACCATTCTCGTTTTCAATTTTTTTCCAAAACTATCCTCTTTCAAAAAAATACACTACCCTATTAACAATACTTGCATAATTCCCTCTTAGCCACTTATTTTTGCCAACACCAAATACTATCTCCCGGATCAAGCTAAGCTCACACTGCTTTAGCTCGTCTCTACTTTAACATCATCTTTTTTATTCTTATTAAAATGCACGAGTTGCGCAAAAACTCTACCTTTTCTAACAATTACCACTATTATCGACAATTTTCATTAGGAGTAATGTTGTATTAAATCTTGTAGTTTGTATGTGAAAACCTTTCATGAGGAGTAAGGTTAGCAACACCACCATGTTCCTAAATCAATTGGATATCGCTTTTGACCTTTTGTTAAGCCAGATTTACGTTTCCTTGGTGTAAAATATTTAATTTTCTAATGTGTTAAAATAATTAAAAATGATATTAACATCTCCCAATCATAGATATTGGAGTGTTAAGAACTATTTGCAAATCGTCAAATTGATCTAAAAAAATCAAAAGCAAAAACAAAAAAAATCTAAAAATTGCATGTTTTTTTGCAATTTGGTTCGATTTTTGGATTTTATTATAAAAAATGAATCAAACCGAACAAATCACATATTATAATTATATTAATTTTTATTGTGATAACTAATAATAATATTAAATAATTTATTACTTTTCCTTTACTTTATAATCAAGATGCATATTTTATTTTCATATGTTAAAAAATGATGTATTAATATTATTATAAAACAGTGTTAAATATCAATTGACACACAAACTACTATTATGTTGCAAAAATAATTTTTTTAACAAATGTTACAAAAATAGTTGATAATGTCATTTTATATCAATGCTAAATAGAAGTGAAAATAATAATTTCAACTAAAATATGTTAAACAAAATTTAATAAAAAATAAAATTCATTTTTAAAATAAATAATATAATATAATAATTATGTAATTTTAGATGAAAATTTTTAAATTGTGATAATAGATTAAAAAATAAAAAATCTAAATTGAATTGAACTTAATTATAAAAGATTAGTTTAATTTAATTTGGATTTGATGTTATATTTAAATTAAATCAACCTGAATCACATTTTTATTTTATGTTTGATTCAAATATTTTTTTATCTAAAAATTGAGTCAAATTGCAATATGAGTACTCTTACATAAATTTGAGCATGCTTTTTTCCAAAATTGTTTAATAGGGAAGTGTATTTCTTTGAAAGAGGACAATTTTGAAAAACAAATTAAAAATGAGTGTCTAAGCAAAGAAGATAAGTAAAAATAACAATTGTAAAAAAAAAAAAAAGGGATTGATATGCTACCGCCCAACACAAGAAAAGGGTCATGCAGTGGCATTGTAATATTCATGAAACATAATGAAAAATGTGGATTACTTTATTAAAAAAATTGAATTTATTTGAAAAATAAAATGACCTTTAATTGCCAAGATAATTCTTTCTGAAAACAAAGAGGGATAGGCATGGACATATCCAAAAAATTTGTTCGGTGGATAAAAGAATAATATTTTTTATTAGTAACAAAAAATATTATATTATATTATTACATAAGAAAAACATTATAAATTTTTACTAAACATACAATGTTATGATAAAAGAATATTTCAAATTATTTATATAAACTTTTACAAATTACAATGGAGTCAAAGGTGTGTGTTTCTCACCAACTTCATCTATATGTTTGATATTATAAGAGCAAAAAAATAAAAAGATAAAATGATAAACTTAATATTAATTTATTATCTCTTTTATCTTTTACTTATTATTTTTTACATTCATCTAAAAAATGATTATTTATGGAAGCAACACTTACTGTTTTACGAAACAAAATATTTTTTTATCAAATACATGTAAAAAAAAATATTGTGAAAATAATTTTTCCCATAATTCCTAAAATTCATTCAACAGAAAAGAGTGTACTGAAAATGGAAAGTGTATTTTTCTTCCTGCATTGGAACTTGCTATGATGAGTAAAAATGAGTCATTGAAATAAAATTAGAATAAAATAAATGATTTTTAGGAATGATAACATTAAATAGGACAAAATTAATTAGATTTTCTTGTATTAAAGTTCAATATACTAGACCACTTTTTTGTTTATATATGAATCCAGAGGGAGTATTTAATAAGGTTAGTTTTGTAAAATTATTGTTATTTTTATTTATTTATTATTAACTTTTCTTAGTATGTATAAAACAACCCAAAATGACTTTGGGATAGAAGAGTATTCAATAGAAATTTAGATAAATATTAATCACATATTTAATCTTACATGTTGAAGAATTGATTATGAGGAAGAAAATAATTTTAAATTAAAATAACCTTATGTAACTTTTGTGTTGGGATACAAAATTTCATATAATTTTATCACTAATTTATTTTTAAAATAAAAACATTCAAGATACCTATGCTTCTAAAATAATATAAAATTCAAACACACACATATGATATATCATTGCTAACATTTGTTAGCAATACCTTATTTCCTCTAGAATTGACTTTAGCTAGAATTGACATTTTGGAGTTTTCAGTACTAAGCCAAGCCTTTATATAAAATTCAAAGACTCGCTGCTTTATGAATGATGGTAGCTTCAGTGGAAGTCATCTTCCAAGTGAATTTGTTGGGTCTTGTACTCTTTTGTGTGTGCACTCGTTTTGTAGTAAAGCATTCCCAACTAGTCAAATGAAGTTAACTGGCATTGATTCTAGATGCAATATGAAGCATATTCAATTAAAAAGATAAATAAAAAAGTGCACGAAACCAGAACTTTTCTCTTTAATATATTAACTGTCTATTAGAAAGAGAAAGTGTTGTTTTTATTTTTTTTATTTTCAGTTAGTTTTCTTGTAAAGTGTCAATGCGTCTCTCTACAAGGAAAAATAAGCTGATAGTAAAAAGCTGACACTTTACTATAGTTTTATAGTTTTTGTCTTTAGCTATTTCAAATTTTGATTTTTAGACTTTTTTTAAAAAATTATTTCATTTTTAATCACTCATAAATTTTAGATGACTAATTTTAGTTAACTAAAAAATCATTCCCATTTATATTGCCTCAATTATTTTTATTGCTCAAAATTTATTTCCATTTTACCCAATTTTAGTTTATTGTTTATTTTATACTTTGGACTAATTTTAAGTTTAAGAAAGGAAAATAAACAAAGGACTAAAAATGAGTAATTTTTTTAGAAAAACTAAAATTAATTATTCAAAATTTGTTAGGAACAAAAAATAGGCAAAAAAAATTAGAGAGACTAAAAATCATGTTGTACATAGCTCATATTCTATATATGGGCAAATGTTAGAGTGGAGCAAAGCGAGTCGTGCAAGCGAATCTCTTTCAAATGTGGGATATATAGATTTTGATTATGCAAGTGGACCTATATGTTGGAAGTCCACCGTTTAGTCAATTGTAATAATGTCAATAACTAAAGTAGAATAAATGACAATAGCGAAGACTAACTAGCAAGGAAGTTGTATGGTTAGCAGGGCTAGTGAAAGAGTTGGACATTGAGCAATGTGGACTTTAGTTGCATTGTGATTGTCAAAGTGTTATTTACTTGGCAAAGAATCAAGTGTATCATGTTAGGCCAACCATATTGATGCGAGTTTTCACAAGATTAGGGAGGTGATGACATAAGGACATATTATACTTAGGAAGGTTCACACTTCTAAAAATACAGTAGACATGTTAACTAAGGCACTCACAACTAAAAAGTTCAAGAATAGCTTGAACTTGTTGTATGTTGCTCAATGCTAGATACGACTAGACCCCCAACCTAGCTAGGAGACACATGAAGAGTTTTTTTAGTTCTTTCTATATGGGTGAATATTCATTAAGGTGGGAATTGTTGTGCATAGCTCATATTCTATAGTGGGTAGATGTTGGAGTGGATCAGAGCGGGTTGCGCAAGTGTAGCGTATTTGGTAATATTATATCATAGGTTTAGTATTATACAAACTAATGTAACCCGCCCTATTATTGATTAAGAAAAAATAAAACAATCACTATTCTCCCAAGGACAGAGACACACTTGCCCAACCTCATTAAATTGTTGTTTGCATGTGAGAGTGATTTTCTCTTTAGAATTTCGGTTGTTGTTGCTAACAAATCAAAATCATTTATATTGATATCATAAATTTGATAATATTATAACATATATTTTTATTGATATAGAGAAAAAGTATTTATTTATTTTACAAACATTATTAAACAAGTAAATCTATTAAAACTTATGAATTTTTATTAAGGCCTAAATAACAATTTGATCCCTATAAAAATTATATCTTTTATTTAGTTCTTTAATCTTTTTAAATCCCTATAAAATTTTAAAAACAATTGTTCTAGTTTCTGTTGTTAAGTAATATCATTAACTGATAATGTGACGACGACGTTGGCAGCTCATTGATTTGTCACGTCATTAAGTAATCTAATGAGATAGTCACATGTGTATTTTTATAAACTATGTTTTTAATCCATCGTCAACTATAGTCTAATGTCATCAATAGTATCAATAGTTCTGAACAAAGAAAGACTTAAAAACATAGTTGTTAATACATGTTGTTGTGTAAAAATTTAAAGTCGCCATAATATGTTTCAGCCAACATTGTTTCAACACGATCCCAAATAATGATAAAACGATTTATGCCAAGAAGGGGAATTTGCTCCTTGGCTATGGATTCCCAACCTACTCCGAAAAGTGTTTGGTGTTTGTGGACATAGAAGAAAGGGAAGAGATAAGATTTTGTGTGAAAGGTAATGGTTGAAAAGCTATAAAGGAAAATGGTAAAAGAAACCAACAAATAAAAGTAGTAAAGGAAAACTTTAAATGAAAGGAATAAATGACAGAAAGAAAAGTGATAAAATAAGTGCAAGATAAAATAGCTTGTGTTTTGCATCAAGTTGCGTTAAATTTGAAGTACAAGATCTATTTATAGGCTACAAACTCGTATCTACAACCAAACAACATCCCCCCCACTTAATAACCAATTTTGATAGTCACAAGCCATCTAAATATAAAAAAATTATGGATAATATTATCTTATATTTATTAAATTAAATATGAATTAATTCAGTTAATTTTCCCAGTCAGCTGATTTCTGTCATTTCACTAGACATTGTAATTAGTTGATTACTATTAATTCGGCAGACTATGAGATAGACATCAAATTTATCAGATTTTCATATGCATTTTGTGACGTTTATTTGACAGTTTAGTTAATTTTAGGCCTTGTATTGAATCAAATTAGCTTTAAATTTCAATTTTTACTTTGTCTTAGGTAGAATTTTATGTGTTAGTTACTTTTAATGAATTTTTTTTATAATTTAGCAAAAACGGGTCATTCTAGCCAGAACTCCAGAGGCCCAAAATCAGTAGAAAGTTATGGAAGGAAAATTTGCAATAATTGAAGATAAAAGCTAGAAAAATCAAGAGCAAGATTTTTTTTAAGGATAAATCAGCTGAAGAAGAAGATAATTACTTGAATTAACTAGAGATATTATTTGTTTGTAATTTCTTATGATTATCTCGTTAATTAAACCTAGCTGCAATTCTATAAATAGAAGGCTAGACAATCACTGTAAAGGAGCAGAAGTCTCGATCAGTTCTTAAAATTATATTTTAGACTCCCACCTACTAGACGCCTTCATTATTCCATTAGACACTCTAGGTTTCATTGTATTATTTTTATAAGTGCAATTCATCCAACCTAGGAGAGGAAAGGATGAACCTTGTTTCGATTTAATTCTATCAATTCAATACTTCATTTGAATTCTTTATTAGCTTCCGTACTTAATGCTTTTATTTGATTGTGCATTTTATAGATAAATTTAGGAATTGACTTGCACTTTGGCGAGTCTTGAAACCCGAACATGAATCAATTACTTAATTGGGATCATCTCTAAGGATAAAATAGTTTTGGTTAAGCCTCGCTAATTCTCAATCATTAATGCTAATTGTTTGTATTGGTATGTCCAAGGGATTGAGTATGGGACAAGTAGTTTAGAATCTGCGACCATGTGGGAGCTGGGGTAGAATACATTAGTGAATTGAGGATGGACAAAAAAGACGAGTAGAGAATTGTGAAGTTATAGATGATTGAGCAAATTCCAAGTCCAAACCTAGACATTCATTCATTAAGATTGATGTCACCATCCAAGTCTAGTATTTCTATCTTTACTTAATTATTGTCATTGAATTTTTATTGAAATTTATTTTACGTTATTTATTTTATGACAATCACAAAATAAAAATATAAAAACCTAATTCTTAGTAAAATAATTACATGAAATCCTTCATTTATTCCTTTTGGAGATGACCTAAACAATAGTTTCGTTACTACATCATAATTGGGTTACACTTGTCTTATAAATTGAATCCAATGTGAAATAAATCTCTAACATGGGTCCATGATATCATGCAACAAATCTCTAAGCAATTCGTGATATTGTGAAACCTATATGATGTATGCCTAACCTCATTAGACATTGTTTTTCCCAATCTACCTTGCAATGAAACTCAATCTTCAAGAACTCAAACTCTTACTAAAAAATTGGAGCAATAATTGGTGTGAATGAATCCAAAGAATCAAGCAATGGAGGATGGAATTAGACAAGGAACGAAGATGGATGACGCCATGGAGAAGTTCTCCAATGAGTTTAGGAAGAATCACCATAATAGCCTTAAGAAGTCATTGATAAGATCCAAGAAGTTCTTGCACAAGAACAAGAGAGAAACTCTCACAAGAAATTTCAGATTTCTATTAATTTGCTCAAAAAGTTGTGTACACTTCATTGGAGTCCTAAAGCTTGTCTTGTAAGCTACCTAAGCTAAAAATGTAAACTAAATGCAAGTGGAATGAAATGGCAAATGAAATGAAGCTTGAGGTGCAAGCTAATGACGCTGGAGGTGCAAGCTATTCATGTGATGACTCATGGCTGGGTCAGCCACGTGCAACTATAGTTCTTAAAGGCTTACATTGGTGCTAAAAATTACATACAAGTGCACCTACACTTATTAAATAATTACCCTTAAAGACCTATTTACTGCCACTACAACTACCACTACAAGTGTTGGAATTAAATTCAACTTGAGAGTACAAAATCCAGCTCTTGTTCTTCTTGAGTTGGTGTGCTTTTTCATGCTTGTCTAAGAGGTGCAAATTAACTTTGATGTGCTCTTGAAGGGCTTGAGTTCTAGCTCTTGTCATAGGTCCTTTAAGGCTAATCAAATAAAGCTCTTCAAATTCTTCTTCTTGGCCTTGAGCTTGTAATGGACCTCCATTATTATAGGTCTTGAACGAATTAAAAAAGGCTCAAGAGAAGGAACGTCATCACGATTTATTAGAGGTAACAACTAATTCTGCACTTATAATTCAGCTTTGTCAACCTTTGAGCGTTGGACCTGTGACAGGTGTTGAAACATTTGGACCTCCTTTGATGCAATTTGGTATAGTACAAATGTATAGGCATCTACTTAATGCCTTAGGCATAATCAAACTACCACCATTACCCTCAATGGCTCCCATACCAATGCTTTAGTCATCACAAGGGTATATGTGGAGATCAAACATAGGGGGGATCCAAGTCATCTATATATGGGGTATCACCAGCTAATGATTAGGGGAAAACTACTTAGATGCCATTCTATGGGCCACCTTAGACCATGACGACACCACAAACAGCTGGTAGACAACATTTTACTATGATAGAGAACCCCACACCCATTTAGACTGAGGTGAGGATAACTTCCCCTCAAACTATAGATCCCAATATGATAGCAAATGCAATTCGTACACATCTTTGGGTGCAGCTGAAGCCAATCGACAATCCAGTGTACATGAAACCCTATGTAGAAAGGATTGACAAGATAGCCTTTTTGCCACATAAAATGTTTGCGGTTTCCACCATGGAGAACGTTCTTAGGGGAAGATCTGAAATCCATCATGGAGAATGTTTGCAGTTTCACGCTTCAATGTGGAAAGCCAGTTAGAATGATTATTATCGACTATAATTGTTTCACTTGTCACTTACTAGAATGACATTCATCTGATATTCAAGTTTGCTACTAAATTCGATTAATAGTTAGGCTCTCATGGAATAATGTTTCCATGATAGATTTTACAATCCTCAACTAGTATTTTGGTAGCTCATTTGATGAAATACCAAACAATCAACTAATGAGTTAGTCGCTGATTTCTTAGAACGATTTAGGAGAATAAGTAGTAAATGTAATGTGCAGTTTATGGAATCAGAATATGCAGCCATCACAATTGGAAATATGATTGCACAGTTGGAAGAACGGTTGCTTACACAAGACTGTGAATTTGGCACAGTTAGTTGTAAAATCTGCTAGGATTGAGAAGTTTATGAACAGGAAGGATCATAGCAAATCTCATAGAGGTGGGAGAAATCCTTAGACCATATCGATGGTCTTGGAAAGGATGAGGAAGACTCTTGTGATGACTTGTCTACCAATCATATGGCGACTGAGTTGGTCATAGGGAATCCTTATTTTTGTCTTACCTTACAACCTTTCAAAAGGAAAGAAGCCGAAGGAAATAGCCTTACCTTTTCGATATTTCCAGTACTTGGTTAACGATCAATAGATTTGGCTACTTAAGGGTCTGAAAATTCCTCCTTTAAAAAAGTTGAGGAAGGAAAGATATTGCAAGTGGCATAATGCTTACATTCATTTAACGACTAATTGTTTGGTGTTCATGAATACTATACAAAGGGCTCTAAAGGAAGGATGACTAAGGTTAATTGAAAAGAGGAATGAGATGTAGGTGGATGTCAACCCTTTTTACATCGGCTAATATTAGCATGGTATCTGCAGCTAGGTTGCCTTCGAAGTCCAGATCAAATGCTGGGGGCAACCTTGCCAATAATGAAAACCTAAGAAAGAATCAGGGGTAAAAAAGAAAGAAAAGCCTCAATTTTTTAGGAGATTTGTGTTCCAACGCTTAGGCAACCATCACCAAAGAAACAAGAATTCATTTGAAGGTGATGCCTTACCTAGAAGGAGACATGATACAAAGAGGTCGCTTGGTGAGAGGAAAGTAGCTTAAGTCAATGTCAGAGAAGATGTTACTATGTTAAAGATAATTATGATGAATTAAGGGGATTTAAAGGATGCCAAGACACAAAGCGCTAGATAAATAGTGGAAAAAGAGTAGTGGTTCCTAAATGACAAGGTCAAATGACGGAGGCTAGATCTCTAACTAGAAGCCAGAACCGAAGTCAACAAAGGAAGAGAGGCATACAAAAGTTGAAGGGGATGTTTTAGATGTTAGAGGAAAGTCAAAAAATAAACAGAACACATGTAGCCTCACCACCTCATATAGATCTTTTTTCTGAGATGTTAGGCGAGAAGAAAGAGCCAAAATTGTCTGATGGTGTGATTAGTCCACCTTTTAAGTTGGAAGACTTTGAATTGGATGGATTATTATCAGATGATGCCCATATTCCTACAACTGTTTTCATCCTTAGGAGGTGATGTTCTAGTTGATGAAGGAGAATGAGTAAGTTTGGCGGAAGATCCTGATGCTGAAATGGAATAGCCAAGCTATATAAGCCACAAGTAGACCAGACACAACATTTGAAATTGTATGTGAAAACAATGATAAATGGAAGGCCAATTAGCCGAGCCTGCATAAACAATGGTGTTTTCCTGAATGTGTCGCCTTTCTCCACTATCAAGAAGTTAGGAAAGTCCAAGTAAGATTTGATTGGAATGAACATAAAGTTGACTGGATTCACAGGAGACCTTACAATGACTATGAGGGTATTAATAGCTGAAATCATAATAGGGATGAGAACAAGTACGGTTGCATTCTTCGTAGTGAATGCGAAGCCATCATACTTAGTTTTGCTAGGAAGAGACTAGTTGCATTCAAATATCTGTGTACCATCTACCCTCCATCAAGTTCTTGATGACAAAGTGGAGGTGATGTTGGTGATCATAATCCGTTCTCTAAAGACATAGTGTTTAGTAAAGTTATATTTTATTAACCTCTCATGCAACAAATCATGGAGATAACCATTGTAGAAGAATTTTATGAGGCCAAAGCCTCTGAATTCACTAATCAAGGTTTTAGGCCCTAAAAGTCACCCGACATACGACTGATTGAACAAGAGACTAACAACTTTGGTTAATAGAATTTCTAGAAGATCTTATGAAAATGGTAGAAGCACACTTCTCTAAGGAAGTAGTGGAAAGAGTACAAGAAGAAGAGTTTAGAGCGAAATATTTTTAGAAGATTGAACAACATGCAATTAAGAAACAATTGCCCCCATTAGAGGCTCAAGATCCATTATTAGACGTGAATCTAAGGACAACCAATTTGCCACAAGTAACTAAGATAAGTGGTCTACTATCTGAAGAATAGTAGACAAGATTGCTAGCATTATTACTCAATTCAAGGATTATTTTGTGTGCGATTATCTTGATATGTCAGGGTTATCCAGGGATTTGGTTGAGCATCAACTACCCTTAAAGAAGGTTTTTAAGCCATATAAGAAGCCTTCCAAGTGTTTTAATAAGTATTGCTAATGGTCAAGAAGGAGGGGCAATGTTTGATGTCTTCAAGATTTATTAGAACGAATAAGTATGCAGATTGACTTTCTAATATAGTCCCAATTATTAAGAAAACGAAAAGGACTATGGAAGTATACGTTGATGATGTAGTAGTTAAGTCGGTTGAGTTTGACCAACACCTAATGGACCTGAAGTAGGCATTCAAAAGAATGAGGTTGCATGGATTAAAGATGAGTCTAAAAACCATTGCTTTTGGGATAACAGCGGGCCACTTCCTAGGTTTCTTGGTTCACATGAAAGAAATTGAATTCGATAGAAACAAGGCCCAAACAATCCTAGAAGTAGCTCATCCCAAGAATAAATTGGAGTTACAAATCTTAATTGGAAAAATTAATTTCCTTAGGCAATTCATAGAAACTTTGGTTGGCAAGTTCAAAGCCTTTTCACCATAGCTACAACTGAAGAAGCAAAAATATTTTGTTTAGGGAAAAGAACAACAGGAAGTGTTGGATCATATCAAACAAGCCTTGGCATTGCCTTATGTGTTAGTGCCAACAACAGGAGAAGGTCGAATGAAATTATATGCATCCGCAACAAAAGAGTCCATCGGCTACTTGTTGCCATAAGCGGTTGATGATGAAATAGGACAGGTTGTGTATTACTTAAGTATATTGTTAGTCGATGTTGAATGTACATACATGACTATTGAAAATATTTGTTTATCATTTACTTTGAATGTACTAAATTAGAATATTATTTGCTTCCAAAAGAGGTATTTGTGGCATGTAAAATTGACCTAATTAAGTACTTGCTAAATAGAGTTTCCCTATAAGGACAACCGATGAAATGGGCTTTGAAATTAAGTGCATTTCCACTTAATTATTTTCCATTGAAAGTTGTGAAGGGTCAAGCATTAGCTGTCTTCCTAGCACAACATCCATGTTAAAATCCTCCAGACCCAGACACATATGGATTACATAGGGATTAAGTCATGGATCATGTCATTCAATGGACCGAAAACACAATTAGCCACAGGTGCAAGGTTGGTGGTAACCAGCCCAAATGAAACAACGAGGAAATTCACGTGTGAATCAACAATTGATTGTTCCAATAATCAAGCTAAGCATGAATCCTTGATCTTGGTTTAAAAATATTATGAACCGAAGACACCAAATCAATTATAATTATGGGTGATTCACAACTAGTAACTAAGTAGTTAATTGGCCAATATCGATGTTGCCATCCAAATTTGACTTTGTTGTATGAATCAACTATTCAATTGTTAAGGCAATTCATGGATGCTAAGATCTTGTATATACCACAAGACAAAAACCATGAAGCCAACGAGTTGACCCAACATGCTTCCAAGTACAAGGAATTAGAGGTCAAAGAGCATGATTGTGAATCGGCTATTCAATTGTTCAACCATTCCAACTCTTGGTTGCTTTGATCCTTACGCTTGGTTTTAAGCTCATAATTCACCTCCAAATCTCCTAATAGTAGGGAGATTTGCTCATAAACTTTATGCGCGACCTTTGGGATAATAGTAGGATTAACTATCGCTGCCAACTTCAATAGAGAACTTCTCAAAGTATAAACGTGAGCGGGATCCTCTGGAAATGACTGAACCAAGGTGTGATGCATATATTTATTGTGTTTCAGAAGTAGAGAGCCATTAGGGGTGTTTGCGGGTAGGTTTGAGTCGATTTTGGCCAAATTTAGGACCCAACCCAATCAAATTTGATTGGTTCGGTTCGGTTTCCAGAATTTTTTTTTGAAACTCAACTCAACCCAATCCATTCATGAATGGTTTAGTTCGGTTCGAGCCAACGGGTTACCCATTTAAATTTGATTTTTTCTTATAACTACTATTTTATATCATGATTCATCCAAATATCCAATACAATTAACAGAATAGGGTAAATAGCCATTTTTGTCCTTGAACGTGTAGAGACCTGACAAATTCGTCCCAAAAGATGGAAATTCAAATTTTAGTGTCCCTTTTGTTTAGTGGGTTTTGAAAATCCTTATGTGTTAGAATTAGTCTTGTTTGAAAGAAAAGTTGACACTTAACAACATCAAATATGCGCTTATTTGGTTGTTGTCCTTTGAGCTGGTAAGATCATTTTTTAAAAGAATCTTTCTTAAATACAGGTTAGAACAAAATCAAGCGTATTGATGTTAAGTTACAGGTTAGAACAAAATCAAGTGTGTTGGTCCAATGAAAGAATTTAATTATATTTTTACAGGTTAGAACAAAAAACAAAGGAAAGATAAAGACTAAATTATATTTTATCCTTAAATAAAACAAAATTTGGGGTCTGACAAATCAGTCTAATGGAAACTTACTGACATTTTGGTCCAATGAAAACTTACTAACATTTTGGTCCAATCTATTTAGCAGCTATGTTGTATAAAATCGAGATAGTTACTTTTCAGAAAATTATAATGAGGTGTTAATGTCGATTCTTTATTCCCTTTTTTGAAACTAGGAGAAAAGATAAAGCTTAAAAAAAGATGAAATTCTTTATTAGTCAAAATTCAAGTTTTGGCAACCATTTTTTTGACATTTTCGTCCCTCTGTACCACCTAAACTCTTTCATTAACAGTAATGAATGAATGAATTTTTCACACTTTTTTCACTTTCTGGGACTAAAATTTGAATTTTCATCTTTTGGGGACTAATTTGTCAATGCTCTTCACATTCAGGGATGAAAATGACTATATATCCTAACACAATATTATCAAATGTCTGAAACCAGTAAAATTGATTCATTTAATATCATCAACATAATATTCTAAAATAGACTAATATAAATTAAAACAAAATATTCTTCAACGATATTTACTATAATAGTCTGAATCACAACTATTTCTTACAAACTAATTTCTTACAATAAGTTTTGGTGCAACTAGATTTGTTGAAACAAATGAACAAAATATGATCCATTAATATTAAAAATTTGAAGTTCCAACATTTGGAGTCTCAATATTAGCAGTATTTAAAGTCAAACCAAACAATTCTAAATTTTTTGATCGGTTTTGATTGGTTCAGTTTGATTTTGATAAGATCTATAGATCTAAACCTGTGACCCAACTCGTACATGAACGGTTATGATAGGTTTGGTTCAGTTTTGATTAAAATACATAAATGACCCAACCCAAATTGTTCGGATCGGTTTGGGTCAATTCAGGTTCACGGGTGACCCGTATCCGTGAACACCCCTAAGAGTCATCTTAAGGAATTGAAGGATTGGTCATAGAAGACTGGAAATACTCAGACAAGACTTCTTCTAGAATAGAAAGCTTCTTAAGGACAAGGATAAATTCGACTAATCCAGCAAGAGTAGCTAAATCACCTTTGTGTATGTTGGGATCGACCTCTCATTCGTTTTGGCCTGGCGAGTATCATGAGTATATGAAGGTTCATTAAAGATCTCTTTTGCCTTCTATGTCCTTTTTTGCTCTTCTTTTTCTTAGCCTAAAGCAAGGGAATTTAAGCAATATGACAATACTGGATAGGTAATTCAAAGGAAATAAGAAAAGGGACTAAAAACCTATTTAGAGACCTCAAAAGTACTACACTGACGCATATGAGCCAACCTAGAAACTAAAGTTGGGAGTGTCATCTACTGACGAGTTTGTCGCCTAAGCCCACTAGCCGATTTGGGAATTGATCGAGGCATAGGAGATTCAGGGAGAACATCCATATCCATTAGGTCAGACCCTATAGAACTTGAAGGTAGATCTATAGAAAGAAGACAAAGGTGAGTAAGGAAAAGAGATAGGAAGTTAAGAAATCAAAGAAAAGTGTGAAAAAGCTTATCGGACAACTGAACTAGAAGAAATTGTTCTTTTTTGACTACGCTTGACAGGGGTAGGAGATGGCAGTTCATCATCAGACAGATCATCAATCAACCTAGTGAGAAAATAGACTACTAACCCAAAGAATAACGTAGCTAATATAACTCCCCACCATTATGTGAAGAAGTCCACATTTTGGGACTAAAAGCAAAACGCTTAAGCACAAAAGAGTGAAGATTGTCTTCAATGTCTTCCAGAACTGCCAAAATCTCATTAAGCCGACAAGAAGTACACAGATTGACTGAAAGATGAATGAGGAAACTTAGTATCTTGGGGATGGATTGAATCAAACAAAATTGCATCACAAAATAGTGAGGATAATAAGCCTCAACAACTAGCTTGTTATTCCTTGATGTAGGCTTTATGCCAAACAAGAGACACTGACTTTCTAAGGTTGATGCCTAGTTATTTCTAGCCATAAGACTCCTTTCACTAAGTGTAGTTGTATCCACCAATGTCCAATGTGGGCTTGTTAGCTGACGATGAAGAAGAGTGAGAGAGAATTGGAGTGTAAAGTCAACCGTCAATAACTAATTAGAAATTGAAAAGGCTAACTTTTTTTTATGCTAGAAGGCGAATGAAAGCTTGCCCATAACAAGTCTTCTCTTATTTGGTTTCCAGCTAACTAACTCTGGGATAAAGGGCATCTGAAAAATATAGTCATGCCCAAAGGATCAAAAACCAAATTGGACCATAAATAGTATTGTACTCAGTATAACCGTCTTCGAGGTTGTGGAGAAGTTGGAAAATGCCCCTATACATTGTGGAGAGAAGGAGGGGACCCAAAGGCAAGTCATGGTCGGATGTAATAGTTGACACAAAGTTACAATACTCACTTAGCACACCACTGAACTTGTACAAATGAAGTACCTGCAAAACCACATCAAAACGAAAGTGTGGTGCTCACTTAGTGAAACAATGCCATTCTTCTTGGCATTGAGAAGAATGAATTTGGAATACCCAGAGTCATCTTTGGAGAATTTGATGACAATGGTAGTGGTAAGGATACAACATGTCCCATAGAGTGATGACAATTCCTCGCCATGAATTAGCAAGTTTAGAATATCTGTTACATCAAGGAGAGTTGGGCCAACCATAGTTTTTGGGAGTACAAATAGCTTGTTAGTCGTTTTATTTGTATCTCCACACTTGTTGAGATGGCAAGGGCTTATGAAGAAGTCTTTGTGTTGCTCATCAAAGGCAGGTTGCTTAGAGGAAGCTGACATGGTTCATTCAAGGTTAGGGTTTTCTAAAGCTAGAAAACGAGAGGAGAAAAGAAGCTTTTGATAAGTTTTATAAGCAAAAGGACCAAGATCGGTTGAAGAAGATAAGAGAAATAAAAGATAAAGAGAAAATCAAGTTTAGAAACTTGAAATATGGTTGATGGGTTCAAATGTGTTTGGTTATTTGAAAATTCAAATGACTTAGTAAAAGGGGGACGATTATGTTACACCTAAAAAGTTAGCCGTTGGAGCAATAACCGCTGATTGGAGATGACTAATATAGATAAGCCGATTGGGGCAACTAATGTGGCTAAGTTGGGGCTAAATTGGTAAAACTACCAGGAAAGGTTGTTTTGGATAATGTGTAGACTGTCTTAGAGGACGTAATAGTCAGCTTGAGGAGCAAAGGAGGCAATTTATGATATGTTAGCCATGATTTCCTAGATTGTAAAGATTTTGAGTAATGTTTCAACTAATGTAACCATTTGTTAGTCATTATAAATAGGGTCCTATCACATTGTAGCAAACACACAGATATCAATATACAAAACCTAATTAGTTTTTTGTGAATTACTTGCCTTATTTTGCTTATTCATTTAAGTCCATTATTACTTCCTTTTAATGCAAATTTCTTAGGAGTAGTTCAACTTAGAAACTTTAGTTTATCGACTGTTGGGAAACTCTTTGGAGTGGACTAAGAATCCAATCAAGGAACAAAGTCTCTTCCTCGAGTCAATTGCCTAAAAGGAAATCATCTATTGATACTTAATTACCACTACATCTAAGGGATTTTCACACCAACAATAATTTAAAAAAAAACTTACATGTGACAACCATAAGAAACTCTTTGATGACGTAACAAGTCAATGAGTTGCCAATGTCATCAATTAACGTTGTTACTTGATAGTACAGATTAAAAAAAAATTCTAGGACTAAAAAAATCTTTAAAGTATTAAAAATAAAATAGAATATTTTATTAATACCAAATTATTATTTAAGCCTTTTATAAATAAATGATAAACACAAAATTTTAACATAATGCCATGATATGAGACATAATATAGAATTAATCCCATTAATACCTTGGTAAATTTTGCCAAAAAAAATTCCCTAAGATTAAACGGCTATTTGATGACCTCCAAAGTTTAAAACAAAGCTATATAAAGGTCTTACCGGTATAAGATAAATCTTAATGACTTATCAAAGCAAAAAAAAAAAAATTGTAATAATAACTATTTTTTTCATTTATATTTCTTAATTGTAATATGAATGATGAGCTATAAAATTTATAAATAATTTAATTATAATAAGATTAATTTTATAAATTTGTCACTTTCTTTAATTTCATTTATTTATTAATTTTTTTGTATGTGTAAAAAAATTAATACTATAAATATTACAAAACAAAAGTAGTAAAAAAATGATTTACTAATATTGGATTTGAATTTTTAAGATATGTATTTACGTGATTTCATAACAATATATTACTTTAAAATGTCAATACCTATTTTATTTTATTTTTTATTATAAGGTTTATTATAACTATTACATTAACTTAGATTATTTATTATATTATTTTAGCACCATATTTCAAGATGTTAATAATAGATTAGTATTAAAAAAATGACACAAAATGATATTTGAATGTACACAATGAGATTAACTCATTACCATATCAATCAACGGAAGGAAAGTATTACATCTAGTTATGTGTATGTCATGTTTATTTTATTTTGAAATACAGAACGAAAATGACACACAATGATATTTTCAAGATATCAATAACTTTTAATTAATACCTTTCAGCTACTTATATCTATAGCTTTTCAATTTCAATAAATAATTTTAGCGAACACTCATAATTTAACAACTTAACTTAATTAACAACTTTCCGTCATTATCTAATTTTTCAGCTTTGTCTTAACACTTATAAAGAATAAGTTTCATTTTGGGTTTTTAGTATAATATTTAATTACTTTTTTCACTTATATTTCTTATAATATTAATAATGAATTATAAAATTTATAAATAAATTAATGATAATACATTAATTTTGTAAAATTGTCATTTTTTTATCTATTTATTAGTTTGTTTTAGTTTGTGTAAAAAAGTCTAGAAGAACAAATATTATGTGAAGGAGGAAGAAGTAAAAAAAAGTATTAATATTGAATTTGACTTTTAAGGTATTTATGTAATTTATAATTAGATGATAATATAAAATTAATTTATAATGTTAGTACATAATATTTTTTTAATGTACACTTTATTTTAACTATTACACAAATTTATTTTGTTTAACACTATATTTCAATTAAGATATTAATGATAGATTAGTATGACAAAATTAATACAGAATGAGATTATCATATTAATTAATAACATAAAATAATTAAAACCAAGTTGAGAATATTTTAAAACGTAATATAAGATTAACGAAAAATTGAAAAATATAAAAAAATTAAATAACTAAAACTAAAAATATAATTAAAATTGTTCTTTAAATGAAAAATTATAAGAGTTTAAAATAAATTAAAAACTAAAATCATAATTACACATAAAATTAAAATTATATAAAAATATTATATAAGCATGCCTATTTCTTTCAGTTTACATTCATCAATTATTCAATGAGTTAGCTTAACAATTTTTAACTAATAACATTCAATTACTTATAATTATAACTTTTCAATTTTAATAAATAATTTTATATTTAATATGATAACTTAACAACTTTCAATCATTATCTAGCTTTTCGATTTTGAGTGAACTACTTCTACAATACATGTAGTCTAATTCATTAAATAAAGTAACCAGTTGAATCTTGTCACATTTTTTTTCTTCTGAAATCAAATACATGCATGGTAAAATTCATAATTCGGGATGCAGAAGGATCGGTTACTGCTGCTAATGTGTATACAACGAACCTTCTTTCAATCTGTTTATGAACCCAAGGTAGCGGAGACTGTTGCTTTCAAATGGACCTTGCAATTACCTATTGATTCATGTATTTATGGAGAGCCATTTATGAAACCAATTGCTACTTGATGGGTGCCCAAATTGTTGCAGAAGCAATTTTTCAATGGGGTTGTTGAAGATTGCACATTGTTGGGTGCAATATACACATTACCAAATTGATTGCGGCAAGTATGGGAGTGGCTCTCACCTCAACCAATATCAGGTTACTTGATAATGAAAATATTGGGTCACAACTCACAATATGGTCTAGGGCTTATGGTGTGCCTCGCCTTGGTTCAGATGGAACTTCAGTTTCTGCTCTAATAAATGGTGTACGGGCAATTGACTGAAATGTTTATATTTGATTGAACGACTTCTGTTTATCTTATGCCAATTTGTTAGATAATTGGTTTTCATTTTTGTTTCGCTGGTTTAGAGATAAACTTAAAAAAATAATTAAAATTAAAAAATTAAAAAATATTTTAATAAACAAATAACATTTAGTTCTTAAAATAAATATAGATAGAACTATTTTTTTAAGTAAAATAGTTTAAACAAATATATTAAAAAACAGAAAAATACTTATTTTATTAAAATAAGTTAAACAAACTCGTCCGATGTATATTAGACTTTCTTTGCATAATTTATGCTAAGGTTTTTGCTATTAGTGAAATCCATAATCCATTTTGCTTATAAAAGAAACATTAAAGAACAAATTACAAATAAATTTATAAAGCCTTAAAAAGTTGAACTATATGTCGAAGAAATTGCTTAAAAGGTAATGAAATTTTCAAGTTTTACTTAAG
>PYAF01006043.1:435122-445891 GCA_007407185.1 Glycine tomentella | reverse complement strand
AATAACTACTCATACAAATATATTCAACTTTACATATTTATATGTAAAAAATTATGACAATATAATTAAAATAAGACACTACAATCATTTTTTAAATTAACATTTTCAATTATTATTAACATAAATCTATATTATTTAATATATTTTGTTATTAAACTCAAACAACAAACACACGTTCTTTACCCGTGCGTAGGCACGGGTACCATACTAGTATGCACTGATGATGTGATATTGATGAAATGATATTATGCTAACAAGACATGTGATGACATTATCCTTTGCTCATGTATTGCATGATGATATTATCATTTATATTTTTGTAACAATGATTCACTATAAAGATTAAAAATGAAAAAAATAAACTTAGTAGACCGACAAGTTAAAAGAAAATAAATTACGAGAAAAAAAATGAAAAAACGGTAATTTACAGGGACATTTTCTTATTTAATGTAATATTTTTTAGACATATATTAAAGCATAATTGTGAAATTCGATCGAGGTAGTGAGTTAGTGGTTCAACCGGTGGGTAAGTAGTTGGCTCGATTTAACCCGATGTATATTACAAATTCAAAATCATATATGTATATATTATATATAAGTATATAACTAACATTATTTAAGTAAGCAAAATTTATCCATACTCCAAAATCTAAATTTAAAAAAATTCGATTTTTTTCAATTTTTTGTTTTCTAAAAAAAAAAAATTAGAAATCCGACCATGTCCGATCGGTCCAACCGAAAACCCAACCGGATTTGACCGGACCAATCGGGATCAATTGCATTTCCAATCCGAACACAAAACTGACCCAATTTACCCACCGAGTTTCGGTCCAACCGATCCGACGGACCGGTTCGAATCGATTTTTACAAGATTGTATTAAAGTTAATTAGTATTCTAGTGATTTTTTTTCTTGGCGCTAAAGCATAGGATAATGGGTTCAAATTCACAAAATTCATGTCACCCAATATTGTTAGAAAGTTTACATTAATTTGACTAATTTTGTTAATTTAAAAATTAATTTTACAATTTGAATAATTGAAGTTAAAGGACTAAATTTAGTGTCCCAAAATATTGATTAAGGAATTAAAAAAATATTTATTAGAAATGATATGGAGTGCAACTAAAAATCAAAGGAGAACACATCTTTACTCATCTTAATAATTTTTTTTCCCTTTTACTTCTTTAACCAATGCCTCAAGAATACTGGTCAACATTTGTCAATAAATTATAAAGACAAAAAGACACTTAAGAATGACAAAGTAAACCTTTACACCTTGCCTAAAATATCACTAATTTTGGTCCATTATGTTTTCATATTTTTTCATTTTGGTCTTTTATATTTTAAAATCTCATTTTTGTGTTTTATGTTTGCTAATGAATCTAAAATGATCCATTCATCCATTAAATGAGGACGTGACATTAATTTATCATTATTTTATTACTTTTTTTAAGGTTCAAAAATGACAAAAATTGCTTGACTGAAATATTAAATAGGTACTAAACAATTTCTAACTGTTAAAAATCATTTAAAATTACTGTTCCATATATCAAATTAAATCGTTTAATGCCTATTAAATGCTTTATACAAGCAATTTTCAGTGATTTAAAACGGTCGGAAAATGAATCAACATAAACATAATAAAATTAATATCACATGATTATTTAGACTTTGAAAACATAAAGAATCAAAATAAAAAAAAATTAAGAACACTTAATAGACTAGAATGATCTTTTAGCCTTTCAAATAGGGACGTTTAGTAGGATTCTTTTTTAGTTTTCCATGTTTGATATCCACTTAAAAAAAATACCATTTTTTGGGAAAGGATATTTCCGAGGAATATTTTTTAACTAGTTTTCCACATTTGAACATCTTACTATTCCGAGTTTTTCTTTTTATTACAAAAGAAATATCATGTTACTTTTTTAATATGATAAATAATAAAAATATCAGTAAAACATCATATAATTCTTTGATTATCAAAAAATATTTAAATATTTTCAATAACTAACTAAATAAATTTTATCAGAAAACATATTTTCCAGGATTTATAATTATTTGAAATCATGATTTCTTGGCTATCAATTTTTTTTTTCTCCTGCCAAAGGCCCCTCTAGTGTATCTTAATTAAATTCAATACATGACCTTTGTCACAGTATACAGATATGCCATGTCATGATGCTACATAGTTCCCAAATAAAGAGAAAAATTAAACAAATGAAATGAAAGTGTGTTTTTGTTGTACTTTACTACTTTAGATAGAAAACCTCGCGACGCCAAAATGGTACCCCACAAAGTGGAACTAGAATGAATGTGGCCAAAGAAAACAGCCACATTCAACCGTTTCCCATAGCATTGCACGTGTGGGGTCATCCGCAAAACCCACAAAAGAGCATCATCAAACAAACGTACGCAAAACATAGGAATAGAGTTTTGGTACTTTTGACTTTTTAATTTTTGGTTACCCCACAGCCTACAAACAAGTGTGTCTTTAACTGTGAACTGTTCATAACATTGGACATTAAAAAGCATCATAAAGTTTTGAGATTTGCTATGTTATGTTTCTATTATGCATGACAATTGAGAAGTACCTATTCAAATCTCAATTTTTTTCCATATAAAGACATGGTGTCACATTTTGTGTTCCTTTTTTCCCTCTTTGATTTTTTTTTTTTTTTTTTAATTTTCTAGCAACCAAACACGGACAGTGATTGGGCTATATGGTTTCTTTTTAATTTAAGTGCCACTTTCGATCAATGGTTTTCATAGTTTCAAAATAAAAATCGAATCTTTTGGTGAAGACACACGAGAACCATCGATTGTGGGGAATTGTAAACCAAGCCATAACTGTTTCCGGGTACTCTCTTTATGTGTACAAAATACACACACACACACACACACACACAAATTCTCTTCCCTTCTGGGTTGTGCTTTTGATCATTTTTCTGTTTTGTTTTTAATTTGTGCTTCGACGAAATTGTGACAGGGTGAGATTGATCCTCCACTTTCAATGGTTTGCATATAGGAAGGAGAGGTGAGTTTTAACTTAGACTTTATTCTTCAAACTTAAATATGATTTTTGAATAGACACTTAGTGGCTCTTGAGGGTTTGAAGAAAAGATCATGTTTTGGTTATGTCTTGTTCTGATTGAAGGAGGTGTCCAATTCTTCTCCGTTGTATGTATGTGCTTATATAAAGTGACCACTAAAAGTAAAATGTTGTGGACCCACGTTAACGATTGTGTATCTTACTACATGTTATTTTATATTGAATGGTAGATTGTGATGATTCTGTTGAACGGTCAAACGTGATTCTTGTTGTCATTTTTTATTTCGTTGGGTGGAACTTGTGGGTTCCAGAACTCGTTAAGGTTTAAGAATTTGATTCCCTTTTGATATTTTTTTTTCCGAGAATGTCATTTTTAAAGTATAACCTTGATTATTGTTTCTGGGAAACAGCATAATTAACAGATGATATTTGATAGCTACGTGTCAATAAGAATAAAATATGAAACTTAATGTGTCTTTGGTTAACTTATTTTGTAATTTGTATGTAGAGTTTCAAGAACATTTTTATTTTATTTTTCTGTAACTTCCATGATTAGGACTTTTGGCTCTTCGATCGTTAGAATCTTGAAGTTAGAATCTTGAAGTATTCTTACAAGCTTTCAATCCAGAGTCGTCTATGAAACTTATCCTTTATCCCTTAATCACACTTAAAGTTTCTCATTTCTTGGATATGTTTTACAGGAATCAAACTTAGCCACCCACATACTCAATGTGTGTTGCCAAATGAGCCACACATATTAGATTTTGGGTTGATAAAACTTTTATATGTATAATAAATTAATTTGAACATGCACAATCTTACACATCACTCAACACTATATTTCACCATCATTTCCCTAAATTTCAAACTGATTTGTCAGATTCTTTTGTTTATATCCCACATGCTGGTAGACTCCTAATATACCCCAAGTCTTTGTTTGATTAAATCAATCTTGACGTTTGACATAGGAAACCAACACAAAGGCTTCTATTTCTATAGCTAGTTGTGATGGACCACAGTTCAACTTCCTTTTTTTTTTTTTTTTTTTTTTTTTTTTTTTTTTTTTTTTTTTTTTTTTTTTTTTTTTTTTTTTTTTTTTTTTTTTTTTTTACTTTTTGGAGTCCTTAGTTTTTGAATAAGAACAGTCATTGCAAGTTGTCAAATAATTTAATATTATACTAATTTGTAGCAGCTGCTAGATTCTGCATGCTAGTCAGTACCTTCTTATACTAAATATTTCTTTCCCCTCCGTTCTTCTTCTGAAGCAAACTACTGATTGTTACATTACATGCGCACCTGAATTTAACATTCATGGATTGTCTGGTTAGAAATAAACATTGATCTGTTTTAATTTATTTTCTTTTTCTTAATTATGCATGACACTGACATGTATGTGATTCGGATTCACACCTTATTGTGATACGTTTTCTATTTCAGCTTGACTTTAGCATTTGACTTGTGAAGTAATATAATCCAAACAAGCTTCATCAGCATTCTTTCTGCTCAACAAGTCTTCACCGTTTCAACCAGTGGCCTTCATCTTTCTCTCTGCGTCCTATCCCTTTAATTCAGGTTGGTTAACTTAAATTTTCATGAATTATTGCTTAGTAACAGAATTAAGGTGCTTGTGTCTTTGATTTGCTTCACTTTTGAGTTGAACACTAGAGCTGCAAGCATCATGCTATGCTTCAGAAACAAAATTTACAAGCATAGAAGGGTGTAGGAGCCTATCTTGATTGCAACATGAACCATATTGTTCTTGTGATTCAATGCTGCAGTTAAACTGTTTCCATCAGTCATTCAAGGAACTAAAATTTTCCTCACTGTATTACAGCTGAAAGTCATTGTTGATGTCCTCAATGGGTGATCCAGCTGATGAAAATCTTGAAACGAAAGAGATGGATGCAAGAAGTTTGTCATCTTCACATGGCCAGGAACCATATGTCCACAAGGTTGGAATTCCTCCAAGACAAAACCTTTTCAAGGAATTCCAATCCACTGTAAAAGAAACACTTTTTGCAGATGATCCTCTGCGGTCCTTCAAGGATCAATCTAAGTTCCGGAAACTTGTCCTTGGAATTGAAGCCATTTTCCCCATACTTAGCTGGGGGAGAACTTATAATCTCACAAAACTTAAAGGGGATCTTATTGCTGGTCTAACTATCGCAAGTCTCTGCATTCCTCAGGTAAATTTGCTTTAAAATGCTGATTTTTTGCTTTTGAAGAATAATAGAATGGTATATTCTAATATTTGCTTTGAAAAACAGGACATTGGATATGCAAAGCTTGCAAATTTAGATCCACAGTATGGATTGTGTACGACTCTTGTCTCTCAAACAGCTCAGTTTTCCTGTGTGTTTACTTTGGGTATTGGATTGAGATTTTGTTTCCTTTTCTTATACCCTTTACAGACTCCAGCTTTATTCCACCACTGATTTATGCTGTCATGGGTAGTTCTCGTGACATTGCAATAGGACCGGTGGCAGTGGTTTCTCTCTTGCTGGGGACTTTACTTCAGAGCGAGATTGATCCCATTGCAAATCCAGTAGACTATCGACGACTTGCTTTTACTGCCACTTTCTTTGCGGGGATTACTCAAGCAACGCTTGGGGTTTTAAGGTATGCTACTTTGACTAGGAGGGATTGCATAAATCTTCCTATCACTAATGTTTCATTAGAGGATAGTAGCAACTTGTACATGTGCTAGTTGCTACCATCCTCTGATGAAACGCTCTACTTTTTAATACACCTTGATGACATTCTGGTTGGGTGGATCTTTTGATCAGGTTAGGATTTTTGATAGATTTCCTTTCTCATGCTGCAATTGTCGGTTTTATGGGGGGAGCTGCCATCACAATTGCCCTTCAACAGCTCAAGGGCTTCCTTGGGATTGAAAAATTCACAAAGAAAACTGATGTTATTTCTGTGATGCATTCAGTGCTGTCATCAGCCCATCATGGAGTATGCTTTCTCTTTTTCCTCTCTATACCTGCACACAATGTTTTTACAGAAGTTTTATTCTGAAGATGCTTGTAATACTAAAACAGATTAATATCTAACATATTGCAGTGGAATTGGCAAACTATAGTAATTGGAGCTTCCTTTCTGGCTTTTCTTCTGTTTGCTAAGTATATTGTAAGCACACCAATTCATTTGTCTAGATATTCCATAAACAGATTATGAATATTGTAAATTATTTTCTCATTATTTTATTATATATGGATATGGATCAGGGAAAGAAGAATCCGAAATTCTTTTGGGTGCCAGCCATTGCCCCGTTGATATCTGTTATTCTCTCTACCCTTTTTGTATTCTTAACCCGTGCAGACAAGCATGGTGTTTCAATTGTAAGTATATATATAATATGTATATTAGTATATTACCCTCCTCATGCTGAATATGGCAGATTGTAACTGTAGTCATATGATTAAATGCATGTTTGGTTGAGTTATTGTTTGGAAAATAATTACTTTCTTTGCAAAAGCATTCTCAGAAAATTACAAGAAAAATTGCTTTTTCTCCCCAAAATATGCTAGTTAAAAAATGCACCGAGTGTTATAAGACTGAAACACTACTAGTTGAAGCAGTAGTAAAGCTTTTTTGTCATTGTTGTTTGAAGGTAAAACATATAAAGAACGGGCTCAATCCTTCATCTGTCAAGGAAATTTATTTTACTGGTGATTACCTTGGGAAAGGTTTCAGAATTGGCATCGTGGCTGGCATGATAGCATTGACTGTAAGCAAACCTTGACACTATCATCTTCAATGAATGCCGGTTACTTTTATGTGTTGTTATGAACCATTATATTTTGGTTATCAGGAAGCCACAGCAATTGGAAGAACATTTGCTTCTATGAAGGATTATCAACTGGATGGAAACAAAGAAATGGTGGCATTAGGAGCTATGAATGTTGTTGGTTCAATGACTTCTTGTTATGTAGCAACCGGTAATTCCTTTTAGCTGCTATAAGCCTACAAATCATACTAAAACTGCAGAAAAAGGGACAAAAAGGATAAACTATAGGGGATAGTAAAGTGCATTTTACTCTAATAATTTTATGGTAATTTGTTTCATAATTTATCAAGGAAATGCATGTAAGTGGGTTCTACACTAATTGTTTATAGGTTATAGACTAATCACTTGCTATCTACAGGTTCTTTCTCTCGCTCAGCAGTAAATTTCATGTCTGGCTGTGAAACCGCTGTATCTAATATTGTCATGTCTGTTGTGGTGTTCTTAACCTTAAAATTCCTCACGTCTCTTTTCAAATACACTCCAAATGTCATTCTTGCTACAATCATCATTTCTGCTGTCATCAACCTTGTGGACTATAAGGCAGCAATTTTGATATGGAAGATTGATAAATTTGACTTCGTTGCTTGCATGGGAGCATTTTTTGGAGTTGTTTTTGCCTCGGTTGAGATAGGACTTTTAATTGCAGTAAGTACCAAGGGTGCAAGACACATTTATATTATGCTCCATGATGATAATGTGGTTTCTGATTGATTGGTAGTGTTATTAACTTGGATAATTTTGCGGTAGGTCTCTATATCCTTTGCAAAGATCCTATTACAAGTCACAAGGCCACGAACTGCAATTCTGGGGAAGATTCCTAGGACTACTGTCTACAGAAACATCCAACAATACCCTGAAGCCACAAGGGTTCCTGGTGTACTGATTATTAGAGTTGATTCTGCAATATATTTTTCCAACTCCAACTATGTTAAAGAAAGGTAACTTGTTCCCCCTTTGTACTTAGTTTTAACCGATTATAACTTTTATCAAGACGTCTATATTGAATAGAAATGAAAGAATCTATTATATACAGTTGTCTACTTCTCAAGTTTTTTGTCTCACTAATCTAAAATGATAAGAGAAATATAATATTGTTCTGAAAATGTCAGGGATCACTAGATATGTTACATGTCATATGAAGTTTCAATGTTGATGTACCAGGATAACACCCAGTCAATATCAAATATCTTATGTGAACTGTTTAGCTTTATGATATTTTAAACATGCATGCCATTATAGCTTATATAAAGGGAGGTTAGTTTTGGATTCTAAAACAGGAAAGACACACGCTCAAAAACAAAATAATGCAGAATGAACCAATTGGATAGCTAGACTATCTGTAGCTACATTACTCTTTGGAGGATTTGTATCTTAAATTCATACTTTTAGAATTGAATTTCGAGCTATTCTACAGAAATAAATTATGTTTGTCCCTTCTCATTTACATTATTACTCTAAAATGATAACTTCACAATCTATTTCTCTCTGTTTTGGTAATTTTAAAACCTATTTCTGTTGCCAATAACCTATTCTCTTGCAGGATATTAAGATGGCTGATGGACGAGGAAGAACTAGTGAAAGGAGACCACCAAACAAGAATCCAATTTTTGATGGTCGAGATGTCGCGTGAGTGTCTATGTTTTCCCTTTCTTGTCACATTTTCCTCTAGTAAGCACATTAATTTCATGTTGTTCTTAATCATGTTTTTATTGCAGCCGTTACCGACATCGATACCAGTGGCATCCATGCCCTCGAAGAGTTATTTAGAAGTCTTCAGAAAAGAGATGTTCAGGTAAACATCAAACCATCTACTCTAGCAATTCTAAATGCTATATCATGTGACAACTATCTTACTTACCAAAGCACCTCTTTGACCAGCTTGTTCTGGCAAACCCTGGCCCAATAGTAATAGACAAGCTCCACACATCAAACTTTGCTACTTTGCTTGGTGAGGACAAGATCTTCCTCACTGTTGCAGAGGCTGTTGCATACTGTTCACCAAAGCTGGCTGAAGAACCTTGAAATATTTTTGGAAAATGTGATTTTGTCATAGTTAGGACATGGAAATGAGGTGAAGAAATGAAGTTGGGGGGTGGTAGAGACCAACATGTGGCTTTCAGCTGTTACCTTTGTCAAGAGAGCATAAAAGTTGTTACTAGTAGTGGCCTTTAATTTGTGCTAGTTAGTGCTTTTGGCGTCCCTATTCTATAAGTGAAAATAAAAAGTTAAATGTAAACCGCTTGTTGTGCACTCCAATAAGCATTAACCAGGCCTTGGTTTGTTTTCACTGGAATGTCCACATATCAAAACCCAAGTGTCCCTCAATATGAAATTTCTCTGCTTGTATTATAAGCTCCAGTTTCTAACTTGGAAATCGTCTCTTTTTTCCACTTTATATGTACTGAATGACAATTATAGATTCAGAGAGGAAAGTTTTCATTCCCCCTTTCTTGCAAATTCTCTCTTTTTCTTCCATCTTGTGAATGTAATTCTTGCTGCAGTAAGGTTTGGTTTCAGCTTTAAGCAATTGTAGTGATGATAGAGGACTAGTGGTAGTAGTACAAGACAAGATTAATGTAGCAGGTACGTTATGTTTTTCATTTTTTGATGTGAGCTAGATTTCGAGGTGTTTTAGCTTTGTATGTTGAACAGAGTCGCAAAACGCGCCACATTCATGCAAGCCTACTTTCTAGAAAGTGCAAATTATTATTATATAGTTGAAAACCTTCGCAACGTCTTACTCAAATACACATATAGGGTGTTTGCGGGTTGGGTCGGTTTGATTTTGATCAAATTTATGACTTAATCCAGTTAAATTTGATCGATTTGATTTTCACAATTTTTTTTAAATCAAATCCAATTCATTTATGAACATTTTGGTAAAGTTCGAACCAACGGGTTACCCATTTAAATTTGATTTTTTTTTAGAATTATTATTTTATATCACGATTCATCCAAATATCCAATATAGTTAACACAATATTATTAAATGTCTAAAAGTAGTAAAATTGATTCATTTAATATCATCATCATAATATTCTAAAATAGACTAATACAAATTAAAACAAAATATTTTTTAATGAGATTTATTATAATAGTTTGAATCATAACTATTTTCTACAAACTAATTTCTTGTAATAAGTTTTGCTACAACCAGATTTGCTGAAACAAATGAATAAAATATGATCGATTAATATTATAAATATGACAGAAAAATAAATAAATAAAAAGATAAAACAAATAACAATGTATTTGAAAGTAATATTTTAAAAAGTTTTAATACTATTAGTTACAACAATTGCAGTTCCAACACTTGGAGTTCCAATATTAGCAGTATTTAAAGTCAAATCAAACAACTCAACAAATTTTGATCAGTTTGATTTTGATCATATCTATAAATCTACACCCGTGATTTAACTTGTATATGAACGGTTTTGATCGGTTCAATTCGATTTTGAGTCAAATACATAAATGACCCGACTATTGTCGAATTGATTTGAATCAATTTGGATTCCCTGATAAGCTGTATTTGTGAACACTCCTATACACATGTATAAAACATATTTAACAATTGCCATAAAGTACCTTTAGATTATATTATTGTTATATCTTTATATATATAAAAGTAGAAGGGAAGATATATAAGTAATTTAAATTTTCATGTTTTATTAAGGATAAAGAGTAATTTTATATAGTTTTTGTGTTGAAAAATAAATATTTTTCCGTTCATAATTTTAAGACAAAAATAATAATTTAAACTTTTTTCTCTTAAGGATAAAAGTATAGTTATAGAAGTATTTTTATATTATAATTATCATAATTATATTTATAATTTTATATTTCAAAAATAATAAATTTTTACTTGAATTGTGATATAAATTTAAATAAATAAACATGATATATAAATTTTATACTTTTGTAATTT
>PYAF01006043.1:380546-435022 GCA_007407185.1 Glycine tomentella | reverse complement strand
ACATTAATTTTTTATGTTAAAGTTAACACTTAATTGTAAAAAATAGTGATCCATTCAGTTAGATTTTTTATTACCAATGAATAAAAGTTTTATTGTTATAATTTTCATCCGGTGAAATATAATTTAAATTTTAATATGTGTATATATATATATATATATATATATTTATCATAATGTTATTATGCGCTGATATTTTTAATTCATTTATTTAAAAAATTATTTGAATAATAATTCTAATTTAAAATATCTTAACAAAAGTATTTTTCTTAATTTATATTGAGTAAACAAAAATAAATGAACTTAAATATCCAATTTATCTACAATAATAAATTTTGTGACCGAAGATGTTTTGTAAATTCCTTAGTTAATAATTTTTATCCCTCTTTTTCTCAGTTTCACAGATGTGATAGAGAGTGTCCTTATAAATTGCTTAGGTAAAAATATTTTAAAATTAATGTTTTATCTTTTATTGTTGTTGTTTTATTGAAATGGTATTCTTTGCGATAAGTTTGTAGGGTCAAAAATAGAAATTATGGTCATGAATGAGTTGTTGGCAAAGACTTGGTAATGTACAAAAGTAACAAGGAATGGCGTATTACAAAACTACTGTCAATAAATCTAGTTAGATCAATTATATAGCTTTACTTTTCAAATTATATCAATAAATTAATCTAATAATAATTTGTTTTAGTGAATAGATGTCATATTAAACAATTTTTTGCAAGTGATTATTTATTTTAAATTAATCTACCATTTTAAATTATATATATATATATATATATATATTCATGTTTAAAGTTAACTATATATGCTTTTTAAATTAATTTAAATAATTTTAAAAACAAATACCTTTGACAGATAATCAATTAATTTTTTTGACATATTATTTTGCATTATGATTAACAATATGATGCAAATTAAAACATTTTTTATTTGGATAATCAATAAAGAAAATTTAAAATAAGAGAAAGGTATTCTCAAACCAAAATTGATATTAATAAGTAATTGAATGATATATAAAATTAAATTTAAAGCATTATGATTAACAATATGATGCAAATTAAGAAAATATTTGGATAATCAATTAAAAAAATCTAAAAATAAGACGAAGGTATTCTGCCTGTTTTTTACCCTAATAATACAAATTTTTTTAATCTAAATCCAAATAATACAACTCCAAATTATTTACTCAAATAATATGCATTATTGTTCACGATATGAAATCGGTTCTCACAAACTAATTTCATATCATTCTATTTTTATACATTAAGAAATCGGTTCTCCAGGAATCGATTTCTTAATGTAGTTTTTTTTTCAAAATTGATAAAAAATTAATTGTTTTTGTTTTGGTTTTGTAATAATTATTTATTTCTTTTATTAGTTATTCCTTTGTTTCTTATGTATTTTGAAAAAAAGGAAATATTAATTTATTGTTAATAAAATTTGTATTTAACCAACAAATTATAATAGAATTACAAACAATACAACAATTTGTTTTTAACGTTGTTGGCTTAAGCTTTCAACACGCTGAGGGCTTTTCTTTTTTGAATAACCTGGGTTGCAACACATGAGACATCTTTTTGGCTGACTCAGTTCTCTCATATCCATTTTAGTGTGTATATAGGAGGATCTGTGTAAGCCCTATACTCACGGTGAGCATGCTTACAAGTAGTAACGACATGCAAACAAAGCATGTGCATCTTTTGGAATTTACCACAATCACACTACCTTTGATCAAGCCTAACTGAGAAATTTCAATCTGGTTGTACCTCTTTTGGGTTAATTGTCTCTTGCACTAAAGAATCGTGTATTGCATCGATCATACTCAAGAACAAGGTAAGAGTTGGCCTTTTTTGTGAGTCTTCCATAGCCTTGTTTAGTATTTATGTATAAACATGACTATATCTAATCATTGTTGCGACTTTTCTCCCTTTTTGGTTGAATAAGTTATTACACCTTTGATAAGTCAATTTAACTAGTACACTAATTGGAATATTTCTTGTTTTCTTAAGTACCGAGTTGATTGACTCACCAAAATTGGTGATCATGTGTCCCTATCATCAGTCTCCATCCTATGCGAGAGTCCACCTTTCTCGCGAAATCGGGTCAAGCTAATTAATGACTCATTCACTATTTGCTTCCTCCCTCAAATTATTGTAGTAGTAGTTGAAAGTAGGCTCTGCCCTTGCATATACTGAGTAGTTAAAAACATACAATTTCAATACTGTGAATAATACAAAATTAAGTAATATTTACTAAAAAGAGAAAGAAGTTTGACACCCACCCATATTAATAATAAGTTTTTTTTATGTCATTATGGTTGTACTTCCTCATGTAATTTTGTGAAATGTGTCGAATATAAAACATATGCATAGAATTCTATGGCATCCACCCACTATCTTATCTTGAGTAGACACTTTTGATTGACTCATGACTATCTGAAATCAAACAAAAACCAATTTGTGGTGTGGCATGCCTTTTCAAATTGTTGATGAAGAAGAACCTGACTTTTGTTGTTTCACCGTCGACAAAGGTGAAGGTTGTTGGAAGGATTTTGTTGTTCTCATCTTGTAAACTACCACTGGGAGAGTCCCTTTGTACTTTTCGTATAACCAAATTTCATTGAACTGAACATAGGGCTTACAATATTGAAACACATTGATACATGGTCTAAATCTCCAAAAAAAGACGATGGAATTTCATGACATCCTCTACTATTTAACCTTGTTCGGTAGCCATTGGCATTATTTCCTTCTCTATGACCATACCAAGTAAATATGTCTGCATAGCTTGCAACAATCTTGGTAAATTGTGATACAATTTTTCCCAGTAGTCATAAATATTTTCAATGGCCTTTTGTTTTGTCAACCATGCTTTCCTATACATCGTAGTGTATTCTTTAGTGCTTTTGACATGTGTTACTAAGGCTAACACTGAAGTTGATGGATTGTTATCGATCAATGTGTGAATACTTTTACTGATGAGCATATAAGATAACTTTGCATCATCTTGTGTATTGTGTTTGAAAAGTTGGAGGTAATTACTTGAGAAAGAAAGTTTTGTGCAGGTGTGTAAATGAAGGTGAATACGACTTGTATATATAGGGAAAATCTTAGACATGATATAAATTATTCTTTTATAAGATACGATTTGCATTGTTCATTTTAGATTTTAATTAAACTATCAGATTTCCTGAATCCCTGACGCAAAGTAAAGGATTTCCTGACGCATTGACGTAAAGAATCAGATTCTCTAACACCCTGACGCAAAGCAAAGGATTCCCTGACGCACTGGAACAAGGCATCAGATTTCCTAACACACTGACACCAATTTTTTTTTTTAAATACCACAACTATTTTAATTATAAAACTAAGAAATTAACAACAATGAAAAATCACGAACTTGACACAACTTTTTGCAAACACATAGTAATACAACAATAAACAACACATATGAAGACTACAAATCATGAAATAATAATAACATTCAAATAATTTGGGAGGCATTTTCTTCAAAACTCGATTCAAGGTTCATTGCTTCATCAAGGTATTCATCCAAACCCTCCAAATTCTAAGAACTTGCAAAAATTGGTGGTGGTTGTGCATATGTCTGTGTGGGTGTATCCTTAGCAGTAACATATAACTCAACACAAGTGAGGTTGTGGAGTTTCACAAATAACGAAAACATAGTTATTATGTCCTCAACGTCTTGCAGCTTGCATGTTTATAGTGAAAACAATCATCAACAAATGATATAGGGTATCAATAATTGATTTGTTTCACCACTTTACCATATGGTAGACTAATCTTGTTTTGAATATCTTGTTTCAACACATCAAGTGACATGTGGTTGTTAAGTTGAACTATCTTTGGTTCACTGCTTATAAACATTGGCCCATGTTGAGTTGTTGTGATGACACCATTACAGTACACAATCACGGTGCTAGTGATGAAGTCATGGTTTGGGTAACAATAATGTTGAGATCAAGTATTTGTGATTGAGGTGATGTTTCAATATGTCTCAGTACAAACTATATTTATAATGAGTAATGACTTGTCATATGCATTATACAAAACTATGGTCAAGATCCCACCGACAAAATGAATGCCTATGATATTGTGTTATTATTCATGAATTAATTTTTCCCTATAAATACAACACATGTAACAAGCTCTACATACATACATAAATTAATTAAAATTGTTTTCATATATCATTCTTTAACATCTTCTTTACGTTAGTAACAAATCCTAAACCATGGAATTTGTAGATGCTCATTTTCTTTGGAAACAACACCTTCATAGATCTAGACAAGTATGTAATACATTAAGCATTATTGAATGTTAATTATATTACCACTTTAAAGTATTCATACCATAATGTCTGTGTATATGTTGTTGTTATTTTCATTTTTGCAGGCAACAAATGATGTTATCCAATCATATGCTCAAACTATGCTGGCTTCAGATCCCATAATTCAATCTTTTTTTATTCTAGCTGGGTTATCTGATGTTGCAAAGCTAGGACATTTTAAAATTGATGACGCTTTGGTAGAAAGGTGGAAACTTGAGTCACACACATACTTCATTTTCCAATTGGTGAATGCACAATAACTTTGGAAGACGTTGCTCTTCAACTTGGTTTACTAGTCGATGGAAAATCAGTTACTGGCCTAACTTATTTTGCGTGTATCAGTTATTTAAGTTCAAATAAAATGATTCATTCCAATAGTTTTCATGTCAATGAAGTCAATGATAAAATTTTCGGGACTCCAATAGGCTTACAAATGCATTAAAAGTTCCCAAAACAAGAAAAAATCATCTTTACTACAAAATTTCATGTGAACAAGGTTACTGTTCACTTGCCAAAAATCTCGTAGAGCTTCATCTTTTGTGGCAAAAAAACATTGGTCGAGATAACACCGATGACGATTAACAACCTAAAGTGCATGAACCTAAATGACTTACTATTCATTCATTAGAAATCCTCCAGTACTTCATCTTTCAAGATAACACTGACAACAATCAACGATCCAAAATGTATTGACGTAAACGAGATTACTATTCACCCGTTAGGAATCCTGCAAAGCTTCATCTTTTGTGGTAAAAAAGTAGTGGCTGAGATAACATCGACAAAAATAATGGCTTCTAATGCATTGATGTAAATGAGGTTACTGTTCATCCGTCAGAAATACTGCACAATTTCAACTTTTGTGCAAGAAAAGGAGCGACCGAGATGACATTGGAAGAAAATGCTCGACAACATATTTGTATAAATATGGGTAATATATGGATGTACAAATATTCGAGCTTCAACTTTTTCTCTCAAACTCTCCTTCATCATGGACAATACACCGTGGGAATTTCTCGACATTGACGACTCAAACTTCTCATCCTTTGTTAGCCCTTCTAACGTAAATTTGTCATCCTTCAGTTTAAGAGCACTTATTCCTAGTCCCTCAGGGGTTGTACAATCTGTCATAATGAATCGACAATCTAGGGAGCCACTCCCAACTCAAGAATTCATAATGTGTGTCCACTAAGAAATCCAACGTGAATTTAACAAGAATCCATGATTATGTGCTTTAGAATTTGTTCGATCACAAGGTCATGTATCATAAAACATTTATTGTATTTGATACACCTAAACCCTCAATTGGTTGTCGAATTCATATAATTATAGGATTGGTAAATGTTGATGACACACCTCATGGGACACCGTTAGGGTCCACTGATTATACTTTTGATCGTGTACCCTTAACAATCATCATTGTCAAAACTTGTACCCTCAACAATTTTTGCGACATTAGAGTTACGCTTACATAATGAAGCTTAATTCAATCTCTAATGATTACATTTTATTTTTGGGATATTCATTCATGGGAGTTTTAATTTTAGGATGCTACAGGCACTATTGATCCACTTTGCGACGGACAATTATACAAGATGAAGATTTTGGCCAATATACAGATGTTGATTTTGTCTTAGTTCTGCGAGAGGTAAGTTTTTTACTCTTGTTGTTAGTTTCTTACTTTCTTACTTTATTTGTCACATATAATTTTTTTTATTGAACTGAATTGTATACTTTACATGTGATTGTGTTTTCTCCATTTCCTCACTTCAATTGTTATTTGAATATTACACTACGCACTGTTGTCAAGGTAATATTTTTGCATTTTAGGTTACAAATAAATTTGATATTCACAAATTTTCATTGTATACCCATGTGTTGTTAATATGTGACACATGTGTTTCCGAAGTAGAATTGACCTCGTGTTAAGAAGTATCTATTTGGTGCATGCAACATGTCATCAAATGTAATAAATAATACTCCAACAATATGTTCGAGCAATAACTTTCCCGTTTATATTTGTTTTTTATGATCCTAATTATGTTTTACGAATTTCATGTGTAATCTTCTGCTTATTGTAGAACAACAAAATTGGTACCGTTGAATTCATCAACATGAAAATAGTGGGAGTAACGATTGTTTGTATCAAATAATCTCATCTTCATAAATAAAATAATACACATGATGCATTGTTCGTACAAAATAACCTGATATTCATAAACAAAAATATTCAAAACAATGACAATTTAAATATTTTGTTGAATTGTTTATAATTCTATTTTGTTTCATTTTAACATAATCTCTTTTTTTATTTTAACTAGAGTGGCGGGTAAAATAAATTTTTTATTAACAAATTAACTCATTTTTTTGTATAGAAAGATTGAGATAATTTTACAAAAATTGAATGAATAAAAACAAATATACAAAGCATAAAATCTAATTACAAAACTAAAAAAAACAAAAACAATTAAACACAAAAAATAATCAATTTTTTAATAAAAAAATCACGTTAATATGTTCTCCAAGAATCAATTTCTTAATATCAAATAAAAAATAAATAAACCATGTTAAGAAATTAGTTTTGAAGAACTGATTTCATAATGTCAATAAAAAAACCTGTGTCAATAAAAAGAAATGAATGGTATGAAATCAGTTTGGGGAACTGATTTCATAAATCAGTTCGGGGAACTGATTTCATACCATGAACAACTCTAGCACTATAAAATTGTGCATTTGTAACTTGATGATCATGAGTTCGAATATGGAAACAACCTCTTTGCATATGCAAGAATATGACTACGTACAATATCCCCCCCTTTACCTTCGCAAAGCGAGGAACTTATGGGCAATGACATACATATTTTTTATTTATTTATTATTGGCACAGAAAAACTCGTATTCAACATCAAATTGTCAAACCAAAATTGATACTATTATGAGTTTCAAATATAAAAAAATTATTTTAGAGCATATATAATGAAAATATAAATTGATATATAAAATATGTCATCAAAAGTTTTAAGTTAGAAAATTTAAAAAGAAAGTTTTTATTGATGAAAAAATTAATGACGATGTAAATATATTTCTCTATATTTAATGTTAATTAATAAAATTGTTTGGAAGATTTGAGAAATTCTATTCAGATCGGGAAGTTCAGATGATAGAAGGAAAAAAAGAGATATCATGCAAAATTGTTAAGTTTATTACAGATAACATAATTTATAATGAAAAGGTTTAAAACACTTTCAAGCTTACTAAACCCAGAATACAAGCTCCTTATAAAGGAAACAACATGTAATTGTCGAATTGAAAATGATTATAATAGAAAATAGTTACAATTAAAACACAACTTATGTTAATGAACCACCAGACTAGGTGCTCTCTTCTATGCGACTGGACATTCCATTAGATTACATGAGATTGGACAACCAATATAAAAGACAAAATTACTAGACCAAACAACCAACGTTGTTGTCCACCCTATCTCTATCTTCCATTGTCCAACAATAAAGAATCTCCAATTTGGTTTAATAACATTTCTGAATTACAAGTAACTCAATTCATTTCCAGCAATCTATATAACAGATCCAGACAATGCATGTACTTGCTTCTTGGAATAGGCTTCATGAACATATCAGTTGGATTCTCCCTCGTATCAACTTTTTGGGCTTCAACCCTCTTCTTAGAATGGATGGGGTGATATCTGATGTTAATGTGTTTAGTCCTATCATGATGGACTTGATCCTTGGCTAAACATATTGCACTTAGATTGTCCCAGAAAAATATAGCCTTTACCTATCGAAACCCAAGATTGTTAATCAGACCTTTCACCCAGATTTCTTCCATTGTTGCTTTTGCCAGAAGCCATGTACCTCTGTGGTTGATAAAGCCACTATGGGCCGAAGTATTGCCTTCAAACAGATTCCAATCGTGAATGCATACCTAGTCACATATCTCCTTGCATCCAAATCTGTAATATAGTTAGAATCTAAGTAACTAGTGAGAGCACACGAGGTGTCTCCATGGTAAACAAGTTTAATATTAGTTGTACCTTTAAGGTACTTGAATATACGTTTTACTACAGGCCAATGTTCCTCCCAAGATTACCCATATATTTACTCACAACACTGATTGCTTGTGCTAGGTTTAGTGCATACCGTAACATACATGAGACCACCTACAACACTTGCATAAGGAACACGAGACATGTATTTCTTCTCTGATTCTTACTGAGTATTATTGAGTTAAGATAGATGAATAGACATTGTCAGAGGAGTACATATTGGTTTTGTGGATGTCATCCCAAAATAATTCATCACTTTCTGAATGTATTTCTTCTGACACAGAAAAAACTTCTTTTGGACTCGATTGCTCTTGATCTTTATGCCTAGAATCTTTTCAATAGCTCCCATGTCTTCATCTCAAAATCACTACTGGGTAATGACTTCAGCTTTTAAATTGCCAACAAATTTTGAGATTCTTTGAGCATGTCATCCACAAAGAGTACTATTTCTTTTTTGGGATCAATATCAGCACTGCAGTTCATCGTGGGAACTGTCCTCCACCTTCCTATGATAAACACATGAGTCATAGGGACTCCTGATGTATCCATGAGAGACAATGAATTCATTGAATCTCTTGTACCACTACCTTGGTGATTGCTTTAGTCCATAAAGAGACATCTTCAATCTATAGAGAGAAATTTTCCTTTCCTTCAACCTCAAAATATTTAGGCTGTTGCATCAAAATGTCTTCCTCTAGTCTTCCATGGAGAAATGTATTTTTGACATCATGTTGCTCTAAATCTATGTCCAGAGTTGCCACCAGGGCTAGCAAAACACATATGGAGGTGTGCCGAATGACTGGAGAGAATATCTCATTGTAGTCCACTCCTTCCTTTTGACTGTAACCCTTAACTACTAGACGTGCGTTATAATAGATGACTTCTTCGATGGATGATCTAGATTTCTTCTTAAAGATCCATTTGCACCTTACAACTCGTTTGACTTTAGGTAGCCGAACTAAATCCCAAGTTTGGTTTTTCTGAAGGGGTTCCATCTATTCATTCATAGCCATTGTTCATTCTTCAGCGTCAAAACAGGAAATTGCTTCCTGATAACTAGTTGGTTTGACTGAATCAATTTATTTTGCTACTGTAATGCATAAGACACTATACCAAAGCCATATCTTTCAGGAGCTTCAATTTGCCTTTGTGAATTTCTTGGTATTGTGGTTTTGGGCTGCTTTGGATGGTTTTAACTCATCCATTTTGTCCCTTCAATTGGTGTTGAATTATGATGTTGAGGATACATTTGAAGATCCTGATCAGTATTATAAGGTGCTTCAAACTACTTCTGATCACTAATGTATCAGATTGTGGAGCTCTTAAACTCCACCTGCTTAGTGACATTCTTATCCTTGTCCAAGTCTTCATCAGATTTAGATTGTAGTATAGAGAGTTTGTCAAAGATGAAATTTATACTTAGAATGAACTTTCTTTCAGATGGGGACTAGATTCAAAATCCTTTGACTCCATCTCCAAATCCCATAAAGAATTATTTCTTAGCTTTGGGCTTTAGTTTACCTTCATTTATGTGATAGTATTTTGGACATCCAAACACCTTTAGCATTGAGTATTCAGCTGGTTTGTTAGACCATACATCAATAGGGGTCTTGAAGTCTATGGCAGTGGACGGTGAGTGATTCACGAGATAACATGTTGTACAGACTGCTTCAGCCCTGGAACTTTTATTAAATCTTGAATTGGATAACATTCCCTTTCCAACAAGTTCATGTTCATTCTTTCAACCACTCGATTTTGCTACCAAGTATAGTGAACAATACGTTGTCTTGCTATGCCTCCTCTTTATAGAATTCAGTAGAATACAATTTCAAGCCATTGTCACTCCTAAGACACTTTACTATCTTACCTGTCTGATTCTTCATAAGAATCGTCCAATGCTTGAAAAATTTGAAAGCTTCAAATTTCTGCTTCATCATGAATACCCAAGTCAATTAAGGTTGTAAAAACTTCATCATGCATTCTTATTTGTACAAAACCTGTACCTATAAACTTACAAGTAGCATCATTACCCATGAGGACGTTACCACTAGACTTCCTCTCATATGTCACAAACCAGTGTTTATGTGGACACATGATAAGAATAACCTGAGTTCAGTACCTATTATTTAGAATGTTGTAGTATTTGTTCACCAACAGCCAGAACCATATCGTTTTCCAATGAGGAGTCATTCTAAACAAGAGAAACAATAGAATCTTTCTTTGCTTTCTCTGGACATTCTCACATCCAACAACCATGTTCTTTTTTGTAGGTATAGATGTCCTTAGGATCAACTTTGCTCTTCTTGTCACGTTTTCCTTTCTTCTTCTTCTACCTTTTAGCAGAATTGGTAATCAATAACCTGGACGCAAAAGCTTCATCACCATTCCCAAACTCCTTTATTCAAAGCTTTCAAGAATAGAGACTAGAATTGACTTCTTTAAGAGAAATGAAGTCCTTGCCTACACTAAGAGAATTCACAAAATTCTCATAGGAGGGAGGAAGAGAGGCTAACAGAATCATTTCCAAATCTTCTTCTTCCATCTTGACATCAATCTCGCCTAGCTCCATTGGGACAAAGTTTAGCTCATCAAGATGTTCCTTCAGTGACATACCTTCCTTCATTCGAAGGCCAAAAAACCATCTTTTCAGAAACAACTCGTTGTAGATTGATTTCATCATGAAGAGTTTCTCCAATTTGAGCCAAAGCCAAACTACAACCAATTGTTTAGAAACTTCATAAAGAACCTCATCAGATAGAGATAAGAGAATTAATGAATACGTTTTTTCCTCTTATAACTCAAAAATTGACTTACCAATCTTCGATGATTGACTAGAGAAAGGAGACCAAATGCCATGTTCTTTCAAAAAGGCTTACATCTTTATGTGCCAAATGTTGAAGGTATTTTTCTCTATGAATTTCTCCATCTTGATTGTGCTGACCATCTTCTTAATAGAATCTTGAATACACAACACATATAGATACAAATAGAAATATAGAATGGTTGATCACTGATGACTTGATCTAGCACGAAATAGATGCAAAATTGATCTTGAATTGAAGCTTTAGATACCATTTTGTTAGGAAGATTCGAGAAATTCTATTAAGATAGGGAAGTTCAAATGATTGAAGGAAAAGAGAAATATCGTGTAAAATTGTTAAGTTTATTGCGAATAACATGATTTACAATGAAAGAGTTCAAAACACTCTTATCTCACTGAACTCAAAATATAGAGCTTCTTATAAAGGAAACAAAACCTAATTATTTGACCAAAAATGGTTACAACAAAAAAAAGTTAAAGTTACAACACGACCTATGTTAATGAACCACCAGTTTGGACGCTCCCTTCTATGCAACTAGATGCCCCATCATATTACAGAAGATTAAACGACCAATAAGAAGACAAGAGTACTAGACCATATGATCAACGTTGTCGTCCACCCTATCTTTGCCGTCCATCATCCAACTATCAACAAAAATAATATTAATTAAAAATAATTTATATAACCAAATATCTTTGTAGGATAATGAATTAAAAAAAATAGAATACATGTTGTATGCATTCTTAATATCTTTTATTTGAATAATTGACTAAAAAACTTTAAAACAAGTGAAGTAGTATGTAACAAATTGCATGGGCACAAATTAAGAATCGAACACGGTGCCGGAGGATATACAACATTCACACACCTTGTTCAACCAACTAAAATGGACACCCTTGGTATTATTTTTTTTATATGTTAAGAAGATCTTAGATATTTATATTGAAATTTAATGTATACAACTTAAATTTAAGTATAAATTTATTAAAAATAATGATAACAAATTAATTTATACAACTTTTATATGAATGATGTTTAAATTTATTTTTATGTTAAAACATCCTTCATTTCTAAATTTGAAATTATACAAATTATATTTGATAAACTATTATATCTTCTATTTATGTTGTGTTAATCCATATTTATATTCATTCATTACATGGGCAATGGTGGATGTACATTAAGATGAATGAGGGCAATTGTCCACACAAAGTCCTTTTTTTTTTTACTTGTATAAAATATATTAAATAAATTTTTTTGCCCCATAAAAAAATGGGTGTTGCCTCCATAAGACATTTTTAAATAAATGCAAAAAGTTATAAGAGATAAAAGATGAAATAAATTGGAGTTTTTATAGAGGTTATGCATTTTATAATTTTTTTATGAAATATTATAAACTATTTTTTGTCTTCACTAACAAAATTTTCTAGATCTGCTACTATTGAGTATGGATATCCACACTAGGACAAATGCATTTGAGTATTTTTTATATACAAATTCTTAATTTTTTTTATTTCAAAAGTCTCTTAGATATTTATATTTAAATTTAATGCATACAACTTTTACATGAATGATATTTATATTTCTTTTTATATAAAAGCATTCTTAATTTTTTTAATTTGAAAGTATAAAAAATTATATTTTAAACTATTATATAATCTATTAATGTTATGTTAATCTATATTTATATCCATCTATCACACATAAAAATAGTATGTGCGTTAATTCATATTTATATATATTTATATTCATTCGTAACATGAATATCCATATTAGGACAAATCTATTTGAATATTTTTTTAATTATTGATTTTTTTATATCAAGAGATTTGTAGATATTTATATTTAAATTTAATGTGTATAATTTTTTTATAAATGATATTTAAATTTATTTTTACATCTAAACATACTCATTTTTTAAAATTTGACAGTATAAAAAATTTATGATATATATGAGTTTTTACTTCATGAGATTTTGCTCCCATGCATATAAACTTGGATATTTAATCATGGGAAAAATAGAATAAAAGTTGTCATATTCTATGTTAAAAGTTTATGCTCATTTTTACACATAAATACATAAATAAAAGTAAAATAAAAAATAAAAAATAAAAATACTAAAATCATCTTTTTTTCCTCTGCATCACACGTGTAAAAAAACTACTTCTTGTTTATAGTAGATAATTTTTTACAATAATAATAAAATATTACGGCTGATTCTAAAATAAATTTCTAGGATGTAAAATCAAATTTTCTTATACAGATCCCTTGAAAAGTTTATATATTGGCTGACAACTTAGTTTCTACATTTTTTAAATTACTAATTAAGTCTACAAATTATAAATACTATGACAAATTACTCTACCAATTTATTATATGTCATGTATGTTGTGGATGAATTTATCAGTAAGTAATCTACTTTCAGGATCATTTTAATTATTATTATGTTTAATTGTTGAATTAATTTGTTGTAATATTTACATATTCATAAACTAAATTGGTTATTTAAAAAATGTAAAAACTAAATTGTCAGCTATTCATGAACTAGCTAAATAGGCTATTTATCCCTACTCGGGCGGATTTGCATGAATTTAAGGATGGACAAATACACTCTCATTTTAATAAATTTATCAATATACAAGTGTGTCCATTTTATATATTGGAAGTCCCTAATTTTATATGTTTGCACTCCTCACTTACTTTTAGATAAATAAATGTATACCAATATGATTGAATTCATTATTTTTTTTCTCACTTTTCTTATATATTTATTATTAATTTATTTACTTATTGATTTATTAGATTTATTTTTTAAAATAAATTGTCCGCACTGCTGCCCCGATACCTAGATCCGCCACACTGCCCCAACTTTCATCAAATACATCCGAAAACTAGTTATTAAAATTGCCAACTGCTATTTAAAACAATGATACAAAGAGACCATTGGATTTCATTTAGAACTATGGATCGATGTGCCACACCGTGCAGGCCATTGGACGGCTAAAGACAGTAGAAAATCCAAATCGTGGAGTAGCAATTAGCAAATGAGATGCGAGTCCACTTCAAAACATTGGAATAAGAAAACGGTAACCAATAATAAAGAATTTACGCTCACAAAAATTGTATATATGTGTGGCTTTTTTTTTAGAACCGTTAGTTTCATATGTACCAGCCAACATGTGCTTCCAAATCAGCAGGGAACTCACAAGAGAAGAGTTAAAGGATAGAGAGAAAAGAAACAAAACAAAACTCAAGAAAAAGCAGAGAATAGCAGAGGAGAGGAAGGCAAAAGAGATAGAAAGAAGAAAGAGAGAAGCAAAGCATAGAAAAGAAGAGGAAGAGAGAAAGATAAAAGAACGGAAAGAGGAGAAGAAGAGACAAGCACAAGAGGAAATGACAAGAAAACAAGAGAAGGAAAGAAAAAGGCACGAAGAGTTGAAAAGAAAAGAAAAGGGAAAGGAAAATAAAGTGAAGAAAAAAAAAGTGATTTTTTTTTTCTTTTTTAATCAAATAAGATAGTATTATATATATAAAAAGTACAACTGTTTAGGGTTGTTGAACTCGAACTGAAATGTGGTATACTATTCCGAAGTGAATTGTATTATCAAAAGTTCAAGCGAACTGAATCAAACTATTTTAGAGGCAATTCAAATTAAACTAAATTGTTCTCCGAACTAATATGAACTGTTATGAACTACTCTAAATTATTCTAAACTGCTTCCTACTATTTTGAACTGTTTTGAATTGTTTCGAACTATTTTTAGGGATCATTTGTTTTGAAAACCTCTATGAGAAGAAAACATTTTTTTTTATTTTGTATTTTAAATACTCCAACATTAAAAATATTTATTACATTTAGAGTACGAAAACAAAATCAAAGCTTTTGAAAAACAATTACCACTTTTCCAATGAATTGATATAACATTTTCCTCTCCTAAAAAAATAATATTAAGATTTAGTTTTTTTTTTTTGGTCAGATATTAAAAGTTAGATGATCGAACTTATTGCGTAATTTGGTGAATACAAAAATATAAGTTTTGGTGCAGAGTTAAGCAATAAAAAAAATGGATAGAAAAGGGGACGAATTCAACCATTGATGGTTGTGCTACTTTACTAATTGATGAAATAAAGACTAAAGGAATAAGGAAGGAGAATAAACTCAACTATGACACGGACACAATTCGAGAGAGTGGATGTTGTCACATGATTTAAGATTTTTTAAGAAGCAGTTCTCATTTTGGTTAATAGTTCAGTTAATTGTTAATTTAGAAGCAATTCAAGTTTTTGAAACTGAACTGTACAATAGTTTAGATCATTTTTATTGAAAAAAGTTCAGTTATTTTTTACCAGTTGAATTTAGTTTAGTGTCAGTTCAGTTTAATTCAATTTTTTTTTTTCCAATCCCTACCAGTGATACCAAAGGTGTGTACATATGAGAATCTTCACCAACTTATCTACTCTCAACCAGTCATGCATTTTCCTATGTATTGTAACTATGAAGGAAAATGGTTATAACACATTTTATGGCTCTGACAACACATAAAAATAGCATAACCACATACTCATAAGTTTTGTTATCCAAAACCAATGAGTATTGTATAATTACAACGTGAGAAGCATAGTTAAGACCCCCACACTTCTCTTCACCTCCTATCCTTCATGCTGCATTAATTGTTAGCCACGTCCAATCCCATGTGAGGTGAAATATATGCAAAATTTGTACCACCACATAGTTCGTCATCCATGCATTCCTTTGCCGAGGGAGACCGTGCTCATCCTCTGCATCCACCAACACCAACCTGCACACACAAATGAGACATTTTACCAAGTAAGCATACACTTGGGTTCACACTCGATTGTGCATGAGTAAGAGAAACACGAATCATTCTTTAGTCATGGCCACACATGGAACAAGATCTCCTACATAATGTTGTGCTTATCAAACACTTTTCCCCAGAATATGATGTTATTCTTATCCCCACACCACAAAATTCTCTTCCGTGATTGCAAATTCTTGCTTGTAGGAACAAGCGTATGTTGCCAATAATGCATTCGAACACCACCAGGCAGTGCTATGTTGAGGCTGATCCACCAATAACAACTTTTCCAAATACCCTCAGCTCTCGTGCAACAAAACAAAGTATGAGCTACCATCTCTTCATAGCCTTTGCAGAACAGACAAATAAAACCATCAAGTCCAGCATCCATATTTTTTCTTGATAAATTATCACCAATTGGTAGCCAGTTTCTAACAAGTCTACAAAGAAAAAAATTATATTCAGAGGTACTTTTAGATTTCAGGTATGAGCCAAAACATCATCCTTGGTAGGAGCTAAGTGGCAGTCACATAGGGTCAAATAAGTAACTTCACCGAATATGTCCCGGTAGGATCGAGCACCCACTTCCATGAATAAAGCTTATTCCTTTGTAAGGAAACTGCCTTTAATTTCAATAAGAACCTATCCACAACCTCCTTTTCCCATACAAACCACTCTCTACACCAAGCTAAATTCCACCTCCACACCCCCTCAACCCATTCACACATATTAATTGTTGCCCAAAGATTGATCACCAACCCACACATCACTCCAAAAATTTATTTTTCCCCCTCTCCCCACGTTCCATGCTACCATTTTATTAAACCACTTTAACTACTACCTCTACAAGTTTTGCACAATTCCCTCCACCAAAAGGAAGCATTTCGAGAAACCTCCTTCTCATGACCCCTCCAACATCTATACTTTGACTCCAACACTTCCCCCTACACCCCCTTTTTCTCAATAAATAACTCCCACTTCCACTTTTGCCAAAAGAGACTCATTAAAGAGGAAAACATTTTTAATCCCTAGACCTCCACTTTCTTTAAGATGACAAATATTATCCCAACTTTTCCAACAAATTTTTTTCCTTCCCTATTCACAACCTTACAAAAAATTCCTTTGTATATCAATGATAGCCTTACCCACTCACTTAGGTAACTTGAAGAAAGAAAGAAAGAACAAAGGCATAGATGTTAACACGAAATTGATAAGATACCCTCTACCCGCCAAAGAAAGGACTTTATTTTTCCAACCCGACAATTTTCTAGAAAATTTTTCGACACAGGGTTCCAAGTTTCAACTAGTCTAGGGTTTGCACCAATAGGAATATCTAACTAAGAAAAAGGAAAAGAAAGAATCTTGCAATTTAACAAATTTCCATACCTCACCATATCCTCCATGTTCACCCATATTGTGCCAAATCTACTTTTGAAAACGTTCACCTTAAGTTCAGACACAAGTTCAAAGCATTTAAGCACACACTTTATGGTAACCACATTAGACAAGGTGGCTTCACCCATGAAGGTAGTGTCATTCGCATATTGAAGGATATTTACCAGCACCCTTTGTTCCCCCATTATGAAGCTTAAAAAATGATTCCTTTTAATTGCTTCTCTCATCAATCCACATAGCCCTTCAACAACTATGTTAAATAAGAATATTGCCAACAGATCCCCTTGTCTAAGTACTTTAGACACCAGAAATTCCATTCTTAAACTCTCATTTACCAACATTGACACCCTACTACTCTCCAAGCATCTTTTAATCCACAAAATTCATTTATCGTCCAATCCCAACCTATGAGACATATAATAAAAACTCCCAACTTATCGAATCATATGCTTTTTCATAGTCTCACTACTACAAAATATGCATTTAATATTGAAAATTTAACATCAGTTATATGCAAAAACTGATGTTAAATACTGCAAGATAGCATTTTTGTAAATAAATGAACATTATTAACATTGGTTTTATTAAAATCGATGTTGTTTAATGCTCATTAACATCGATTTTATGAAAACCGATGTTGTGTAATGCTTGGCAACATCAATTTTAACAAAACCCATGTTGTTCAATGCACTTTAACAATGGTTTTTTTGCAAAATCGATGTTGTTGTTTTTGCTAAAACCTACTCTCACTCATTCTATTGTAGTTACTCTCCAAGTCTGTCTCGTTCCTCTCTAAGCTTATTCATCTTTTTCACATTCCTAACCTAAACCTCAACACCCCGTCGTTGTCTCCCAAAGACGCGTTGTCCTCCGTCGTCATCGCCTAAACCTCCCCCTCCATGCTCTTGGCCCTTGTCATTGGTGTCGCCAGCTTTGTTGGCTCCCATGTCTCCCTCCCCCTCAAGCGTCGCGTCAAAGGCATCCTTGGCCTCGACAACTTCAACCGCTACTATGACCCCTCCCTCAAGTGCCCCTGCCAATGCATTGTTGACCGCGCCGGTGTCTTTGTCGTTGACTCCAACCTCAATGAAACCACCCTCCTCCGCAAGCTCTTCGACGTCATCCCCTTCACCCACAAAGGACATTCTCAAGGGGTAGCAGATTTCACCTACATTGACGACATTGTGAGGGGTTTTTTGGGGGCTTTGGATATCGCGAAGAAGAGTATCGGGAGTGGGGGAAGAAGAAAGGGCATGTGCAATTTAGGGTTTTTAATTTGGGGAATACTTCCCATGTGTCTACGAGTGAGCTTGTTGTAATTTTGGAGAAGCTTCTTAAGGTGAAGGCCAAGAAGAAGGTGCTTCCGATGCTTAAAAATGGAAATGTGAAGTTCACTCATGCTAATATTAGTTTGGCTCACAGGGACCTTGGGTACAGGCCCGTTACTGATTTGGAGATTAAGCTTAGGATGTTTGTGCTGTGCTACGTTGAATTTTACTCCAAGAAGACCTCTTGGAGAATGTTGATGTCATTCTTTTGCTTTGTTGCCCCAATTCTTTTCGCTCTGCTTTGCTTTGCTTTGTAATTTGGAGGATTTTTATTAACTCTTTCTTATTGCTATTTTTTAAACTATTTTGTGAGGTCAAAGTAAGTAAAACTTCATTTGTCAACTAGAGATTGATTGGTGATAGATTATCTTGCTGCCACTCTTGAACTGTTGCCAGACAATGACTGAATAAGCTTCGTACCAGGTGAAGTTGGATCGTTAAGACTTCATTCCTGTCATTTTTAGGTGACATACTGTTGATTCTCCAAATGTTAAACGAAAGCTTCTTTTCCTACACACATATAACGAGGCTGGGACATTCTCAAGGGGAAGCAAATTACGATATTGTGCAGGGGTGCTTGAGGGCTTTGGATACAATTAGTTCTAATGCTCCTATGGAACATTAAGTAGAAATAGAATTGAGTTGGGAGCCATCATATAACCTATTTTCTCTTCATTGTCAGACAATAAGGAATGACCAAATTTAACTTCCAACTCTTCCAGTGATGTCAAGAAGAGGTGCCTTTGCAACACAAACTTTTTTTTTGGGATGGAAATTGAAGTTAAATTGTACTCTAGGTAATGGCACTATAGTTATATATTGTGTTGATAGATATGATTGCTTTTGTGGTGTATAACATTTATCCCTCCACATATCATGCACTTTGTTTTTATACATAACACATTAAACCTTATTTGTTTTACTTCATATGACTTGATGGCAAAGGAGGAGTTTTAAAAATTTGTTTATATTTAGAATAGTCAATATTGTTGTTGTTACAATATATTGACACAAACCACAAAATAAGTTCATCCTTAATCTGGTGATTTTGGTTTCAACCAAGCATTATTTGTAACTTGTTCAATTGCAAATTCATTATTGTAACTTTCATAAAAAAATTGTGAGCTTTCTATGTATGTGTGTGTGTGTGTGTGCAAAAGTGACATTCTTTTTACATATTGCAGAAGGAAATCATAGCTATCAATCAAAAAGGCAATTATCCTTACCTAAGATCATTGTAATTAATTTTACAACTGTCATTGGCTTGATTCTTCTCTCAACTACTACCACATGTTCTTAAGGTAGTGATTGGTACAAGAAAGAAGCTAGATGGCAGATGAGAGAAGCTACATTGGTTTCGTTCTTAAGCTAGTGTAGCTACAGGATTTGGTATTTATAAAAACGAAGCATAACTAATTATTTGTGCTACTAAAATGCACTCTTACTTCCATTTTCTTACTTAGGGACTTTTCACAAATACAGTCTATACAACACAAATTCAATTATTTTCTTTCTTCTTTCTAGTGTTAGTATATGTCCATTATATATGTGCCCTCATTCTTATTTCAGTTTTGCATTTTGATTTCAGAGAGCAATCCAAACACTCCAACAATGTTAATGTAGGTGCACTAGTACCTTATTCTCAAGGAACTTTCAATTTCCTTTGTTCAACCTCCCAGGTTCATTTTAGATACTTTTGACCCTTTCCAACATGTTTGTAGTTAGCTTCTTGGTTCTGTCCTCAACATTGGAAAATGAGTTTGTTGTTCCTTGGTGACCTTGGTTCTTATACTTTTTTTTTTAGCCATTCAAATTGTTTTTCAATTTTCATTTTTTTATTATTTGTAATGCATAAGAGATACTCTTTACCTTTTTTACATAAAAGAGGAAGCATCATTAGAGAAGGTAATGAAAGATGTACAAGAATGGGGAATAAGATATCCTCTTAGGGGAAATCTAAAAAATTAGAACAAATAGGAAGGAATGTTAACTAAACAAAGCTTAGGAATCTCTGCATGTCCAATAAAGGGGAATTAGTTACATTGGTTTTCTATAACTGAAAACTGTATGTTCCTTTTTTTGTTCAATAATTTGCATCAATTATATGATTTTTAGTGGTTTATGATTAGTATACTTATCCTTTTTTTTGGAGTGCATTGATTTTAGGAAGAAAAACATCATCGTTATAAAAAGATACTCTTGTCCTAAGTTGGCTACAAAACCCATCTTGTCAGACTTTTGTATGTATAGATCATTGTAATTACTATAGAACTGCTTTTCATTTAAAGAAGTATGTGATTCATTTTTTTTATATAAATTGGTTACATAAGAATGTTTAACCTTGTGTGTCTTGTGATGATGAATTGACAAAATTGTGAATTTAATTACGTCTTTTCCAAGATTTTTAATCTAAAAATTTATCTTGAGGATTGCAACTGCTTCAGATTTCCATTGAAAGTTGTTAAAGTTATGCACATGTCGGCTCTTAGGAATGAATCTAGTGTTAAAAGTAGTGTTTCTTATCCAAGTCAACTAAGTTCCCATGAAATATGTGCTTGATTAACAAATAAGGAAGTTTTGGATCTTTCTTTCAAATGTTGTAGAGATTTGTTGCTATATTTTATTGATAATTGATGATATTCTAAAATCTAATTATTTTCTGTTTACTTGTCTACAAAGCCACATTGGAGAAATGTTTTTTTTTTTTTATCTATGCGACAACAATGTCTAACACTCTTAATACTCCTATTATTGTTTTCACCATAACATGATCCATGGATATTTTTTGAGCCATTATAGACCTTTCTCAACAATCTTTGCATTCACAAATAAGTAAGCATTAGCAAGATGTGTTTCTCAATAATGTTTTCTTTTGGAAATGATTAATCATTAACAAGATGAAATTACCCTTTGATTATGTATGTATTTTCTTTGTTGATTTTAATTAGGTGCAATGAACTCATGCATCTTGCCTAAAAATAAAATTTTGTTGATGAAATTACCTTATACATTGGTTATGTACTTGTTGTCCTTGCTACTTTATTAGGACGGATAAATAGCTAATTTATGGGCTTGAGTATATGTATAATACTATCTTGGGAAAAGTCAAGCTTCTCTCTTGCCTACTCAAGTATTTTATAGATTATCTAACATGGTATACACAGAAAGAAAACAAACCTAGTATGTATTTTCTTGTGATCATGAACTGCATATGGAAGCTTAGAGGCCCCCAAACTAACCTTTAGTGAAAGTGTGAGGCTTAGAGCCAGTGTTAACAAAATCTCTCTTCTTAGTGTTGCAGTTGGGCTTTCGATTTGTTCTCTCTCTCTCTCTCTCTCACACACTCTCTCTTTCTCGTGTGAGCACTTCATGTACACATGGGCATATCTATATGATATTGTCAGATCATATGCACCTTTGTACTTCTAAACTAATTCAATTTTTTAGAATGGTTAACTCTGACTTGTGAACATGACTATATATACTCATTTTTTATACTCATTTTTTTCTTGTTATTGACATCCAGAATGTTGGTTCATATTTTGAAAGATGGAATGTTGGTTTTCTTGGCCCAATTACATTAAGTGGTCTCAATGAGGGGAGAAAGGACTTAACTTGGCAGCAGTGGTCCTTCAAGGTTCTTTTCAAACATTCTTCATGCTTTCTCTTGTACTAATAAATGGTTACCATATACAGATAAGTTGGTATAATTTCAAGAAAAGGGAGCATTTGAGATGTAGTTAAAGTAACGTCTATTTTTATACTTTTACAGACTATCTTTGATGCCCCAACTGGAGTTGCACCATTGGCTTTAGACATGGGCAAAGGTCAAGTGTGGATAGTGTTCCTAGGAGATTTTTCTGGTAATTCTAATGTGTTTGTTTTTGGGGTAGGGGATACTTAAGTCATGCTTTTGCACTTGATTAATGAAGCTAGTTCGTGTTTTGGTCCTTTTGGATTTTTATAATACTATAATACTCATTTTTCCTACACTTATTTTATTATATTTTGCTTTTAAACTTACAGCTTGACAATAGTTACTTCACTTCTTGAAAAAATTAATGTTGATCCTAAGCAAATTGGACATTTGGAGGTTGGAATTGAAACTGTTATTGACAAAAGCAAATCAATTAAGACCTTCCTGATGCAAGTTTTTTAGGTAAATTATTCTCTATTTAGGTGTTGAGTGTTGACCCTCACCTTATAAGATTATTAGATTCTATAGATTTTACAGTTATAATATCTTCCCATATCTTGACACCTCTTCTGGGATAATCTAGATTCTGGAGTGTGACTTGATGTAATCCCTTATTTTGTGTCCATACATATTTGATGCTTCCAAAGGAACACAAAATGACAAATGAGATGATTTTTTGATATTGGACTATTAAATTGCTAACTAATTTATTATTTTTGAAGATGATTCAAAATTAGAAAGGAATAAAAGGAAAGAAATTTGTATGTGTGTTTGTGATATATGCATCTTATATTAACTCATGAAACAATCAGGCAAGTGGTAATACTAACATTGAAGGTGTTGATTCAACTATTTAAATCTATTTATGTATTAAATTGTGCAATTTGAAGATTATCATTACTATTATTTTTTTTATAAAAAAAAGACATAGGTTGGCCTAAAATCGATGTAGAAAGTGTCTTTACAACATCGATCTTGGTCAAAACCAATGTTATAAAGACACATTCAACATCGGTTTCCAATGTTGTATACGACTTTCAACATCGGTTTTTTCAGAACTAATGTAGAAAACACTTCAGAATACACAATTTTGGTCACATTTTTACAGCAGTTTCAGCCAGAACCGATATAGATAATGATTTTCAACATCAATTTTGAAATCGATGTTGAAAATGCTGACTTTCAATGACGGCCATTTTAACATCGATTCTAGAACCAATGTTGAAACTCCTCCAAAATCGATGTTAAAGCCCTTTTATGTAGTAATGTCTGCTTTGAATAATAAGCAATTTTTGTTCAACCTCTTAGCTTGTTCTACCACTTCATTAGTCACCACTAGACTTTGTGATAAGTACCTTCCACCCAAGATCGTGGATTATCTCTCATCAATTATTTTTCTCAACACCTTCTTTAGTCTATTTGAGAGAATTTTTGCTAATATTTTGTACATACAACCAACAAGTGATACTGGTCTAAAATCTCCCAGACTTTGTGGATCACTAACCTTAGGTATGATTAAGATAAAAGAAGAGTTTCCTCCTCTAGGAAAAACTTCATGATTATGCTACTCTTGAAGAAACCTCATCACATCATCTTTGAGGAGATACCAAAATGCCTTGATGAACTTGAAGTTATATCCATTCGATCCGGGACTTTTCAAATTTCCCCAATCCCATACTGCTTCCTTTACCTCTACCTCTTCAAATTTGGCAAGGAGGAAGCAATTATTCTCTTGTGAAATTTTTTGAACTCCACTCCATCCAACTTTGGCCTCTTTTCCACCCCTTCCTTGAATCTTTCTTCAAAAAATTTCTTCACCTCCACTTTTACACTATATGGTTCATCCACCCATTCCCCATGAATATGTATCCTCTTTAGTAAACACTTCCTTCTCTTCCGATTCACATTATCATGAAAGAATTTGGAATTTTTATCTCCATCTACCAACAACTTCATCCTCAATTTGGTCCTTAAAAGAGATTCATTACTTGTATTCACATCCCAAATTTCTTCTTGCAATCGTTTTTCTCTCTCTAACTCCTTTTCTTCAAGCTCACCTTTTTTGAATTCCAAGAACTTTAATTCTTTTTCAACTTTAGCTTTTCTTATATCCAAGTTACCAAAGTGCTCCACATTCCATATATCTTTTGCGCCTTTCTTCAATGTCTTCAATTTTTCTTTTAAGAACAAGTACCCCTCAACCATCCACTTTAATATCTTTCCACACATCTTTCAAATATTTGATAAATTTTTTATTCGAGAATCAACAATCAAGAACCTTGAAGGGCCTAGGTCCCAAATTCACAACTTTGTTATTGTTCAAGAATTGGACAATGATTCAATATATTCTGCTCAAGAATAAATTGTGAGCAACCCAATCATGCATTAAACCACACACTTATGGCTAGTACCCTATCAATTTGACTTCTTGCTCTTCCATTTGGCCTATACCACATGTGTCACATACCCACCAAAGCCAAGTCCCACATTCCTACCTCATGAATAAAATTTTTAAATTTTTCCCTCTCGCCAACCCCTACATCCTCCCCATCAACCCCTATTTTTCACATGTCCTCCTAACACAATTAAAATCACCCACAAGGCACCAACAAGGAATATGACTATTGTTTTTTTTAACTCTCTCAACTCTTTCCACATGTTTATCCTTCCACACCCACTCCAAGCCAATGAACCTGCCACTAACTAATTGATTTGATAATTGAAAACAATTTGTATCCCACTTGCAAAGTAATCCATCTGAAAAACCAACGGATGGAGAAGCCATCCATTCCATATCATCATCACCCTAAATAGAACTACACCACCTCTTATCCATGACTTTCTTTTTCATCTCTTGTACACAAAGAAATTGAATTTTTCCCCTTTTGCATAAGCTTCGTTAAGACTTTTCTTTTCACCCTACCCCCATACCCCTTACATTATACACTATTAGAAAATAGGTTTTTAACATTGGTTGCTTTCGACTTTCAACATCGATTTTTAACCAATGTTTAAACCACCGACGTTAAAAGTATCAATGTTAACACAACAACGGTTTTTAAGAAAACCGATGTCGTATAATAAGAAATAAACAAAAAATGTAAAATATGAAAAAATCAACATCAATTTTTAGAAAAATCGATGTTAGAGTGCATAAAAGATATTTCTATATCGGTTATGCCAAAACCAATATTGTATAGTACTTACAACATCAGGTTTTACGAAAACCAATGTTATATAGTCACTTTCTACATCGTTTATTACATAACCGATGTAGAATCTCATATTTTATATTTATTATAATAAATGATTTATTATTTATTATAATAAATAATATAAATAAATAAATTTAGTATACTTCTAAAATAATTGTAAGAAATAGATACATATAATAGGATTTAGAATACCATAAGAACTATAATGAATTTCTCATATTATTGGAAATATTTGTCTAAAAGTGTAGTCTGATTATTTGGTTGAAGTGTGTGTGTGTGTGTGTGTGTGTGTGGAGATGTTTCAAATGAGATTTCTTTTGTAAAAAGAATCATTTTTTTTCATTTTAAAACTTTTCTCATTTAAAACACCTCCTCTATATATGTGTGTATATATATATATATATATATATTTAACACAAAGATATTTCCCTTTTATGTTTTCCTCATAAAAGGTATGACCCAAAATTGTATGTTCATAACTAACCATCATTTGGCACCAAGGTCAGTGCCTTCTTAAAGCTTTCAACTTGGGTTAAAGGTTTTATTGATGTTGAATGAAGATCGACAACAAAACTCGAATGAATATATAAGTATGGTACTATAAAGGTGTTATAAGTGCACTTTAAAGTTATCTGCAGTTATGTACAACAAACATAGTAACTTCCAACTTACAGAGTTGTTTGTAAAAATTTGAGACTTCATTTTTCTCAAACCCGAACTTATCTTTACAAGGGCGTAATATATATGATAATACATTATTATGATCAAAGTAGGTTATTTCGTTCTACTCTATAATCTAGTATATTTAACTACTGGCTTGAACCAAATAAACATACATATGATATAAATTTATACTTGGTCATTCTCTTAACTCATGGCTGTAGATACACAATTATATAGGATTCTAAGAAAAACATCAGGTTATTTATTCAACCATATTTGCATAAAACTAAATCCACCAGTCAATTAAAGAACAATTAAACCTAGAAAATTCCAACAACTTTCTTAGATGTGACATTAGAATTGGTGGCATCACAATTTATTTTTTACTATATGGACCTTCAACAGTGTCAACTACTTCAAAAAGAACCCGCTCAACCCCAACGCTGTTGTGCACTAGTGGACCATTACTGCCCTGGTAATTCCAATAAAACCCATCAAGTTCATGAACCATTCACAATAATAAGTTAATCATTGATCCACCAAAAACCCTAGCACACAAGAACTATTTTATGTGAATTGTATAACACAAAACAATGAGACTATAACATTGTTTGTTGCGAAACCTCAAACATACATTTCTACGAACTGTTAGAGTGTGAAAACTACATGCTATGAATTGCAACTTAGGAAACAAAGTATTTAAAATCAGTTTAGAAATAAGAGAGGACAACCAAAAACAATGAAAACAAATAATATAATAAGAACTAAGAAGAAGAGGAAGCGAGAATGTACCTTTTTGTCGATGGTGGAGTTCTGAAGAGAAGCGGGAAATTGTTGGTGAGCTTGGAGGCCTTCACGATGCTTCTTAAGCAAACTCTCTCCATGCTTACTCTTGAGGATCTCAACCACCACGATGGATCTGTGTGAAACACCTCGAATCCCAAAAGGAACCACCACTATGTAGCACCTGTGACGCAGCGTCCTTGTAGCTAATGTAACGGAGCACAACATCGCCATAGAGGCACACCTCCATGAAGCTAAGGGAGAGAGAGGTCAAGCTTTTCTCCTCAGACAATGCCTCTTCCTCCAATATTGAGTCACCTTGGATAGGGACACATTTAACTCCCTTCATCATGACCATAATCTATTCCCTATACCTAGTGCATCCCTGGGCTCAAATTGGTTCACGCACACTATTGGCCTAACCTGCTTATTGTTGGATGAAGTGGAGACAACACTATTATGGTTTGTATGTTGGACCATTTCCTTCTCACTAACTTTCTCCCCATCAAGTGTGAAAATGGGTCTGTCCACCACTTTTTCTTTTTTCTTGTTATCCCCTTCTCTAGAAAATTGGGCCTCAATTATAATGTTTCTCATCTCTTCAGTACATTCCATTTTGTTCACAGACTTTTTGAAATCTATAACGACCATATTATGTGGCTCCAGTTGTACCATATATCTTGACTCTTCCAACACATCACTATCTCTCTCATTAAGCCTCACACTCCCCAAATTATTATTGCCAAATGTCGATGTTGTTGACCAACCCTTTCCCCTATCCCCATCACCTCTTCGATCATGCCACCCTAATTATCCACTAGACAAACCTTCTTACCATCATTATTTTTAATTGACCATTGGTCATTTTCTTCTCTGCCACATTTTGAAGTAGTCGTCGTAGCCATTATTTCTGCCATGAACACTGATCGACATTCTCCCCTTGATACAACAACATCTTCATCCCCTTTATCCTCGTCTTCTAAAATTTCATGTTCAGGTTCCTCATTCTCCAATACTGAAGATTGGATTTCCAGCCCTATAACACTACTCGTGGAGTCCTTTTCACCTTCATCTTCTCCATGACGCCACCTCCAGCAATCGTGTACTTGTTGATTGCTAGGTTGTTCCTCAAATACTCTAACGCCATACACCACCCATTTATCTTCACCTTCTCATAGTACATGATTTGTTGTTGTGATACTGTTTTCACCAAGATAAAGCTAACCCTCTCTAGCTCTAAAGTACTCTTGTTTGCTGCGACAAATTCCCCAAAGGGGGAAATGAATTATGCAAAGGTTTCTTCACCCCAGGCAGATAATGGGATCCCTTACCACCTAATCCAAGCTAGTCTGTTTCCTGTTGTTATGTTTGCATTCCACTTTTCTATTGAGTAAAAAATGGAACATTGCCCTTCTTCATCTTTTTCCAACATGTCCTTAAGGTGTTTCTCTGAAATTCTTGTGATTAACACCATATCATCAACCATGTATCTAAGTTTCACTTTTCCCCTTTCATCCGAAATGAACACATCATCCAATCTTTCAAACAATGATAGATATATGAGGCGCACTATCCATCTTTTCTCTAACCATTCAAAATTCTTTTCTTCCTCACATATCACTCAACTCCTCCATATCAGACCCTCCCCATCATTATAGTCGTGTTGTTTCTCCGCCTACACCATCGTACTTGCATATTTTGGTTTCTATACCACCTAAGCATATGCGGCTTCCCATACTTTACCTTTTCCCCTAGCCAACTTAACATCCTCATTCTTTCCTTTCTCCCCCTCTTCTTTTTGTTCTCCACTTCATCTTCATCCTTTAGTTTGCCCCCTTGTAACCCCTTTTCCATCTCTCCTAAACTTAGGGATGTTAACGTTCATCTTAACATTCCTTATCATTATCTGATCAAATTTTCTTTCCAACACTTTCTCATTCTGGACATCAATAAACCATACAAAGTCAAATCAATTTCCCATTTATCTCTCATATTCTCAATATATATACTCCCCAAACCCAACTATATTTCTAGAATATATTCCATTGATTTTCTACCCGGAAATTGTCTGGGAATTTTAAGAAACAAGGAAGATATTCTTTTATTTCCCTGTTTCTGCTTAAGGTATCCCTCTTGGCTCTCTTGTTTTCCTCCCACTCTCCCTCCCCCTCTCTTTCTCTTTTATCCCTCGTAGATTTATGGGGAAAAAATAGTGAGTCTATATATGTCATAAACCATAGTTGATTCAAAGCGGTGCTGGACTAATACTATCATTACTTAAAAAATCACAAGGTTAAACTATCATCTTGTGCATTAAAATTTTTTGAAAAACAATATTGCTATTCAGAACTATTTGGCCATTGCAAAATGATTTTTGCCAACAATCTTGATATTAGGAAAGAATATTTTTTGACAAAAACAAGGTCATTGTATTGTAACATTTACTCAAATAATATTTTTTGTGTGTGAAAATCAAAGACAATGTCAAAAGTTTATAAATTTAACTAAACCCCTAACATATATTTATTACAGGCCCGGCCCTGGGGCAGGGCCAGCAGGGCCTCCGCCCAGGGCCCAAAAATTTTTGGGCTGGTAATTTAAGTAAAAAAATTTATTAAAAAAATAAAATAAAAACAAAAATCTATGTTAGGGGTCCATTTTGTATGTTAGGGGCCTATTTTGTGTGTTAGGGGCCCATTTTTTCCATCTCTTAATTTTAATATTATTTGTATTTCAAAAAATTTGTGTATTAGAGGCCCATTTTTTCATCCCTTAGTTTTAATATTATTTGTATTTCAAAAAATTTATGTGTCAGGGGCCCATTTTTTCTATCCGTTAGTTTTAATATTATTTGTATTTCAAAAAATTTGTATGTTAGGGATCCATTTTTTGTGTGTTAGAGGCTCATTTTTTTCATCTCTAGTTTTAATATTATTTGTATTTCAAAAAATTTGTGTGTTAAGGACCCATTTTTTCCATCTCTTAGTTTTAATATTATTTGTATTTCAAAAAATTTGTGTGTTAAGGGTCCGTTTTTTTCATCCCTTAGTTTTAATATTATTTGTATTTCAAAAAAATGTGTGATAGGGGCCCATTTTTTTCACTTCGTCCCGGGCCAAAGAATTTTCAGGACCGGCCCTGATTTATTATATGTAAGTGCATAGTTTATTTTCTCTTATTATAATTATATCATATTTATATGGTAATATGAATACTTTTTTTTTAAAGGAAGTACTTTATACTTTTTTGTTGTGTAGTTTTTCTATTTATTATTGAATCCTCTGAGCATATTAATGCTTGTAAATTTCTACTTTGACAAATCAATGGAAGGGTAAAGTTGTAAGTGTAGAAAATAGAAAGATACTTTATACAAGATGAAATTTTGGCATCATCACATCCAAATTTTAAACATAAACATGTAATCAAGTTCTAGTTTCATCAACTCATATATATTTTCTTCACTTGTACAATTAATTTCAATTTCAACAATATCGTATATAAAAAATATAATGAAACTAATGGTGTTTCATATCATATATAAACTAATTTATTGGTTTATATATGTATTAATACTTTATTCCTATAATATTATTTAGGATTAATACTATTTTTAAAAAAATATTTCAGTTAGTCTCACGTTTTTATAATTAATAATTTTTGTCCTTATATGTTTATAAAAAATAATCAAATTTTAATATTTTGTCCATAAAATTGATTTCTTAACCGCTTTCGCTTTTAAACTATCATTTTCATCTTTTCTTATAAATTAAATTTAAATATTTTTAAAAATATAAATAATTAAAAATAATCTTATATCATAATATAAATTATTTATTAAATTTTAAAAATATATTTTATAGGTTTAAAAATATTTATTTATTATGAATTTTAACTACAAGTTAATTTATATATTAAAAATATTTATTTATTATTTTTAATTTTACAAAATAAATATTTATTTATGAACATATTACACACTAAAATACCAATAATTTATTAAAGGGAAAAGTATTCACAATACCGGAAGGTTAATCACCCTAAGACTAAAGTAAACACCTAACAACAACTTATTGAGTACGCCATAAAGAACTAAAATAAACGGTTTACTAGAAAAGGTTCCTAATAGAAATAAACAAACAAAATACTAGTGAGTAGAACAAGGACCAAAAGACAATGGGACTGTGCTGCAAGAGATGCTGAAGAACGTTTTAGTTTTGGACTCGTTGTTGGCTGTGCCTTTGGGCTGGGTACTGAAGGAGTTGATGTAGGGCTTTGTGATTCTGGACTTGGTGCCACAGAAGGAGTTGATGTAGGACTTTGTGGTTCTGGACTTGGTGCCACTGAAGGGGTTGGTGTAGGACTTTCTGGTTCTTGACTTGGCACTGAAGGGGTTGGTGTAGGGTTTTCTGGTTCTAGACTTGGAATTGAAGGGATTGGTGTAGGACTTTTTGGTTTTGGACTTGGCACTGAAGGGGTTGGTGCAGGGCTTTCACTTTCTGGGGCTGAGCTTGGAACAGGAGACACTGGATCATGTGGCCCTGGAGGATCAACTGAAATAAGACAAATAAATAAAGGTAAGAGCATAATTCATAACAAACACAGCTTCCTAACGAATTAGATATAATGAGATATTATTGTTACATTTTGATTCTAATTGCGCCACCAACATATTTTACGAAGAATGGAAGTTGTTAGGGCAAGGCTTTAAAAAGTCAGAAAAATTAAAGACCATCATAGCATCTACCAAACACACGGAGGCACGAGGCGAAGTTCAAACACTCAAAAGACTTGAAATTAAACTATCATTAAATGTGGCTTCATGTTTAGCAAGCCAATCAACGCATTGATTTTATTCTCTATATATAAATACGCTGGAAGAAGATGTTCCAACCATGATGCATGAGATCACGAATATCTTTACTAGAAAAATTTAAATAGTCACTCCAATTGAGAAATTAAATAGTGGTCTCAATAGTAAATTTGAAATGAAAAATTGTAAATAAATGAAGCTAATCAGACCATAATTGCAGTGACAATACAGTTTGGAAACCCTAAAAAGCTTTGATGTTGTAGTTCTAATGGAAAATTTTGATTGACGTTTTAAATACAAAATATCTACAAATAGTAGCTTATCTTTAACATGGATTAAAATGGACATGACTAGTATGGATTAAAATGGACCCTCTAACTGCCATAGTTCTAAGTGGGGATAAATTCAGCCCATGTAATTGTAATTGCAATCGTGATGCAATTATAGAAACTTCAAAAACTGCAATATTACTATACCATAAAGCATTTGCAATTGCATATCACTTTAAAACTGTACCAAAAGCAAAAACCATCCAGTTGGTGACGTTCATGTAATTGACGCTGATCTACAAAATTATTTTTACTTACCAGGGGATGATGCTGGACTATTAATTTTTACTGCATTAAGAACAAGAAATAAACGTTCTTAGAATCAAATTATGCATATAAATATCCAACATGTAAAAAAAATGTATATAAAGTAATGAACATATAAATTTAAAGGAGAACGAAATAACTTACTATCACAAGGGAGTGTTAGCCGGCAAAGAGTTGGTATTTTGTTGAAAGACAAGGACGAATTGTGATTCCCTATCATATCACAGATGCACTGAGTATCCATTGACGCAGCATATTCAAATGCAGAACAACAGAATTCATCTGGTTGTGATTGCGCATTCCACAAAAATGGTGCACAATCCACTATATCCTCTGAAAATAAGCTACAACGTGCGACTCTGAGGGAACCAATTGCCCTTAGAGACATTGAATTGGAGATCAATGCTAGCAGAGCAGAAAGCAGAATGAAGAATTTTGCTATCATATTCTTCAATCTTCACTCAATTAGTCTGATCAAAATTCCTTACTAAAGGAGAAGGAAACAGTGCTGTAGTGTGTGTTTGTAGTTATTTGCCATTTAAATTCTGATGAGCTAGCTAGTTATGGGTTGTTTCAAACGCTATCTTTTAGTATTTTTATTTTTGAAAAAATTTGGATATCATATCTAAACAAATTGCTGAACAGTTACAACAGTTTTTAATCGAATCAGTTAACTTAAACGCATTAATATACACTAGAAATTTGAAAAAAGAAAATCATGAATTGCATGCGCTACTGATTGGTTCCTTAAACAAATTTCTTTTATAAACCTACAAATCTATACTAAACAATTTAAATTGTTATATAAGATTGTTTTTAGGCTTTTCAAAAAAGAAAATATAAGATTATTTTTAATAATTAAAAATTTATTTTAATTTTTTTAATTCAGTTTAGAAATAAAAATAAAAGATGATAGTTCGAAAGTGATAGTATGTTAAGAAAAAGAATGTTAAGAAAATCAAATATATAAATAAAGATAAAAGGTGAATATAGTTTGAGATGGTTGAAAGATTGTTTTTTTTTAACCTAGTGACAAAGTTGGTTTGTGAAATGATAGGATGTAAAAATCAAGCATACAAATAAGAAAATATTGACATAATTTTCTACTCATTGGTTCCGTTGGAAGTAAATTTCACACAACCTTAGCAATTAACCAAAGTTAGATTATTTTTTTCATTTAATAATAGTTGTTGTACAACACAAATATGTTCACTTTTAATTTATGGTAACTAGGTAAGTTTCTTCATAATGTAAGTATATTATTATTTGAATTCTGACACAATGTTCAACTAAAAACACAAAGAAGTATGATTAGTCATTCTTCCATCCCTTGTGAGCTACAGATCGAAAAAACCTAACATTAGGCACATCCATGTTTCAAAATATTTAGCTGAAGTGAGACCATATAGGTTTAAGCTAGACTCCCTTAAATATAGATGGTTGTCACTTTGTTGGTTGTGTTGAACATTCTTGTGAATATAAGTTTTATAATCTCATTATAAGATCCTTTCTTTTAAACAAGGAATGAAAGATTCCTCGAGGAATTGAATTTGGAAGCAGAGGCCGAGGCAAAAGGCGCTAGCCCCTTACTTTATTGCTAAATTTTCTTTTTACCCTAACTAATTATGAGGTCTATTAATGATATAGACTCATTTACTCACCATAAAAGTGGGTGCATTTATTGAGTTATAAATAAAACAAGGTATTCTTATCGAATTTGGCATAACCTCCTCACATTGTTGCTTCTCCATGAGCTCCTCCATGAATGGTTGGTGGGATGTACCTGTTAAAAACTCCAACGCTCAAGTTAGCAACACAAAGGTATGCAACTATCAATATATGTTGGAATGAATTTGATTGATCTGAACCTTGATGATCCCCTTTTATAAAAGTAAAATTGGATAGTAAGATTTCAATTTCCCTATAAGATAATGTAAACAAGCAAAAAATATGATCCTATCTTATCATTCCTCTGGTGATAGATAACTTCTAATATTTAGGGATATCTTTATCTTTCTAGTAAAAGATAAAATTTTTCTCTTACCTTAATTAGATCCACCAGATTCTCTAAAATCTAAGTAGACTACTTGGTCGTCCATCGAGTGTTAAGGCTTGCTAAGTCTGAGAAGTACACATGTCACCCAAGCAATGAATGTAAGAGCTTTGTAAAAACTAATCTTAAGTCCTGAACATTGCCTCTTTCAGTCGGGTCCAAGTAGTACTCGTCAGTCTAGTTGTAGTTAAGTCTAAGAGGGATTCCTCTTGTGCCAAGTATACTTAGCTTAGTCATAAAGGGAGATAAGTTGTTAGTTAGTGCTGAGTCTGAATGGTGGAGTAGCCGAAGAGACATATTGTCAACTGTTACATTTGTTCATATGCATTAAATTCCTTGGCACGTTTTTGAGAAAAGCGCAATGATTATGTCCTTTGAATTTTGAAATGCTCTCGAGATAACCAAAAGTCGTGCCTTTTTCCCAACCTTTGATTGATATGTTTGAGATAGGATCTAACGGTTCGAATGGGTGTGTCCTTTCGGACTTTAGAAGCTTTCCATCCTTATTTCACTTCTAAGTTTTCTTCTTCAAACAAGAGGTTGTCTTCTGTTCTCCTTTTTTTTCTGGCTTACTTTTGTTTTTCCTCTTTCCTCACCGTCAAGGTACACCACCGTGCCCTTCCTTTTTTCTTACATCTTTTTTTGGTGCGGGTTTTAAATGCTCCAACGAGGGAAAGTTCCAACGACAATCATTCTCATCATCATAATGGCTTTGACATTGACAGTGATCATTTTTCTAGTGTCCCTGCTAGTGACAATACCACTATTGATGGTGTGGTTTGCCCTAATGGCGGCATTGCCGCCCCTATTGGTGGCATCATCGCTACTGAGGGAGGGCTTCACCCTAACTCTGGCATTCGTCCCAACCCTCGAAAGGATGAGGCTGAGTTGCCTTTGCAAAATCCTCCTCATAATGTTATTGACTTGGACTCGGAGGCTACTGTTGTTCATGTCATAGCACCCCATCCTTATGTTCCTCCTACTCCTCCTCCCAAAAAACCTAGTACGGCAAAGAAAAAGTACCCTCCTATAACCCTTCCAAATTTCATAAGGATGTCAAATCCTACATAAGTAGTTTCTTGACTTATAAGTCGATTCCTTGAAAGCATTGAGTTTTGTTATGTCCATCATCTCAATGCAATGATCATCAAGCCTTGCCTGGAGAGTGAATATGTCCTTATGCGTGCTTTTCCTAGTAAGAGTCAATTTATGTGTATGTATTCTTCTCTCTTCTCAAATCTTCACCTCATTGCCCCTTTCGACAATTTTGAGGTTGACATTCTCCGAGAGTTGAATGTCGCCCCTACCTAATAGCATTTGAATTCCTGGGCAGCCATGTGTGCCTTTAAGGTTTTGTTTTACAAGTTTTTAATAACTTTGATTTGCTTAAAATTCCTTCATTACTATAATGTAAAGGAAAACAAAAAGGGTGGTTGGATCTCCCTAAATAGCATTGGTAGAGTTGTCATTTGTCCATTCACTAGCTCTTACAAAAATATCAAGGGTTACTTCTTCCAGGTGCATCCTGGAGTCGAGTCAATGCCGATTTATTTTGCTCGACAAGAGCCAACTAGCTTGTTTTCCTTTTCACTAGAGTCCTTTTCTAAATAAGAACATCACAAACTTGTAGTGTACATATCTACTTCCGATCAAGAGGACATATTGTACTTTACAAGTTTCCTAGGGCTCTTCATTGTAAGACCTAGTGGATATGCCCTTCTCTAAAACTTCGGACATGGATTAGGATCGTGAGTTTCCTTTATTTGGTTTTCAATTTCTCCTAAGATTTTTCATATTTCTTACACTACCTTTCTTTTTCAGGAATTATGGCCAAGTTTGACTACCAATCCATTAAGAAGGCTCAAACCGAGACGGCCAAGGCTAAAAAAGCTAAAGCTAAGGCTGTAAAATGGAAGCAGAAGGAGCATGTGGAGGAAGACTGGGTTCCTCCTCCGCCTCCCATTATTCATGTTTCTTCTAAGAGGATAGACCTTAGTCCATCTCAACTTGAAGCTGCAGCAAAAAGGCCAAAGGTGGAGCCGATGTCTATTTCTGCTCCTTCCCCTGTGTAAAGTCATTGCCTTTCTTTTTATGAAGGATGAGGTTTTTTCACTTTGGGAAAATGACTTTAACCCTAGCACACTCATCCAATGGTAAAAAGAAAGAAAAATATTCTTCTTTGAGAATAATAAAAAAGGAAAGTCTTTAGAAAAATTTAGGTAGAGCCGGATCTAAATGTTGGCCAGGTAATCGTCCTGTAGTAAGAGGTGTAGTTATGAACCCCGTAGACCACCCGCATAATCTTAAATGCTTAGTTAATCAGACCACAATATACTAAGGGAAGTCGACCCTCAACTCTCCATGGACTTCATTGCTCATTTTCTTACAAGGTCTTGAGGGATTCAGAAACTCAGGGTCAATGAATTCAAAAAGGCTAATGTTGAGTCCAAGAAGGCTCAAGCTGGTCAAGCTTTGGTTGAAGCCACTAAGATGAAAGCGAGCTGCTACAATCACCTGAGGAATCTCGAAAGTCTCTTGAAAGTGCAGGGACTAAGTTAAAAGAAACAAATATGGGAGGAGGCTTTGAAGGCCAAATTGACCACATCTAAGGACTTTCTCAAAGATCTCCAAGAAGAGGTTGAATGCCTTAATAACGAGTTTGTTCTATTCAAGGAAAATACGGATAAGGTCGAAGAGAAACTGAGGAGTGATCTCAGTGAATCTGAGGCTGAGATCCTCATCAAGACTCATGAAGTCAACTTCTTCAAGGTTGCCTAACAAGCCAAATACTTCTTTAAGGAATCTAACCTCTCCCTTTTCGACATTGACAAGAATGTTAATCGCGAAGGGAGTTGGTTCCTGAAGTTCAAGTAGAGGGTGTCATTGAAAAGCCTACTCAGCCCACAACTTAGTATTTTATTTCTATTTTTGTTAAGGCTTGGACCCAACCTATCAAATAAGGTCCCATGAGGTTTTACTTTTTCATGAACTAATGCTTTTTTCTTGTAAGTGTTGTATCCATTTTTATTGCTTTTCAGTCTCTAATTTTGAATTAGGAATTACTCAGTAAAACAATCACTTAGAGACTTTTAGCCAATTTTAATCGATATCTTAGCCGAATCACTTGGTTAATTTTCGGTCTTGTCTTTTAATTTAGCGAAGTAACTTAGTCTAACTTGAGCTGAATATCTAGGTCAAATAACTCGATATGTTTCAACATATATCTAGTTGAATGACTTGGTTTCTTTGGTCTATTATAGCCAAATAACTTAAGTTTTAGTCTACATCTAGCCAAGTAACTTCGTCTATTTTGGCCTATGTTTAGACAATTGTGACATTGTTGGCCGCTTCAATTTGCCCATTACTCTGTGGATGTTCTACTAAAGTCTCTCAGTGCTTAATCCCCATATTCGTAAGGAATTCCTTAACTCCTTGTCAATGAACTATTTTCAATTGTAAGATATCAAAGTGTTAGGGATTCTGAATTTGCACACAATGTTCTTCCAAATGAACTTTTTAACATTAGTTGTTGAAACCGTTGCCATGAGCTCGACCTTGATCCATTTTGTTCAATGATCAATGCCTATTAGGAGAAAATTTACTTGTCCTTTCGCTAAAGGAAAAGTTCCTAGAATGTCTACTCCCCATGTTGCGAAGAGCCATGAAGCCTTTGCGAAGAGCCATGAAGCCTTTATGTTGTGTAACTATTTAACTAATAGGTGAGATATATTGCCAATTTATGGCACTCTTCGCACTTCTTCACATATTCCATGCAATATCTTCTTCTTATTGGCCAGTAGTATCCGACTCTTAGTACTCGAGCTGCCATTGATCGTGATTCTGAGCGCGTTCCATATATTCTCATATGCATCTCATTCAACACATACTCAACCTAATCTCGAGTTAGGCACTTCAACAGGCTATAAAGCCTCTTTTATATAAGTCCCCACCCTTGATAACATAATAGCTTCAATTTATTTTGATTTTTTTCGTTGTTGTTGTGTATATCGGGAGTGACCCTTTTTTCAAGAAATCCCAAATCTTGGCCTTTCACTCTCGGTCAACAGGAGTCATGCTCGCCACCATCTTGTCAAGACTTAACTCTGAGATGGTTTCCCGGATAACTATTCTGTGTTACCCCCTCTTCTAGGTGACGACGAGATTTGATAGTAAGTTGGCTCTCATTATATTCCATTACATGTTTGACGTTAAACTTAGTGAGTGCCTATTTAAGTTGGGTAGCTAAGTGAAAGTACCTTGTCATTTGGGGCTTTTTAGTCTGAAAGTCTCCAATCAGCCATCCAGTGATGAGTTTGGAGTCACTCCATCACTTCACATGTCTGGTTCACACTTCTTTTGTGAACCTCATATCGGCTAAGAGAGTTTCATACTCGACTTGGTTATTTGCTGTTTTGAACTCAAACTGAAGATATTAATCTAGAATTATTCCATCTAGGCTTTCTAAAATGACTCCAACTCCACTATATTTTGTGTTTGATGATCAATCTATGCACAACTTCAACCATAATGACTCTGCCTTTGTAGTGGTTGTCAAATTGGCAACAAAGTTTGCTAGGCATTGAGCCTTCACTGACCCCTTTGGTTTGTACTTGATTCTAAATTCCAATAGCTCGATCGACCAAGCTATTATTCGGCCTATGAGTTTTGTTTCTTTAGCACTGTAGGGTGATCAGTCGGACCACTATCTGATGACTTTGAAAATATGGCCTTAGTATTCTAGAAGAAGTGACTATAGCCAAAGCTAACTTCTCAAACATCTGATACCGAGTCTCTCCACCCTTGAGGATTGGATTGACATAATAGACAGGAATTTGATTCTTTCTGATGTAGGTTTATTCCAAGCCAAAGGTCTAGAAGGAGAGCTTGAAGCACTTCCTTTGGTGAGCTTTAAAGGACCCATGACAAGAGCTAGAACTCAAGCCCTTCAAGAAGACATCAAGGCTAACTTGGACAAGCATGAGGAAGCACACCAATCTAAGGAGAACAAGGGTAGATACCACATGATTTATGTCTAAACCCATTAGACATGAATTTTCCAAATCTACCTTGCAATGAAACTCAATCTTCAAGCAACTTTCAAGAACACACATCATGTGGGTTTAGACATACATCATGTGGTATCTACCCTTGTTCTCCTTGGATTGGTGTGCTTCCTCATGCTTGTCCAAGTTAACCTTGATGTGTTCTTGAAGGGCTTGAGTTCTAGCTCTTGTCATGGATCCTTTAAAGCTCACCAAAGGAAGTGCTTCAAGCTCTCCTTCTAGACCTTTGGCTTGGAATGGACCTCCACCATCCCCTTATTCTTGAGAGAAACTTGTCCTCAAGTTTTCTTCTTCAGTTGTACTTGGCAATTCAACATTCTCTTGAGGAAATTTATCCTTCCACTTGTGCTTATAGGCCTGTTTAGCATATTGTTCCATTTTCCTTTCCACATGGCCTTTTACTTGTTCATGCAATTTTATAACATAAGAAGCTTTAGACAAAGTATCATGATTAATCATAGAAGAAGTGTTAGGTAATGGCAATAAATCAAGAGGAGTTAAAGGATTAAAGCCATAAACAATTTCAAAAAGAGATAAGGAAGTAGTCTTGTGAACTACTCTATTGTAAGCAAACTCAATGTGAGGTAGACACTCCTCCTAAGTCCTCAAATTGCCATTGATGTACCACTTAACATGTCCCTTGTTGAGTTTGCCTTGACTTTTCAAATATTTAAGAGACTCATGATCACCATGGATCACAAATTCCTTAGGAAAAAGATAATGTTTCCAAGTTTGTAATAATCTAACTAGTGCATACAACTCTTTATCATAAGTGGAATAATTCAAACATGCACCCTTCAATTTTTTACTCAAATAAGCAATAGGATGTTTATCTTGAATGAAACCCCCCCCCCCCAAATGCCTACATTAGATGCATCACATTCCAATTCAAAAGAAACATTAAAATTAGGCAATGCAATAATAGGTGCATGATACAACTTATCCTTCCATGTTTGGAAAGCAACTTCATCCAAAAAAAGGTTGCATAGCTTTGTGCCATTTTCTCCTTCCTTTTTAACATGTAAACAAAGAGAGTTAGGAATCATATAATAAAGAGGTTGTTGTGCCAATAACACTCTCTTAATTTGCTTTTCACTCAAGAACAAACTCTCTTTAATCTCATGAATTTTTTTGCTCTCATTTTCTTTCTCTTTGCTTTTCTTCTCACTTATTTTTCTCTTTGGTAGCTCACTATTCTTCTCTTTTGTAGGTGCAGTATTTTTTTCAAGTGCATTATTTTTTCCAACTCTTGCATTCTCTTTACATTAAGAGATCATCACCCTCTTCTTCTTTTTCACTTGAAGAACTTGTTGAGTCACTTGAAGACTCACTCTTTATGTCTCTCTCCTCAAGCAAAATCATGGTTCTCTTGTTAGGACATTGAGAAGCAATGTGGCCTTTACCAATGCACTCTAAACACTTGATATTGCTTGATCTTGTTGGAGTAGGATCCCTAATTTTTTTTCTTGAGCTCTCCACCTTTTCTTCCTTATTTTTCACATGAGAAACCTCCCTTTTAGGCTTGTCTTTCCAGCTAGAAGTTGCAACTCCATTGGTCTTGGAAAAGGAATCTTTTCTCCTTTTTAGTTGTTGTTCCACCCTTTGAGCTTTGTGGACTTCTCTTCTATCAATATTTTCTCTCATCTCCTTCCTCTCACTCTTATCATCATAATAATTTCTTCCATGAGAGGAAGCATACTCACTCACCCTCCTACTACTATGAGCCTTTCCATCCACACTACCATTTGGACTACTCCTTCTTTTAGTCTTCCTTTTAAACTCCTCAAATTTGGCATCCATTTTAGTTTGGAAGTCTTTCATTTGTTTTGTCATGGCTTCCATCAACCTAGAGGTCCTAGGTGACAAAGCCTCATCTCCTATTGAGTTCATCCTTCAAAAAAAATGGTTAGCAAAAACACAAGTATATAAGGAAATTCTCACCACTCTCTAAGTGTTTGCCACTCACACTCTTGTTTGCACACTTTATCTAGGCCCTTTCTATAATGTTCTCTCTTGCCTTTTTCCACTCTTAGTCCTCTCTATAGTTCTTAAGCAAAAACTTCTAATCAAATAAAGCTTCTTTACTATAGTGAAATAGAAAATAATTCTAGGCTAGACTCAAGAGTCCAAGAACAAGAAAACTCTAAGACAAAACTTTGGAAATTTTAACAGACAAGCAACAAAAGCAAAATTTGGAAAATCACAACTCAAATTGGAATTCAATGAGACAAGTTCGCTTAATTTTGTGGTTCAAAGGAAATTTTGGAACTTGTAATTTTGTAACTTTCTTTGCTTCTAAATTCTGTTTTTATTTGTATTGTTCCAGTCACAATTCAATAATTTGTTTGGCTGTTCATAAGTGTTTCTCTTTTGCACTTTGATTATTTCTTTCACAATTTTTTTCAGCTTTTGTTTTTCTTTTGAACAAGTTCACAAATTCCTAAACGAAATTGAATGATTCATGAAAATGATGTATAAAAATTGCAAAATTTGCTTCTAACAACTCAATTCAGTTTAGGTATGAGAGTAGAATCAAAACAAGTGGTCATACAACACAAAAAAACACTACAAATAAAAATTGACAAGAATCAAGACTAGAAAATTGGAACATTTTCAAGAACACATGAAGAACATGAACACATGAAATCACATGAAACTTGAAGGAAACACAAGGTTATGTGGTGGAACACACAACAAGTCCACACCACCAAGAATTTTTCACAAAAACACAAGAACACAAGGACTAGAAGAAGATTTCAGATTTTCGTTTTTGGGTTTGGTGCAGAATTTTACCTTTGAAGAAGTTCTAAAACTGAACTTGAAGAAGAATTCTACAAGGATTAGGCTCTAGATACCACATGATGTATGTCTAAACCCATTAGACATGAATTTTCTAAATCTACCTTGCAATGAAACCCAATCTTTAAGCAACTTTCAAGAACACACAAGCTGCCCAAGCTTTCATGAAAATGTATGGCTAAAAGTTTTCCTTAATGACATCAATGGAAGATGGAAGAGAGGTTAGGGATGAAGATGGAAAGCTCTCCAATAAGTCTAGGAAGAATCATCACAATAGCTTGAAGCCATTGGTAAGAAACAAGAGGTTCTTGCACAAGAACTTGAGAGAAACTCTCACAATAATTTTTAGAATTGTGTTAATGAACCAAAATTAGTTACATTCAGTGTGTGGACAGATTATATAGGCCACAAAATTACACATCAAATGCACATGAAATGACAATTCAAATGAAGCTTGAAATGCAACAAAAAGAGCCTAACTGCAAGCTAAATGAAGCTTATGGTGCAAGGTTCCCTAAGTGACCCTTGGCTATCCCAAATTCAAAATTGGTGCAGTATTTTTAGCTTCTAAGTGCAATTAACAAGTTTACTAAGTTTCTACACAAATTACACACAAGTGCACCTACACCTCTTTACACAATTTCACTAAAAGGCCTTTTTATTTGTCTCAACTTAAGCTTCTATCCAGTGCTGGAATTTATTGAATTAAAATGGACTTGAGACATCAAAATCCAGCCCTTGTTCTCCTTGGATTGGTGTGGTTCCTCATGCTTGTCCAAGTTAGCCTTGATGTGTTCTTGAAGGACTTGAGTTCTAGCTCTTGTCACGGGTCCTTTAAAGCTCACCAAAAGAAGTGTTTCAAGCTCTCCTTCTAGACCTTTGGCTTGGAATTGACCTCCATCACTTTAAAGCTCATCAAAGGAAGTGCTTCAAGCTCTTCTTCCTCTATCATAATTATTGAACTTATAGCAAGCTCTAATACTATAAGTACAAAATCAGCTTCTTCCCTGGTTGAGGCCTGGTGAGGATAGGTAGTGAAGCAAGGAACTCTTATGCGGACCTGACATTCTTAAGACCAAATTGCATAACAGAGTAGCAATAATTAGTTGTATCAATAATGAGTGAAATTTCCTCCTCATCCTACTAGAACATAGGTATTTGGTTATACTCGGAGTATGCATATGGAAAGCTGAAGATGGGAAATCTGGAAGCTTCATCAACTAGACAGTCTTTACTTGGAAGCCGATATGAGTCTTTAGAGCAGGCTTTGCTTAAGTCTATGTAGTCGATGCACATCCTCAACTTCCCATTGAAGTTCTTTACCATCATCATGTTAGCTAACCATGTGGTGTATTGTACTTCTCTGATGAATAGCTTTTCTCTTTTTAGGGTAGAGTTTTCTCTTTCTTTGAACAATTGGTCTAGCCTCATGACAAATGGTTAGCCGATGATAGTGAAACTCGGATTGATTCCAAGCATATCTGATGTTGATCATGCAAAGAGGTCAAAATTCTTTGTTAGCACTGAGGCTATGGATTCGTCTACTTTTGTACTCATCTGGCACCATAGTTTCGTGCACTGAGATGGCTCTTTGCCGAGTTGGAAGGGCTTCACCATTACTTCTCTGGGGTCGAGCTCTACTTCTCATAGACTGTTGTTGAGAGAGGTGCATGCTATCCGTTGTACTTTAGGTTCTATTACATTCTTTCCCTTGGCAATCTTGAGGCTTGCGGCATAAAATTCTCGTGTCGTAGCTTGGTTGGCTCAAATAATGATAATTTTACAACTCATACTCAGGAATTTAATTGCCATGTGGGGAGTGTTACGTCTGAACGGTCCATCATTACAACTGGATGATCTATCCTTGCCCGTGATTTTGATGATTACAAAGGAATAAATTGTTGATGGACTAATGATTTATTTTCAAGTGAACAAGACTTACTAAATATTAGTATACTTGGTATTATTTCTTATCCAACAACTTTTATTAGTATGTGTCCATTCATTAGTGGAAAACTAGTTTTGTTAAAAGTAACATCCAATATCCAATGTGTTGTTATAAACTAGCATCCACTCTTTGTGAAAACTAGTGTGTATACACTATGTTTCTTTATTCGTGTCCATTGGACTTAATCACTTACACAAAGCTATTTTATATCAAGTATAAGTGACATCCAAACATATACTTAAATCAAGTTAGCTATAACGGGAATTTCATGTACTCTAATTTCACGAATTCATTTTTGTCACTATTATTTTGAATTGTTAACATTCAAATTTCAAGTATGAAAGGACAGAATAAAAAGGAATAGAAGGATTCACATGAATATTCCTCAAAGGTCATTTTCGTTGAAAAGATGAGCACATACAGTTGTTTGTACTTTTATTCTTTCTTATCCACAAGAGCATGACACATAGCACTGCCTCCAGTTGTGAGACAACGATTAAATTAAAGACAAGCACTAATCGCATAACGAATACTTTCATAAAGTCTATAAAAAGCGACCAAGGCTTTGTTACCAACAAGAAACAAAAATACAAAGTGAAAAACAAGAGCATTCTAAAGTGAGAATTTGTCAAGTCAATGAACAATACAAAAATAGTGCTTAATTAGTTCATCCTTTGTGCAGAAAAGTTATTTATTTGTATTAGAGCTTAAGTGTTTATCCACTTTATTGAGTGATTTGAATATATGTATTCATTCAAACATTATTAATTTGTGAAAGCCAGGACTGACTTAGTGTTAAATAATACTTGAGTGTCTTAGATTCAGGGGAATTCTAAGGGTATGCAAGTAGTGGCCTAGAGAATATTGTATTAGCTAGGAGTGGTAGGACAAAACACTTATATATAATCAAGCTTTGATTGTTAGAACCCTTCACTGGTTTGTGAAGGAGAACTGAACGTAGCTCTGTTTGAGTGAACCAGTATAAACTAAGTGTTTCTACTTCTTTCTTAAGCTATTTGATTAGTATTCTCTTAAGCTTATCTTGACACACTTAGTCACACATCTGTACTTTTGAAAAATCTTTGTGAAAATACTATTTTATCAATCACTGGACGATCGTGTTTTTCTTTTCATCAAAATTGGTTTTATTCATTGGACGACATTGTCAATAACTTGATTTTTGCATATCTGCTTGTGAAAAAGATTTCATTTTTATCTAACACATTATTCAACCCCCCTCCTAATGTGATATTTGTTATTTCAGTGAGCTAAAATAATAGCCCTCAATTCATTAAGTGCAAGTCGACCAATTAATATTTTATAAGAAGTGAAAGTGTTGATACATGATTGTGATGGTCTTGGAACCTAAGTGGTTAACAAGTTGGTGTGTCCCATTATTTTAGTTGTGTCACTCATGAAGCCTATGAGTTGTTCTAAGAATGACTCAATCTAGCTTTCTGGGATATCCAGTTGTTTGAAAGCATACCAATAGAGGATATTTTTGAGCTTCCTCGGTCAATTAGGACCTTACACACTACAAAATTAGCAATCTCTATGGGATCATTGTGCATCCACTCTATCCCTCAAAACCCTCATATGTGAAAGTAATGAGGGGTAGGCTTTCTACTGCCATCTTTTTAGTTGCTACAGAGTTTATAGGCTTAAGGTTGTAGACATGGTGTTTGTGCACTAAGTTCGAGCTTCCAACACCTACGAATCCTCCTTTTATCGTGTTGATCACACCTTGAATCCAAGTTTTTGGGTGGGGAAGTCTCGTCTTGGCGTTGTGGTTCCGTTGTCTCCCGAGTCCAATTGCGCTTATGGCTATAATCACGTTTCCTTTCTTGCGTTCGTGAAGGTTCCTTGTTCTTGAAAAATCTCTACAACTATCCCTTCTAGATTAATTTTCTATCTTGTCCTTGAAGGGTAGTGCACTCTTTGGTGTTGTGGCCAGCAACCTAGTGATAAAGACAATACTTAGACTTGCTTGCTCCAAGTGGAGGTTGATACATAGTCGGCAATTGGACCAGCTCTTCACTGCATGCTTTCTCTAGTACTCACTTTCGACTCTCAATTGGTTGAGTGTAGTGGCTAAATTTGGATCAAGGCAATCTGTCATTTGGACTTTCCTTGGCTGCAACTACCCTCAATCTTAGCCTCTCGCTCTATTGGTTTCTTTGATGATTCTCCACACACTTTTTCTCTGAATATTGTCATATCCTCCATCTAGATGACTCGATTGCCCTTTCTCTCAACTTGTCCATTGTTGTCAGCAATGTCTTGCACAACCTATCCGAGAGGGGCCAGACTTCAATGCTATGACAATCGAGGTAAGTGTTACTTCTAGACTTAGGTCTCAATTTGAACTGAAATTGATGAGATCCTTTCCATAAATTGTCTTAAATATTTGTCCTCATTTTGTTGAATGTTAACGAATACCACTACTGTCAGGTGATGTGGTCCACTTGTCGTGTACTATGCTCTAAAACGCATCCTAAGAGTCACAAATGAATCAATGGAAATTCTCGACAAGCGAGTATACAGGTGAAGCACTACCCCTTTCAGTGTTGTTGGGAATACTTGACACATGATTGCATCATCATTCATAAAAAAACTCATCTATGTAACAAATGTGTTCACGTGTTCATCTAGGTCTAAGAGCCTATCATAACAATTGATGTTCAGCATCTTATATCCTGGCGGGAGTTATATCCCCATAATCCCATCAACAAAGGGATGTAGCCAAGATTCGACATTTGTTGCTCTTTAAACCAGTTGCGTGACAAAAGGAGTTCGAGTTCCTTCACACCATGTAGTATCAGCCTCTTCAATCCTAGCTAGATGACTTTGATGGGTTGTAGTTTCCATAATCAAATATGCATTTTGATCCTCTTGAAGTTTCAGGTATTGTTATCAAAGATAAGTGTTCTCCTTTTGAAGATTCTCCATCTCCTGGGTTTTTCTTTGCTTCAAGGTTTTCATCTCTCCTTACAGGGAGACAATCAACGAGTGATCATCAAGCTCCTGACGCAAGGGACTCACAATGTTTGTTGGGCTCCTCTTTTTAGGGGCACCCATGGCAGGCATCCCCATCATGGTGGATTCCTGCTCACGTGGTCGCTTTCCTTGTTTAACGGTGTTAGTGTTGTTGCCATTCGTTGCCATTGATGATGTAGTGGTCAAAGTGAAATTTTTCCTTCAACTCCACAGTGGGCGCTTCCAAATTTGGCAGACCCCTGTCACTGTGGTGCTCCTTCATGAGCTCTTCCATGAGTAGCGATGGGGTGTACCTGTGAAGACATTCTGATGCTCAAGTTAGTGATGCAAAGGTATGCACGAATTAGAATATAGGTTCAAATGAAGTTGGTTTACTTGAACCTTTATAAAGGCTTGTCGAGTCCGAGTAGTACACAAGGCATACTCATTGGTTGAATTTGAAAATTAATTAACTCTTAACCCATTTAATGTCATGGGTTATCCTATAATAAAATTAAGATTTATGACAAATTAACCAATCTAATCATTTTTATTGGTCTTGATGAATTAGGTAATTGTTTTTTATATAGGACTGGAGGTAGTATAAAAAATCAAAGATAATACTCTCTCGGTCCCTATTTATATGGCATAGTTGAATAAATTGTGCTTATTAAGAAAATTAGTTAACTTAGGTATTAGTATGAATTTTGTCTTTAATTGTAGTTTTTTTTCCAAATTTGTCTTTAATATTAATGGGAGCTTATTCATCTTTTTCAATCTTCATAGGAGAGAGAGAGAGAGAAAGTGACAATTCATAATAGCATTTAATTATAGATTAGAATAAGTAAGTGTATGTTAGTAAAAAAAACAATTAACGCATAAGAGAAATGAAATTAAGTTTTATGATAAGGACAAAAAATTGTTGACTATGTCTTATAAATAGGGATAGATGGAGTATTATTTTTTTTACTCCATATAGATATATTTATTTTTATTTATAAAAAGTATTATATATATAATATTTAAATTAATTTCATTTATTTTATGCATACAAAAATATAAACTTTATTTATTAATTCTTTTATTGGTCCTCTCGAGCGGAATTTCTAGCTATGTCCTTATTTGGAGGGAAAGGAAACATCTATTATTGACAATGAATAAGTCTTTGCACATTTCATTGTTCCAGAAATGGATCTAGTTATAATTAATGATATTTAGGTTATCGTTCCTGATATCATCTAATGACAAGACAACACTAAGACTCAAGCACTACCCATAATTTAAACTTATATATATATATATATATATATATATATATATATAATAGTGGCATACATAAGTTGCACTTCAACAAATAAAGTAGCAACCATAAGAAGTGTCATTAAGGAGATTCACTAGAGAAAAGGAAAGTGCAAATTCAAATAATTGTTTTTTAAGAACATCAAAATGAAATTAGCTTGATTGAGAAAGTTTCAATTAACTTAAATCAAGCTATGAAAAGTTCCAACTCTCAAAAGTAGGTTGATGCCATGAATGATGAGATACAATCATTGGCTGAAAATGGCATTTGGATCTTCTCAAAATATCTAAAGTTGTGAAACTATTGGTGTTAAATTGATATTTAAAATTGAAAGGGATTCTAAGGATAATTGAGATATATAAACCACCATCATGCTTTATAAATCAAAAGGAAGACATTGATTATCAAGAGATTTTCTACTCTTTTAGGACAATAATGACATTGTAACTCATTTTGATATAAAGCTACATCGTATGGATGTAAAGATTATGTTTCGAAATGGTAACATTGATAAAACAATTTATATGGAGCAAGTAGAAAATATTATTTCAAATGATGCAGAGTTTGTGGTGTGCAAACTAAAGAAATTCATCTATGGCTTAAAACAATCTTCTCGTTAACAATATTACAGATTTCATCCAATTACCTCTTATGATTTTGATGTAGATTTGGTTGATGATTGTGCATATAAAAATAATAGAAGGAGTAATGTTTTTCTTGTTTTGTTATCATATGTTGATGACATGGGCCTACTAGCCAATAATGATACAAGCTTGTGAAACTAAGAAATTTCTCAAGGAATCCAAATACTTAGAGATTGTTCTCAAGGTACTACTGGGCTATCACAAAATAGCTATCATTACATTTTTTGATAGATTCAACATGAAAAATTATAAATAAGGAGGTATGCCTGATTCTAAAAAGAAATAAAGTTTAGTCTAAAATAGTTCCCCATTAGTGATTTTGAGAAAGATTCCCTTTGCATAAGTTATTAGGAGTCTCATGTGTATACTCAAGTTTGCACTTGTCTTGGCACAACCTTTATAGTGGAAGTCCCGGGTAGATATTTGAACAATCATGACATGCAACATAGGACAAAAATTGAACATATGTTTACATGCTCACTCAAATGAGATATGACACTTTAGGGATAATTAGATATTCCAATTTCAATTTTGTGAGATGCTCGAATTACAAGTGCTCTACACATATGATACATCTATTGGTTGGTGGATGATCAATTATCTCCTAGAAGTATCCTAAACAAACTCTTATAGCCTCTCTATTCACAATGATGAATTTTATAGCTTGTTATGAGGCATTAAATCAAGAGATACGACTACATATTTTTTTGTTATTGTGTTGTCTATTGTTACCAACTTAAGAGGTTTTAAAGATTTATTTATTGTGTGATAATAACTCGATAGTGCTATATGTACTTCAACAACAACAAGAGTTTAACCAAGTCAAAAGTTATTAATATTGGTTGTTAAAAAAATAAATTTTAGGAAATATAAACATATATTTATTTTCTTTTTCCTCTTAATTATATTTCATTTTCTTTTCATTTTTTTATCTCATCCATTATTACATTTATCATTTTATCTTTCTATCTTCTTTTTCTATTTCTTCTTCTTTTTTTTCTTTTCTCTCCACCCATATTCACCTCGAAATGGGATGCATGTTTTTTCCTTATTCGAATGCCATAACACAATCCATCCTATAAAAATCTATTTCGTATATTTTGTTTAAATGAGTCATGTTTTATGTTGTGTGTTACTGTTTTGGTACAGTTTAGTGTGGTCCCCTACTACAAACCGCCAACACCGCCGCGTCCCTTAAGTGAAAGGTGATTGTTGCCCTTTCCATCCCCTCAATAAGTCCTTTTTATTTTAAATCCTTTCCCCATCGTCAATTAAAGAATAAGCAAATTGCAAATAAGAATGGCTCAACTGAGTTTGACAAGCAGCATCATAAATAAAGTTAGCTAGATATTTCTAATTACCAAATACTTTTGGTAATAAATTTACTAACAAATTATATAACTTTAAAAAAATTTAAAAACCTTCATTAAGATTTATGACATATACTATGACCTTGAAATTTATAAAGTTCTTTAGGAGTTCTCTCTCTCTCTCTCTCCAACAAGCTCCAAAGTGAATCTGCTTTTCATCACTGTTGAGTTAGGGTGTAAAGTGGGACCCATTCCATACCATGCTCACTAAGTCACTGTTTCCTTCCTCCTGATGATGCCATGTCCATAACCACAACTTAAAATACAATAAACCATATAACTGTAAATTTTCTACTGCATCAATCGAGTTTCTTTTTCATACAATTTTTTTGGAATCTATAAAAATTGTAAGTTTAATTTATGTGATACTTTATGTTTATCTATATTTGCTCTCGCAGTAATAGTTAAAATCATTAAGTGTAATAATCAACAATAATATTTAATAATTTTCCCACATGTCATTAATAGAAGAGCTTAAGTACGACAATAATTATCAATGATAGTTTGCTAAAATGATCAAATAAGGTCAGTTACAACATCATTGATGATTTTATTAATGATATTTTATTGATAAATTATTTGCAAAACAAGACTTATAGTATCACTCTTATTTTAGAATACAAAAGTCTACTTTAGTTCCAAACATATTTGCCAATAAAAGTGTCTACATATATAATTTCTTTATTCAGCAAATAAATTTTTATCTGTTGCTTACAAAAATGGAAAATGCTTGAGTGAACAGAATACACTATATTAGCAGCTCCGATGAGAACCAAGAGAGGCATTTAGATGATTTTGTTTCATTTTCTTTTTATTTAAATCTTTCATGAAACAAAATTAATAATTAATAAACATGCTTATAGAATGAGAATGAGAATCTATTGGCTACATACATCCACTGTAATCTCACATGAATTATTCATTCTTGATCCTTCCTGTACGTATCTTACACATGCCACTTTGTTTTGTTTTTAAAGGAAAAAAAAAACACATAAAAAAGTTAGTCGTCTATTTGTTTCTACTGACTCTAGTCTTACCAACGATGAATTTTTATTTATTATTTTTTCATAAGTCACTGCAAGGTCCCGCTGTCTGTTTTGTTATATACTGTCTGCACCATACCTTGCATTCACCGTTTTACAATATGACTCCAAAAAAATAAAAAGTTGTTTCACTGAGATGTTCTATTATTTACCATAGGAATGGTTAATTTTTCTGATGCTTAAGTAGTCAAGTTGTTGGTATCTATATATATTTTTTATTATTAATTTTTAAATCAAAATTCATTCAACAATTATTACGTTTGATACACTAAACGACCGATTGGACAAAGATATCAAATCCTTGAGATGCTGTAGATGAATCGACTTGCTTCTATCCCGTTGCTTAGTTGTAAAGAAAAAAAGTTGCAACTCCAATTCAAAACTTATATAAATCTGCATCCATGAAATGCCAAAAACCATTGTAATTGCATACCATTTTTTGTTCTTTTTTGTCGGGCCAATGAAATTGCCTCCAAGATCCGTTTCAATGAGCTAGATACAGCAAGCATAGATTAATTTGTTGGATTATCATGTGGATTCATTATTGATCATCAAAAGCTAATAAAAAATTTCAGGATCTGATGTCATACAACTTGTTTATACTAACTTATAAAAAAAGTATTCCATTGGGGAATCACCATTCACAAAATTCCCACAAGCACACATGGTTTTTAACACCCAACTAGTCCACCATTGAGAAACAAAAGTGAAATAGGAAGCATAAGATTTATATGAAGCATATTTCACATATACTTTCCAGAAAGAAAAACAACCAATAGAGATTGGTATATCAAAAGAGGCTAGTTCCTACCAGGTAACAAACTAAGATTCAAGTCTACTTAAACGCTCGTAACTAGCTTTTCACAGTATTTCGAACAAAATTGTCTTCGGAAAGAACAAAAAGACAGAAAGAAAAACATCAGGGAAAGAATTGCAATTCTGAAATTTTGTTTTCCATTTTAATTATCTATGGATTCAAAATCCCAAGGGGGATTGCTACAAGGTACTTCCAAGTTCCAAAAATAACACTTGCCTAGTTTGCCCATGTAAGCAAGGAAAACCACCCACTCCCATTATCCAAAAGGTCGCCAAAAAAAAAAAAATTAAAACAAAGAAAATTTTAAAAAAGACGCCAGAAAAAAAAGAGAGAGAGAGAGAGACAAAGGGAGAGGTATATAAACATGTTTTTGGCATGTTTGGTTTGGGTTTCACATCTACAACGCCACCACGGTGGTTTCACCCTTCGTGGCGGTGGCGACGACGACTTGAGACCCAGACGGTGGAGTAGCCACGACTTTTTTCTTCGACGCCATGATAAACTTCTCTTTTCTCTCGTCCTGGTTCATCTGCTGTTGGCGGCACTCCAGGCTGCAGAAAGCACTATCACCCCTGAAAAAAAAAATCATTCAAATTCTAATCAAATCCACTAAAAAAATAAAAATTGACCGAGTCCGTGCCACTAAACGGATTTATTTTTTTTTTTAAAAAAAATAAGAATTAATAACACTTGCTTACGTGAGTTCTATGACAACAAAATACAGAACTGCGTTATTGGTGGTACTGATACCTGTACATGTAGATGTCGTGACCGGGCACCAGACAACGTTTGCAGAGGGAGCAGGCGCGAAGGAAGTGAGGCGTGTCTCCGAAATCCGAAGAATGTCTTCTGAGGATTTTGGGTGTTGCCAACATCCTAGTAGTCTGATCTGCAGCAGCACCGGGACCAACACCTGATCTCTGTTGGTTGGCGGCTGCATCGGCGGCGGCGGCGGTGTTCAGATCCAAGGTCATTTCAGACATGCTTGTGGTTCTCTTCATTGGAGGACGAGGTCTCTTTCCGAGCAGCATCTTGGTGTGATTGATTTTGATGTTGTCTTTCTGGTTCCTCTCTCTCAATAGCAGTGGTGCTTTTGCTAATTTGTGAATTGGTGTCAAGAAGAAGAAGAGAGAAGAGAGAGAGGAGAGTGAGAGTGAAGGTGGGTGAAGGTGAAAACAGTGGTGTTTTGGGGGAGATAAATAAAACAAGAGCCTGAAACCGAGGAGTTAAGCAACGCCGTTGATTTTTTTGATGAGAGGGGTGTACTTTGATCAATCTTCATTAACGACAATTGAAATTGAAATCTCACGTCAATCATCCTCTCTTTTCAACTCTAATTAAGGGTCATAGATTAGTCTAATGTATAATTAAAATTGAAAAACAAAACTCATTCAATAAACTAAAAAATACTAGAATAAATAAAAAATATTTTTTTTTTTTAGATCAGATTGAATTTCATATTTAATTTAAAAGTCGATTTAATTTAATCAAAACTAAAATGATACAAATGTATATATTTTATTTATAAATTTATGATATTACATATATCTGTATTTTTTTAATAGTCTGGTATTTATATTTTTATTTATTATATATTTATAAAATCATCAATATCTTATATTTTATAATCAATTTTTTTAACTATTTAAGTGAAAATACATTTCCTAAAAAAGTGAAAATTCACATAATTATCAAGTAAATTTATTTATAAAATTATATATCTAAAGAGTTATATTGAGTTATATAGTAACTTATAGATTAAAACTTTTAAATTTTAAACTATTTTAATTACGTTTAATATATATTATATCATTAATTTTTTTTAAATAAAATAAGACTAAAATGGAAAATCTGTCCAATCCAATTACTTCATAATGGATTGGTTTGAATCAAATTTGAATTTTAAATGAAACTTATTGATGAT
>PYAF01006043.1:340718-376749 GCA_007407185.1 Glycine tomentella | reverse complement strand
TATTATCATTAATTATTGGAGAATATTAATTAATTAATGAGTTTTCTTTATCTAATTATTATGTATTTTTTGAGTGATATAAATTTTTTTACTGGTTTTTTCATATTATATTAAAATAAAAATCATTAATAGAAAGCATGAAGCATAAAAACATAAAAGGTTAAATTAATATGTGATCTAATTAAAAAATAGTAGTATATAAACTCAATTGAAAAAAATAATTCAAGAACCAGTTTAAATTTTGACATAGTTAAGAGACCTAATTAAATTGTCAAGTCTTTTACTGTCATGATACTTTTTTAAGGGTAAATAAACATTTTGGTTCATGTAGTTTGCATTCACTGATAATTTCATTCTTGCACTATGAAATGGTCAATTTAGTCATCTACAAAAGTGTAAATATATCAACAATTTAATCCAGTAGTCAATTTTGTCATTTTATGTGTTGTTGCATTTAGGGTGTCTATTGAGTAGAATGTGTTTCCTTATACAAAATGTATCTATTTTCTTCCTTTTTTTTATAATCAAAATGTATCAATTTAATTCCTTATAGAATGATGCTTTGTTTTGATAGTGATTTGACTTTATTTGTTGTGTTTCCTTTTACAAAATGTCTTATAACACTAATCTTTTGTTGCACCACAAGGGTCAATTTGACAAAATGAAGAAGGGGTATTGGAGTATGTGGAGAGTGACAAATGTAACATCCAATGAATCACATTGAAAAGAGAGAGATCCAGAGACTGTGCAAGTGTGAAACTGTATAGTTGAGGATAACTTTTAAATAAATTAATCGGTATTATTTATACCAACAAGATGCATCTACTTTTCGATATCCATCACATGAGAACTTCATAGTTAAACGTGTTTGACTTTGAGTAGTTATGGGATGGGTGAGCTTCTTGGAAGTTTCCCAGAAAGTGTGTGAGTAAGGACAAAATATGCTGAAAAGTCTCGTGTTAGTTTGTGGGAACAGTCATTGATCCTAAAAAATATGGGTACAATCATTGATCCTAAAATGTGGGACGGTCATTGATCTAGAAAACAGTCAAGGATGATTTTCGAGTCTCAAAAAAGGCTACCGATGGAGGGTTCTGACCAATAAGGATATTGTGTGAAGTGTCGTAGTGTGTGAATAACTAAGAAGTCGACAATCATGAGCGTTACAACAAATGTTATTGGGACTCATTGGAGATCAACCTGATGAATGCTTGAACTATTCACGACATGTGTAAAGCTTGCAATCAATATAATAATTTTTGAAAGGTGTTTTGGTACCGAAAATAGGGTTCAAGGATAGTTTAACTTCGTTAGGTAATGATGAGGACGTGTTAGCTATGTCTAACACATCTCTTGTTGATCTAGACAAGGATGTGCACATATATATATATATATATATATATATATATATATATATATTGACCATGTGGTAAATGCATGCCAAAAATTAATAGTGTGTCTAACGTTGTTGATGGGTCAATAGTTGACAACACAAACAAACAAGTGCTTAATGGTGAGGATGCAGGTGTAGATGACTATATTGGAGATGATGTTCTAAATGAAATAGATAAGATGGTAAAAAAATCTTATTGCTTAGTGTAGAGACAATGATGGTAGTGTGGGTAATGTAAAAGAAGGAGACGTAGTGACGATAAATTCTACAAAGTGTAGTTCCCTTTCCAAGTAGATCATCTCATTTTTACATCACGTTTCCAGCATCCTCAAGATCCTTCTTAGTGATTCATGACAACTTTATGATATTTTGGATAATGAGGTTATAATGGATAAACTATAATTTAGTTGTCGTGGTTTTTTGAAGAATAAATTACTTTCCAAAGTCTTTTTTTGGAGTTTCTGCTATGACAAAATTATGTTCTACTTGTGGATAGTAGTATCAAGGATGTTATTCCAATATTTGGTGTCTCTTTTTTTTTTTTTTGATACTGTCACATTAAATGTTTTACTAGTATTTGATAATGTAATGAATATGATTTGTAGTTTATAAGAAATGAATGTTTTTAAATTCATATAATTATCATACATTATTTTGTTATTAAGTTATATTAATTTGTTGTTGAATGCATAAGAATGTATTATCACAAAATCAGCAAGAACAATCTTCTTCTCAAAATAGTTGTTAGATTAATAAATTTAAAATCAACAATTAAAAAAAGCTTTACTGACATTTTAGTCCAAAATATTTTTGACTAATGTGAATCATCCCCTACACATATGAATTTGTCTTGTCAATAATGACATATCACATATGCACTCAACATTAAAAATAACCAACAGTTGAATTAAATTATTGATATATTTATATTTTATAAAATAAATTAATTATTTCCATGTTGCATAGATGAAATTATTTCCGAATCCAAACTACAATGTCAAAAGTGGCTATTTATCCTTAAAAGAAAGAAGCATTGTGGCAGTAAATTAAATTGAAATAGGGATTCAATTTTATATGGACGTGGCTCAATTGTCACCAAGGTTTGTGCTCCATTTTGTAAAACGTGCTGCTAGCGCTAGGGATTACTATTCAGACAAAAGGTAAGACTTGTATGGATGATCTCTTCCGGAAATAATAAAATAAAATGATTAATTTCTCCCTCAAATTCAAGCTCCCGACATCTATTTAGCTATATATATATATTGTTATATTCTGTCTATTTCTTATTATAAATCATTTTTAATTAATTCATGCAATTAAAATATGTGAAAACTAGTTAATAATTTTATATTTATGAAAATGATTTTAAAAATATTTCAAATCTGCTTCATTTACAATATACTAATTTATTTATTTATTTTCTTCACCTTATTTACCCTTCTATTTTTTTAATCAATTTTAATATATTTATAGTCATTATTGATACAGTCCACTATCATAAAAAAATGAGAAACCCTAGAAATAATTAAAAGTAATGTAATCAGAAAATAAAAATAAATTTTAAAAATATTTAACGCCTCATATAATTTTTTTTTTTATAAAATGACTTATATAAAATAAGAACAAAAACTTTTAAAATGTAACTTGTGAAAAGGAACAGGGAGAGTATAATAAGACAGTGATCACATCAATCTTATGTAGTGAAGACTGATGTAATGCGCATTATTATAGTAAAAAGAAGGAGGAAGATTATTCATAGAGAAAGCGAAAGCTAAAGATAACCACAATGATAGTGGGAAATTACGCAATACTATCAAGCATACATAAGCTAAATAAGCAAATTAGTAGTAATTATTTGGTAGAACCAATTTGGCCAACAACGTAAGCTTATGTTTGTGTTTATTTTATTTATTTCACCAGAAACAAACAAAATGGAGTGAATGTGATGCTTGAAAGACAGCCAACAGGGCTAGGGAGTGTCCCACAGTGCTGGCCTCGTGTGGTTGCCTTGTCTTGTTCGATTTCGATGGTACCCCGTCAGAAGTGGCACCAATAATTTTGGCTGGTCCACGTACCCCCCCTTCTTTTCACTTTAAGCTTTTAGGGTGTGCACATAGTATAGTATAATACCCCACAATTCTTTCATCATATAATGACCCAAAAGTATTCCCTCACCACTTTTCTTGAGTCTCCATTTGAGTTCAAACTTCACATCATTCAATAGTTACGATCAAAATGGCCTCTAATTATTGTACCATGAAAGATATATACGAAAACCCTTGCTATGGTTTAGTAGTGGGTGATTATATTGGGTTTGGGTCCTTGCCACAAAATTGAGAGAGAAGGGTTGTGGATTCGGCTTCTTTATCGTCAACTAAATGTGGATTATATTCGCTTAGGTCGAGATACGGGTTAGCTAATTTGGATACCACTTGTTTTTTAACAGAATATTTTTGTAATGCATTTCCTTATCAAATTTACCTTCTATAATATCACTTGGTTTATAATGGATGTGGACGTTTTGGTTTGTAAAGACAGGACTAACTGGGAGTCTCGGATTATCTAATGATTTTTTTAAAAATCAATTAATGGATATTGTGCTTGTTATGCAATAGCTAGCCATAACAAGTTTCGTTAACATCTAGTCATTTACTATTGTCGTTTGTTTAGTTTGTTTTTTTTTTTTTTGAATTCGATTATTTACTCTTTTTAATTATGTAATTTTTTTGGTCAATTAATTAATATGACATTTAATACTTAATGAAATTCTTGATGTGATATTCTATTTGCCTATTATACTCCATTACGATGTCATATCAACATCAATATTTCTATTAAATATTAGATATCAAGTTAATGGTAAATCAAGATTGAACAATCACCTGTTCAAAAATATAATTTTATGTTGATTTCCTTCATCGATCATTTTAAAAAAGATGTAAGAAGTGACCTAGTGACAATTTTATGATCTAAAAGAACATTTTTATACTGGTTTTTAAACCGGTCTGCTTTTATATTTGAGTCCAATTTTTCTTCTTCTTATATTTATGTTTAGAGAGAGTATGTATAATTGGTATGACAATTTATGATTAGATGACTATTTTTTAAAAATAACTTTATAGTGTGTATTCTAATTAATAAAATTATGTTACAATTATAACACCATAAAATATAGGAATTAAATTAAACATAAAGATTACAGTTATATATTTATTTTAGATATACAACATAAATACGTTTAGAGTTTCTCTTAAAAAAAATACATTCAGAATAAATTACTTATTTACCCTTGTAGTGATACTAATTATAGAACTAGTTGTGGTTGTAGTAATGATAGTATCTGGATCCTTTCCAGCATACTTTTCTCTCCATCCCTCTCCAGCAGAATATACATCGTTAGATTGATCTTGCAATCTCGTCACACAATTAAAAAAACAGGATTTATCCAACACTGTAATTTGGCTTGTATTAATCTCCTACTTTGTGTAAAAAAAATATCTTACTATTCTAATATGTTAAACTCACTAATATTTAAATTATTTATTTATTTTAAATACTTTACCAATACTACTTAACTTTTACTTATATTAATAATATTAATATACAATGAATCTAAACTATTTCAAGTCACTCTAAAAATTGTTTAAATATCCATTTAATTTATTTTTATGTGTAAATGAAGAAATAACAAAAGTTACATAAGATGCAAAAAATGAATCAACGAACATTTTAACTACCCTAGTTTAGATTTTAAATATAATTATTATAAAAAAATTTGAAAGTTTCTTTTATTAATAGGATTATTATAAATAAAATTAAAATGGTTTACTAATAAAATTTAAATTAAACAATTTTCAAATAAGTTTTACGGTGAATTGCAAGAGTTTAGATTCATTTTGTATTAGTATTATTAATATATATATATATATATATATATATATAAAGGTAAGTAGTATTGACAAAGTATATAGAAAATAAATTAAATTATTTAAATGTTATGAGTTTAACGCAGAAATATGAGCCAAATTAGATTGGTACATAAATGTTGTTTTTTCAATTTTTCGTTTTCCGAAAACTTGGATGACGTTGAGAATTCAAGAAAAATTGGATGATGCGAACCTTATTTCTAAAATCAATCTAACGGTGTACATTTTGGGGGGAAGGAATAGAGAGAAAAGCATGCTGGAGAGGATTTCCTTGTAATAGTGGTATGTAGTATGTAGTACTTTCTTGTGTCTTAAATATAAGAAAAACAGAATATTTTGTTATCAAATACAAGAAAAATTTAACTAATTTTGTCTTATTTAATATTATTATTTTTAAAATATTATTTATTTAATTGAGATTTTAGTTTTAATGATTCATTTTTATTCCTAATACTAAGTTTCAATGAAGGTTACTTGGGAAAAAAATATTAATTGTGATTAATTAACTTTTTTAGTTAACATAAATAAGTTTTTTTTTTCTTATATTTGAGACTAAAGAGAGTAATGATGATCATAACAATAGTAACAACCATTGAACTAGAGTTATGTCTAGTCCCTACACTTATAGGATTTTCACTAAAATAAATATCAATTGGAGTATTTTTTTTTTCCTTTTTTAAGGCCTTCACATGCTTCTACACCTGTATTTTCCAAGCCTTTACAGACTGACTTTGAGTATTCTTTTGAAAAATCTCTTAGCTTCAAATATTATTTATTTATTTATTTATGGAATAAAATAAATTCTTTATTTTCTCTTTTTCTTGTGAGCATACATAGCCTAGTACAAAATAGGATTTTTACGTAAGTTGTTAAACAAACAATGTAAAAAGAGATGGGACCACGTATTTGTAATTCAATGGATTACTTTTACATCAATTGTAATATAATCAATGTATTAGTATTTTCCGGTCAATAAAATCCCAGAATACTAAAGTACATAAAATAACGGGCACATTCATTTCTAGAGGAAATCCTGATCTTCTTATCGTTCGTGACTTCCACCTAAAGTCATTGCGTTCAACCCTCTCCCTATGGTCGAGCAACTACATACCTTTAGAACCTATTCTTCTTCCAATCGTTTGAGGAAAGCCCATTTTTTTTTCATCAATGAAATTGGATATATGACTTATAAAACCTCATCTCGAAACTCCAACTCAATCTCCTGGAAAGAGAAGAGGACAGGCTGGAAGTGGGACTGGGACTTAAAGGCTGAGCTTATGAGGGGGGACCCAAATTGCTCAGCCTTTAAGGATTTCCGATAGTTTTTTACCTTTGACTAGTAGCTAGTAGGGAGCTACCTAATAAATTATTTTCAACTATATCGGATTTACTTTTAAATGATGTAGAAATTAGTTTTGTATTGGTTAGTAATATAACTGATTTAAAACTCTCTTCCTACCTATCCTTTGCCCAACTCTGATTAGAAAATCCCCTTTCTCGCTATTCACAAGACCATTAGAGCATGCAGTTCTTGTAGACGGTGGCAACTGAAGAATGAGGTAGGCAGTAATGTGCGCTTGTTAATGGTCACGAGATTCATCAAAAAGCTCAAATCTGCTCTTAATACAAACTTAGGTATGTTGTTGAAAGGCCCATATCTGTCACTGAACAAACTCCATTCGTCTTCGCAGTGATGACCTCTTTTCTTCGACGATGGCCTCAATATCATGGTCGCGACCACAAGTTTTGTTTGTGTGCTAAAGCAACAGTGATTTGGTAAAGTTGCTGTTGCAGCTTAACAGATGGAGGGGATTTAGAAAAAATGCTGGAAGCAATAAAGGATGCCAGCAAGAAAGAAGCATTGCATTTTTGTACACGTGAAGGTTTGTGATCTCCATTGTGTTCTTTAAAGTGGATTAGAAAGTCAGGAGATTGGGGATGAATAATGACACTTGACCGATTATAACTTATTTTGTAAAAGAACACAACTTTTGAAGTTTTAAATAAAGATAGATCAAAGTTCATCTATTCAAAGCTTTGTTTGGAGCACAACTTATCCTTTTATAGTACTTTGTATGAAAATAGTTTTCTACTTAAATTTCTTACAACGATGCTAATGCATACTGCTTCAAAAGCTACTCAAAATATCATACTTTAATTAGTTAGTGTAAAATCTAGTTTTATCTTTTATAAAAAAGATTAGATGTTGCTTCACTTTGAGAATAGTTTGGGAAAACTTCTTATGATTTTATATCAAAGATATATCGATGTAAAACACTTTTCCTAAGTAAAAAGATACAAAAGCAACATATCAAAAGTAGTAAAGAAGGGTAAAACACACAAAATTTATATTGATTTATCCAAAACCTTAATTAAGCTACATCAGTCCCTACACCTATAGGATTTTGACTAACACAAGCACTAGTTGTGGTATTCTTTCTTTCCTGAAGCTTCCACAGACTCCTACACCAGTATTCTCCAAGCCTCTACAGGCTCTCACTAAGTATTCTTTCAGAAAATCTCTCCAGGCTTCACCCAAGTATTCTTTTTAAAAGTCTCTCTAGGATTTCTCACTAGTATTCTCTAAGCCTCTGCAGGCTCTACCCAAATATTATTTCTAAAAGCCTTTTCATGATTTAAACCCAAAGTAACATATGCTACTTGACTCACATAACACCCTATTATGCTCGCTCACAACCTTCAAAAGCAGCAATATTTCCTTGATTTCTCTCCTATGATTCACTATCCTAAATTGGTTATGTTTAGGGATAGATAACTAATACATCTTTCAGGAAAAACCCATCTGTAAGCTCGCCCTGAGAAGATGTTTACATACTGGCTAGATGGATTTGGAACTAAGGTCATAAAAAGTTTGGGCTAAGGAAGATTAGCATCAAAAACTAAAAGATATATGTACAACACGACTTCTAATCTATACCCTTTCTATCTCATTTTCCTTCTTAGAATAGAACTCCAACTACACTTCAACGTCCTTAAATAGAGCCTTAAAGATGATCATTGCTCTTTTACTTAATAGGCTTGGAGGCCAAAAAGATCCGTCGTGAGTTGTCTCCATCTATAGTACAGTTGATTCTCCTTCTTCCTTAGCTGAAATAGCTGACGCACAATTTAAGTTTTAAATTATGATTGTTGGTGTTTGTTGTTGTTAGTGGCTCATGATTTCTCCTTTCTCCAACATAGTCATGAGTTTTGATACTCCAAAAAAGTAAGTCTTTTAAAGGTTAGGGTTCCTACTTTTTGTTATTGTTATAGATATTTGAAACTCCTTTTCTTGTTCTTGATTGCATTGTTGATATAGGACTTGTTGTTGGTGACTCTCTCTCTTTCTCTTTTTTTTTTTTTTAAGTAGACTAGTATCATCAGAAGAGCTTGTTATAATAGTGCATCAATACATTATTGCTTGTCATTTTTCTTCACAGCTTCAAGTGCGTCTTTGTAAATTGTGTACACACATCTGTCTCCTTAGCAATTGATCTTTTGATGATCTTTAAGTTATGTGTAGCTTCTGATATTTATCCCTTAACTTAAATTACTTTCAGAATCATGTTCCTAGTCATGTTTTGATATTTGTACTTTGATGTAAAAATCATGATTGCCCTTCTGCTTTTGGTTCTTGATTTTGAAGTTATACGGTCTTCAAATTTGAAATTCTTTCAAGCTAGGCCAATGTTTCACACCTTTCTCCACATTTCTTGAATAAGTCTTGTCTATTAAGAACACTTAAGGCAAACCATTAGTAGCACAAATCTAAAAGACTTAGAATTTACTTCTTAAAAGTTTGTTGTCATTAAAATATTTAGTTCAAAAATGATTTTGCTTCAACATTATTTGCGTTAGGTTTGTGATTTGGGTAATATACTTTAGTTACACTGAATAGCACTATCAGTTGTTAACTTATGATTTTTTTTGTTTTGTTTTTAAATCTTTGGAGAATTTAAGAATCAATTGTTAAGCATTAAAAACAATTCAAAAAAGGAGGGGTAGTATTGCCTCCAAAGAACTTTGTAACCTCCATGATGACGCAAAAATGGTGGAGTCATTTATGACGAGTTATGGTTCAATGGTCTGCACTATGGTAAAGGGCCGAGGATTTGGATGGCTGTGTTTAGTGGTGGTTGGTATGATATTGATGGTTCCATTGTAAGGTTGCTTGAGACCGGTGGCGGTGGCACGAGAATTGAAATTGAATCTAGATCTAAGCATTTCATTTTACTTCATTTCTTTTAGAATAAGGTGTAAAAATGTCAAACTTTTCACAACACCTGTATTTACATCGTTGTAACAACCAATGTTATATGTCTATTTTAACCGACATAAAAATGTATAGGGTGCAGTAGTAATAGTCATATTATTCTTATTCTATGAGATGTCTTTTGTAAACTTTTATATCAAATTACTTTTTTATATTTAGTTATTTGATTATAAAGAGTATTTAACTTTTAAATTATTTAAATTAACATTTAAATTTATTAAATCAACACTAATTCTAATAAAATATTTATAAATCATTATCAAAACAATAAACCAAATCATTCAAATAAAATGTTTTAATAATTTATTTTATATTCTGTTATTAAGAATAAACTTTAAGAAATCATAGAGCTAACAAACACTTGCATGATACCTTCTTTATGCACACTTGTTTCATTTTTACATACAGTACTAAAACATACATGCACAAATTTAGTATTTTTTATAATTCACTCCAAAATTATTTTAGGCCATTATTATTTAAAATATACATGCACAAAATTATTATCATTTGAAAAAATGAAATATATATATATATATGGTTAAGTATTTTTATTCTATTTATTTGCAAATAATATTATTTTGGAGAAAATGAATAAATTATCTAATTGTGACCCATTCTTTATTTGATGAAAATTGATAGCTTATAAATTATTATGAAAATTTAGATATTTATAATAATGTATTTAGAAAATATTATTGAAAAATCTGTTAAAAGTATTTTTCTAAAATAAAAATATTTTGAATTTTTTCTTCTTAGTTGAATTGATATATTAACCTTTTGTGTTCTATAAAAATGATTTTATAGATCACATACAAGTTGGATTTTTTTTAATTGTAATTAGATATGATTATTGACATACATTATTTTATTCATAAAGTTATTTATCACATTAATGTAAGTGTGCTTTTTGTAATTTATGCATAAAACATCTATTAGTTTACATAAAGTATACATGTAGAATGAAAAATAAATAAATAAATAATGGAAAAAGGGATTTAACTCAAGTAATAGATGTTTCATTACTTTCTATAAGTGATATTTTGGGTTCAAAATTTATGCATTGAACAAAAAACAATCCACTGGAGAAGCATCCTTATTATGTGAAAATGTTTTTAGATTGAATAAAATTGACTCATAAAAGTAAATCTAATTTAATTGAATATAATGATTATAATATGGTACATTTTTATAGTTTAAGCATTATATGAGTAAGTAATTTTATCATACTTTACCAAATATTGCACATTTTAGATGATCTGAACTCAACTTTTGATATAGTGAACAAAATAAGATAAACACAAGGAATCAAATTACTCCCAAAGTATATAACTGATGAAAAATAAAACATAGATGACTCATTAAAAATGTTAGATTCTAAAAGAATGAAGTGTAAGCATGAAGAGTATGTCCGAAAATAATTTAGGGTTTTACAATGTCATGATTCTTTTATAGAGACCAACAATATAATCTCCCAAGTAAAAATTAGCTTCATACACATGGAGAGGGTTTAAAAGAAAAGGAAAGACTTTAAAATTATATCTTATCAGGAAATCTATATTTTGTTCTTTCTTCTTCTTCATTCATGTCATCATCATTTTTTTCCTTTGTTTAATAAGTGGTTTGATCACAATCCTACTACATGCATATAATTCATCTTAATTATTGTAATCCAATAGATGTATTAGTGGAGTGAATAAGGTTTGTAAAAGCTTTTAACTTTTTTAGTGTTTATTGGTTTTTTTCCCGCTCTATGTGAAAGACAGAAAGTTCTATATATTTTTTTCCTTTTCTATTTTGTTCTGATAATATTGTTTGCCTTTTATGTTTAACGGCTTTGACTACAAACATCATACCTACATTATGGAGCCAAATGACTGTATCAAATTCACTAATTGGTGGAGGTCTTTCGCTATAAAATTTGAGCCAAATAAGGTCATTAGATATTTTGTTTACTGAAACATTTTTTTTTTTGTATTGGTATAATTAAGCAAATAAGACCCTCATTGGTCAGAAATCTCCTGTAGGTAGTTGTTTTCGAAATCTCGACAATCTATTTTGACTACTTTTAGGATCAATAACTGTCCCTACAAACTAATATGAAAATTTTCAGCGTAATATGCTCTCACTCATAAGCTTTTTGAGAAACTTCTCAGAAGGTCACCCATCCCATAAGTACTCCAAGTTAAACACGATTAATTATAAAATTCTATCGGCTACCGAAAGGTAGATGCATCTTGTGGTATAGTTAGTACCAATTAATTCTTTTATGTCATCCTCAACTATATAGTCTCATACATACACAGCCTTTGGATCCCTATCATTTTGGTGTGATTCGATCGGGGTGTTACATGTCCATTAGTTTCCGCTTGGTTCGTCCTTGAACCACATCGTACTGGGAGAGAGGTTTGCTTGTACAACATTTTTAACATCCCTATTTATCAACTTCTCGTCGGCTCATACACTACGACACTTCACACAGTGACACTTCAATTAACTCCTTGTTGGTCAGAACCTTCCACCAGTCAAAATCCTATGTAGGTAGCCTTTTCTAGGACCTTGACAATCTGCTTCGACTGCTTTCAGGATTAATGACTATCCCCACAAACCAACATGAAACTTTTCAACGTGTTTTATCCTCAGTCATACGCTTTTCGAGAAACTTTCCATAAGGTCACCATTCCATAACCACTTCAAGCTAAGCACACTTAACTATAAAGTTCTTAAGTGATAGGTTATCAAAAAATAGATACATGTTGTTGGTATATGTAGTACAAATTAATTTCTTTAAGTCGTTCTCAATTGTACAGTCTCACACTTGCAGAACCTCTGGATCTCTTTTATTCTGATGTGATTCGATTAGAGTGTTATACGACCCATATGGAAATGTGTCAAAAATTTTAATTATTGCAAGTCTCAATAGACCTCAACTGAGTAAGAGTGGTCTAGATTTAGCAAAGTTTTATGACTTAAACATTTATCATGTTGTCGTTTTTCATTATGTGGTAAAAAATGACTTCCATATCAAGATATTGGACATGGGTTTTGGAAAGATTGATTACCCAGTTTGGGATGATGAATTTCATCCATTATCACCAATTTAATACCGCATGTTTAAGTCATGGAAATGTTGACAGATTTGATGATATATATACTCTTGATTTTTTTAACACAATTATTGCATCTGAACTTCGTAATGATCATCATCATGTTATTGAGAAATATAGTTCAAATCTTTAGGATTAATTCTATAATGAGACTCGACTAATAGTCATGCAACTAAGCAATTATGTTGGAGGTAAAAGTCATTTCTGCTAACAAAATTGGGAAAATGGATTTTATTCCTAGATTATCATTGATACCATCTGATTCAAGAATTTCCTTCAAATTTCAGCACAAACAATTTTCAGTGATTATTTCTTTGCTATGACTATAAATAAAAGTCAGAGTCAAGATCTCTCAAACACATGGGGTCTAGCTTCCATATTTTTTTTTTTTCACATGGTCATATGTATGTTAGAATTTCAAGAGTTACAACTTATAAATGTTTAAAGATACCTATACTTGACAACGATGGTCATACAATAAACACAACTTCAAATGTTGTTTAAGAGGGGTGTTTCAAAATTTGACTAAGGTTAATGTTGGATAAAATTATATCTTTCTTATATGTTTAGTTTAAAACATGAAACTGTTTCGTGGTTTACTTTACTTAAGATTTTGCTTTATGTCAATTAAAATATGGTACTGTCTTCTATTTAATATCATAATTAATTCATTTTATTTTTTAACGCAGGAATATCAAATACAGTATTGCTACCAAACAGTGGTGGAACTAGGAAAAAATTCCAGCGGAGAAATAAAACTTTACATGACAAAAAAAAATAACCATGACTAATTTCTACTATTAATAATAGTTTACAATTTAATCTAATAAAAATATCCCATAAAAGTAAATAAATATAATTATTAATGGGAAATTTTACTATTAATAAATGCTTACAATTTAATTTCTAATAGTTCATTGAGTTGTCATGCTTCAACAATTTAATTGCAAATTTTTTCAAACACAAAAACATTAAAAGTAACATTGAAAAATAATGTAGCAAGTTAAGATAAAATAATATTTATTTATTTATTTATTCTGTATATTGAATGTAATACTTAAGTAAAAAACAAAATTATTGCGTTAACTAAACTTTGATATAGAAGTTTATTAAGATCAAATTTTTAGATGTAAATATTTTTGTTTATATAGTAGCAAAAGGCTTTTATGAATTAGATTGTTGAATTGAAGGTAAATTAAATGATTGCTTAAAAAACCAATCTTTTGATTATAAGTTGATTAAATTTAAAAGGGTTGAATTAATGGATAGGAGTGGCCCATATGGTCGTGTAAAGAAAAGCTTTAATTAATATCAGTATGGATGAGAATTATATGATATAATGTATATAATAGTAGTATTTTAGATCGAGTGGACTCTCCAAAAAACAGAAACAAACATATTTACTGTGTCAAATGTTAGGGGGATAATTTTTATTTTTAGCTGGAAATATTGAATGTAATATTTAAGTCCAAAACAGATTATATGATATGATGTATATAATAGTAGTATTTTAGAGTGGACTCTCCCAAAAAACAGAAACAAACAGATTTACTGTGTCAAATATTAGGGGGATATTTTTATTTTTAGCTGGAGATATTAAAATCGAGGCCTGTGAACTTCCGGCGGGGGGACGGCTGGCCCTGCTGCCATATATAGCTAGTTCTGTCCCTACTAACAAAGACTAACACTAACACTGTGTATCATAATTTGTATTTAATTTGTGCATATTTGATATCAATTAGGCAATATAATAAGAACCACTATTTCCACGTTTATGTGATACATTTTACTTTTTCTAATTCATTTATGGTTTGGTTGCATACAGTATCTTACTTATTTTACTACCTTCTATATGACTATTATGCTTTATTTTATATTACTTTAATCATGTAAGAATATCAAATATAGCACTGCTATTGCATGCAATAAAACATATTTATTTTTTCTAATACTGTCATTTGAAAACATAAATAGTTGAATAAAAAATATAAATGCAACATTAGTCATTTTTATTATTTTTTTAAAACTATATTAATTGGTAATTACTTCTATGACCATATTATGAAAAAAAAATGTTTTAAAGATTTCAAAAATCTATATATTATCTCATACACTCGGTCTATTTGTACATCACATGGGTGAAAATGTAGTAAGAATTAAAAAAAATGTCAAACTTACATTCGCTCATCTAATAAACAATAAATACTTATAGGTACCTTAGGATTGAGAGATAATATATAGATTTGTTATACTTCTATTCTTAGTGTAAAAGAAATTCAATGACTACATTGGAAACAAATCTTAATGAAATATGTCATTGGTTGCATCTAGAATCAATTTTTCTACTGGGGAAAATAATTGGACCTTGATGAATGTAGTTCTTTTATTATTGTTGCATTATACTATGAAAAGTACTCCAAAGGGGCCTAATCCGTCTTCATACTGCATTTTTATTTCACGAAGTTTTTGTCTACATGTTTATCACTTCTCTTTTACATGAAAATAGATTATTGCTACCCTGAAATATCCTCAATATCTTGGCCAGCAACAACTAACTTTTATCCCAGATGTATTTTTCTTGTGGATAAGAAAACTATCTTAATTTCAATTTTGTGATTTCCCCTTATGTTGTACAGTTTTTCATTTCACCTTTTAACCTATCTAGATGTAGGCCAAATTTTTTGTAGAAACACTTGTCCACATGGAATAAATGTATTTTAAAAGGAAATGAATCCTTTGGCACAATAATTATTAAGTTAAAGGGGCCTAAAGAAACACTTTGGTGTTTCCCTTATCTCCTAATGACATTTATTGACAAATTGTTCAAGCTCATTGGCTGCAATAAGCTTTATTTTATTTATTTACCTATGTGACATACTGTAAGTTATATTAAATTAAATCATTGTTTTCACCTTCTATATAGCAGCTGATATTGAGCCATTATTGTGTATGTATAGATTCTCATTGTCTTTTTTCTCTTTTATTTATATATTTTTCTTAATTTTACAGACTGGCTTTGATAGAATCATATGTGATATCAATTTATAAACATTTGTGTTTCTTCTAAAGTGGTCATTTTGGCCCTAGGTCTTACGGCTAACCCACTTAATCCTCCATAATGAGCCTAGGGAGCCTTAGCCCACCTAATGAGAGATACAATACCTTAATCTACATCCCACTTAATAACGAGTCAGGGCCAAAACTATCCCAAAGGTCATGTTATTTTAAAAATGATTTTTAATTATTTAAAACATATATTTTTAATTTGATCGATCTCATCCAAAACTATTTTCAATCGATCTTGATTGAGGTTGTTTTCGATCGATTTTGACTAGGATTTTTTTCAACCGACTTCGATTAAGGCTATTTTTAGCTAACCATGGTTGGGGTTGTTTTTAGCTGACCTTAGGTATGATTAATTTTTGCAAATCTCGGCTAGGGTTATTTTTGGCAACCTTAATCACGTTTGTTTTTGGCCTGTCTAGGCTAGGGCTAATTTTGGCCAACCTCGACTAAAGTTATTTTCTGCGACCTTGGTTAGGATTGTTTTCGACCGACCTTGACTAGATTAATTTTGATCAGGGATATTTTCAGCCAATCTGGATCGAATTTATTTTCAGTTGCCCCAATCATAATATTATAACTTTAGGCTCATGAGTCAATCCTAACCCACAGGCTTTGTGGGCTTTTTGGTCCTACATGTTTTTTTTAATGTGAGCCTTTTGATCTTGTGCGCCTTTTTTCTCTGGCCCATGCAGGCCAAGAGAGAGTCAGACTAAACCATATAAATAACTTTGATTTTTTTAAAAGGATATTATGCTCAATCAACTTATTCAAAAGTTATATAAGAATTCTATGCATTATGAGCTACTCTTGTGTGGCTGAGACTTTGCAATTATTTACTATAATGTAAGAAACTCTCTTTACTTGTTTCATCTCTACAATAGTACTTTAGCTATGATTACCGATAAATCTGTCCTTAAAAGTTCATCATATTATCATGTTTGGATTATATTATTTACTAACATTTGTTGAGTAAACTTAAAAGATTAATGGGTTCAATTAGTAATTTTTAGGAGAATGAAAGGTTAAGAGTCAACAATGATGATAGTTTATGGCTATGAATTATAATGGGTTTTGATTGTAGTTTATGACTATGAATGACTATAATGAATTTTGATTGTAGTTTATGGCTATGAATGGCTATAATGGGTTTTGATGGTGGATTATGGCTATTAATAGGATTTAAGCCTTTTAAATTGTTCAAGGCATTTTATAGTCTATAAATAGATCATTGTAATGTTTGACAAAATGAGAGAGATGAGAGAAAAAGAAAAAGAGAAGAAAAAGAGAGGAAAAAGAGAAAGAAGTTGAATAAAGTTTTTTTTTTTTTATAGAAATTGTTTTCTCCACAAGCTCTCCTGGCATAATTTTTTTTTCTATTTCACAAATTGGTATTAAGAGCCAATGAGTTCACGAGTTGGAGATAAGCGAACTCGAACCATTGACATCTGCCACAGGGTAAACCACCGCCTGACGAGTATGATCAATAATGTGCCGTTGCCTCGACTAACGAAGGCGAACTACAAAAATTGGAGCATCCAAATGAAAGCTCTTCTCGGGTCTCAAGATGGTTGGGAGGTGGTCCAAGAAGGTTTCGAAGAACCGACAACTACCACGGGATATACGGCAGCTCAACACAAGGCGTTGAAAGAGACGCGATTGAAAGATAAGGCAACTTTGTACATGTTATTCCGAGCTGTTGACGAGTTGGGCTTTGAGAAGATTGCGAGTGCGACAACTTCAAAAGAAGCGTTGGACATTTTGGCGAATGTCTATAAAGGAGCCTACCGGGTTAAACAAGTCCGCCTTCAAACACTTCGTGGTGAGTTGGAAGGCATGAAGATGAAGGAGTCAGAAAGGGTCTTTGACTAGATCACGCGTGTTCAAACAATGATGAAGCAACTCAACCGAAACGGAGAAGCATTAACTGATGCGCGAGTTGTAGAGAAGATTTTGAGGTCGTTAACCGACAATTTCAAGAATATCGTATGTGCTATAGAAGAGTCAAAGGACCAAACAAAGCTCACGGTCGATGAGCTTTCCGGTTCTCTAGAGGCACACGAACAACGTAAGAAGAAGAAGAAGGAGGAGGAGACACTTGAGCAAACACTTCAAGCCAAGGCATCAATCAAAGACGAAAAGGTACTCTATTATCAAAACTTTCGAGGTAGAGGGCGTGGTTGTGGAGGTCGAGGAGATGGTCGCGGTGGTAGAGGTCGTGGTCAAGAAGGGTATTATGAGGAGAGGGAGCAATCAAACCAACAAAATTGGCGTGGAAGAGGACGCAGTCATGGGAGAGGTGATCGATCGAATTATTCCAATATTGAGTGCTACAAGTGTGGCAAATATGGTCACTATGCGAAGGATTGCTACTCCGATAAGTGTTACAATTGTGGCAAGGTGGGGCATTTTGCAAAAGAATGTCGATTCGAGAAAAATGTGGAAGAGACAACCAACCTAATCACGGAAGATGAGGAGGCAAAAGAAGGTTTTCTTTTGATGGCACACAATGAAGTCAACACCAACAACGACACGGTGTGGTACCTTGACACGGGTGCGAGCAACCATATATGCGGGCACAAGCACTTATTCAAAGAGATGCAAAAGGTTGAAACTGAACATGTGTCATTTGGAGATGCGTCGAAGGTTGAGGTCAAAGGCCAAGGTACGATTTGTTATTTACAAAAGGATGACTTAGTTGGGTCAATCCAAGATGTGTATTATGTACCGGACCTCAAGAGCAACATTTTGAGTATGAGGCAACTCATGGAGAAAGGTTATTCGGTACTTATGAAAGACCGGGTATTACACTTGAAAGATAAGCATGGGTGTTTGGTCGTTCGAGTTGAAATGGGGAGAAATTGCATGTTTAAGATGATTTGAGAAGTATTAAAGAAAAATGTTTGCGAGTCAACGTAGAAGACAAGGTACAAGTTAATGAAGCAAGCGGGTGGGTTTGGAGTAAGTCAATGGAGGTTATCAACGAAAATGGAGGATCATCAACTGCTATACCAATAATCATACCGACAAATTCTGAAACTACCGATGATGAAGATGAACCGCAACAACTCAAAATGCGAAGTTTGCAAGACTTGTATAATTCGACAAATGAGGTACATATTGTATGTCTTTTGGCAGATTCCAAGAATATAAGTTTTGAAGAGGCGGTGCAAGACAAAAAGTGGCAAACTGCCATGGATGAGGAGATTAAAGCAATTGAACGCAACAACACATGAGAGTTAGCGCAGTTTCTAAAAGGAAGTCAGCCCAATGGTGTGAAATGGGTGTTTAAGAAGAAGAAAAAAAAAGAAATTGATCGGCATGAAGGATGGTAGAAACTTTTAAGTTTACGGAGGAGTTTTGTTGAGTAAACTTAAAAGATTAATGGGTTTAATTAGTAATTTTTAGGAGAAGGAAAGGTCATGAGTCAACAATGATGATAGTTTATGGCTATGAATGACTATAATGAGTTTTGATGGTGGGTTGTGACTATTAATAGGATTTAAGCCTTTTAAATTGTTGAAGGACATTTTATACTCTATAAATACATCATTGTAATGTTTGACAAAATGAGAGAGAAGAGAAAAAAGAAAAAGAGAAGAAAAAGAGAAAGAAGTTGAATAATTTTTTTTATAGAAATTGTTTTCTTCACAAACTCTCCCAACATAATTTTTTTCAATTTTCACAATATTATCATGTAATTAATATATAGAAATTATTGATGTTAAGTATATTTGGTAATTTATATTAATATATGAATGTAACTTCAACTAAGAAAATAATCTTTTTATATGATAAACAAGATTTTAGAGTTCACAATTAAAGCTAACCGCTTATTTTTAGCTAATTTAATTGGTCTATTTTATTCCTTATAACTTATCTTAAATATAAAACCAACTATGATTTTATATCCAGTTTTGTAGTTTAACTATATAAATTAGAAACCAACCACACATGGAAAAAAAAACATTTCTATAGCTCTATCTAGTCGAGTTCTTCTCCTCTTCTTTGTTTTTATAGTTGAACATTGGTAAAAAAAATTCGATTGCCTAAGTAGTTTTTTTTTAATAATCTACCAACCACGCCCACATGGTTCTATCACCATGTCTCTCTTTTCAACAAGAATCTTAGCAGGCTTTATGGTCTTGCTAGCAGCATAATTCACACATCTTTTTCATAAACTTTCCTCTTTAAATCAATGAGGTTGAAACCAATACTAGTATGCAGAACGCTCATAAGCTACATGATTGGGACCCTCCTTAAGAAGATCCTTTAATTTTGCTAGTCCAAAACTAGATATCTGCCACAATACAACAGACTTTGGTAAAAATGAACCCACTATAATGCACATTGTATTTCTGTTTATGGTGGAATTTGTCTAAGTAATCGAAATATAATCTTTTATTGTTTTCATATTTGATCTTTATCAATCACAATTTATTTAGTATGGCAGAATTATAATTATAAATTATTTTTATTTAAATTAGTAATTGATATAACTTTTAATTAAAAGAACTGACATTAATTGAATATACAAGATCTTTTAACATCATCAAGTGTTTATTATATCATGTTAAAAAATAATCATTTTAATGATTAGTCTTTTGTAACCAAAATTGTTTCTTAATAATCAAAAGATACTTAAATTATATGTCAGATATATGCTTATTTTCGAGTACACTTATATAAGTAGATTTTGAATGAGTTTATAGTTTATGCAGTAAATATGTTTTCAAAAGAAGTAAAAAATGTATATATTTGATTAATAAACAAAGTTAAAATTCAAATCAAGAAAAATGACTTGTAAAGTGAACTACTTTGGATGTAAATCAACTGAAATGTAAATAAAGATAAAATGACAAAAATGTAAAGTTATTTTGAAATGTAAATTGAGATAAAATACAAAATAATGTAAAAGTTGCAAAAACGTAAAAAACAACATGTAAATAAGTTTTAGAGTTTAGAGAGAAAATGGTGAATGAAAGGAGTTTAAAATTTGAAGAAGAAATGTAGAAGAAGAATTTTGCAGTAAAGTAAATTGATCAAAGAAAAGAAATTATAAACTACATTAAAGTATGAGTTTAAATATACATTTTTTCATGGTATTTGGTAGTCATTTTTCCTACGGGCGTGTTGGTGTAAAATTGTTTATATGATCTTAGTAACCAATAAAAAATGATTATGGTTGTGCTTATTTATAACCTAATTTGACTCAACAGTCCATTTACAATATTTTGTACAAATATACTACTTATTTAAAACAACTATTTAAGATGTCCATACCTGTATCTTTGAACTTCTTGTGAGAAAATTGCTGATAACTGCCTTTGGGTACTTGATCGAAATTATGTGTCTTTGATAATTTTTCATTCTACCTTCTTTGAGAAGCATGTAACTTTAACAACTTGTCTTCATAATTTATTTTTATCTTTCAAGTTTTGCCATTTCAATGATATCATCAAATTTAATAGATTGTGCCCTTTACGATCACTAATTGAACTACCCCATCGGTATCATATTCTTTAATTCCATTTAACTTTAATAAATTTTCTAATTTTTATACTTTAGAAAATTTTACTTATACTCTTAATAATTCCATATACTGAATTAACTAAAATAGGTAATGTAACTAAAGTCAATATTAAATGGATCGACGTGTGGTTCAAAAACCAAGTGTTTGCATACATTTTATTTCGACCAATTATCTACTTGCTTTTAACAACTTCAATAGCTTTCATCTTACTAACATTTTGGTATTTGTATCTTTTCACTCTTTTAGCATTAATTTTCACAATTATCTTGTTGTTTTCACAATTCCTTGAGACTAAACCAAAATTGGCACAAAATTAATTCAGCAAATAATAATGGAAAATAAAATTTGAATACTATTTTCATGGTTATTAAACTCGCGCTTTAGATCGTAGAATCGGACGATTCTACTATTCCACAGACCCTCTGCGAGTTAAATAGCATGCATACTCATTTTCAAAGTAGAATCGCACGATTCTACGTAGAATTGCGAGTTTGTTTGCGATTTGGCGAGTCTGAGTTTAGGCAAAACGGCGTCGTTTTGCGCAAGCAGGCAGGGTTTCGAAATTCATTTTTTTCTCTTTGTGTTGCGTCGTTTCGTGTGTGCTGCGTTCTTCCTCACCTTTCTCTTCCTCACCATCGTTGCTACGTCATCATTGACGCTTGTTTGTCGCTCCAGGCATCCGTCGATTCGAATTTCTAGTATGAAAATATTTGTGTAAAATTGAAATAAAACAAATTATACTTTGATTTGTTTTATAAATTCTTTCGGCATTTGCTTCATTGCCGAGTTCCTTCGACATGGTTCTCTCAAGCGCCGTAATATACTCTACTTGTTCACCTGTGTCGGTTTGGGGTATGCTCACTCTCCTTGCTTGGTAAGTTCGTCTTCTTCTTCTCGATCCCATAGGCTGTAGCTACTGTCATTTAATCCCTCAGTCCATCATTTAATACCCTGTTACATAAACAAAGCACGTATACAGGCATACAGCTGGGAGCCTGGGAGTGGTTTACTTACCTTGTGGTTTTCCAATATTGAGTTGCTTAGGCCAGGGTATATTGTCTTTAAAAAATTGTTTTACGAATTGTACACACACACACTGACACACCAAATATCAATCCAATTTCTTAGCCCTTCGACATAGTTTTGTAATGAAAATATTGTAGAAATGTGTACAGATTAGGCAGGAGTAATTTCTTGTGCTGTTTTGCCTGTTCATGCTCCTGTGGTTTGCATGTTTTAGTTCTCTGTGTCAATTTGCCGCAATAGGTTGGTGTAATAATCAAAGTGTACTAATGTGTAATTGTGATCATTTTATAAAGTCAATTTGCAGGAGTAATTTCTTAGCCCTTTCATCAAGAGAAATAGTAATTTCTCGTGTTGTTCTGCTGCCGATTCATGTTCATGTTCTTTGTAAATTGTGAACTAAAAACTTATGGTATAATTGTATGAATTTATGTTTCATATTTATAAGTAATTTATTATATTTTTTATTTGAAGTAGACTCTTATAATTTTACGAGTCAAGTCTATGAAACTCTCACAAGTATACATAGATTCAAGATTTTCATAATCTTGATTATTTCTGAAAAATACACTGGAAAGGATTTTCAAGTTCATGATAGCAATACTCTTACATAAGCTTAGAACTCTCTCTCCTCCGCTTCAGCATGAAAGTCAAGTAATATATAACTTAAAAGCATTTTTTTTAATAAATAAGCAGTTTTTTTTTGTTTGACTAAAGATTTTTTTTTAAAAAAAGGTTTTATGTTTTTTTTTTAAGATGCAGCTCTTATATATTTTTTTTAAATTACATTTTTTAAATCACTTATTTTAAGTTTAAAGAAATTGATCTATATTGTAAAAGAATGAAGACACACATACATACAAGCCAGAAATAAATTAGAAGGAAACTTTTTTGTGAACACAATCAAGTTCGGCCAAGGTTGAATAAATCCAGAAAAGGATCAGAATTGAAATGTGCTACTGCATTTCATTTACAAAATTAAATTTAATATGGCGTTCTATAGAGAAAGAATAGAAAAAGTAATAATAAATAGGGAAAAAAAGAAAGGAAAAACCAAATATTTATTATAATACAGGGATGTAATATATTATTATATTCTTCTAACCTTAACCTATGTACATTGAAGATGAATTAACCTAACTATAGTTCTTGTTACAATCATTGGAAAGTACAGCAAATGGCAACTACTTGAGAGAACTAGGGACCCCGTCCCTTTCCTCCTTTGTCTCTCTCTATTTGATTGGTGGTCCAGTTTTTTGAAAGCTTTAAAACTCCCAGTTACATCCAGCTCAATTGAGGGAGAGAGGACAATACTTCATACACCAAACTAGTCACTTTCTACATAATAATGAGCCAAGTCAAGTGATATGTATTACTTTAAAATTAGGGTAAATAGTTATTTTCGTCCCTAAATATGTAAGGCGCTGACAAATTTGTCCCTAAAAGATGGAAATTCAAATTTTTGTCCCTGAAAGTGAAAAAAGTGTGACAAATATATCCCTCCGTTAACTTTCATCTGTTACCGTTAATATCAGAGACGAATTGTCAGCGCACTACACATTTAAGGACGAATTTGTCAGCTCTTTACTCAAAATATAATTTAATTTTCATATTTTCTTTTTTAATCATTACAAGCATAACATTACAATAAACACTTAAAAATTAGGAAAATAAACATAAGTCAAAACAAACATAATAATTAGTATAATTTGTTTGTTGTTCTGAAATTTCTATTATAACAACATTAGATAATGACAAAATCAAACTGAGTCTTATTTTTTTGTAAGAATTATTTAATGACTGTGCCTTTTAATTTGTTTGAGTCTCATATTTTGGGTAAGTATTATTTCATATTTTTACTTTGAAATTTCTAATGTGATAATACTTTATCAAAAATATGAGATCCAAACAAAAATGCACAGTCATTAAATTAATTCTTACAAAAAAATGAGACCTGACTAGATTTTGTCATCCTAATATTTTTATAATAAAAATTTCAGAACAATAAACAAATTATGTTTATTAATCAATATTATGCTTATTATTATGTTTGTTTTTACTTATAATACTTACTCAAAATATGAGACTCAAACAAATTAAAATACACAGTCATTAAATTAATCCTTACAAAAAAATGAGACTCAACTTGATTTTATTATTATTTAATATTGTTATAATAGAAATTTCATAACAACAACCAAATTATGTTTATTAATTAATATTATGCTTATTATTATGCTTGTTTTTTTAAGTTTTAAGTGTTTATTGTAATGTTATGCTTGTAATCATTAAAAAAGAGATAATATAAAGATTAAATTATATTTTGAATAGAGAGCTGACAAATTCATCCTTGAATGTGTAATGCAATGACAAATTCGTCCTTAATATTAACGGTAACGGGCGAAAGTTAACCGAGAGATATATTTGTCACACTTTTTTCACTTTCAGGGACAAAAATTTGAATTTTCATCTTTCAGTGACAGATTTGTCAGTGTCTTACACATTTAAGAACAAAAATGACTATTTACCCTTAAAATTACGGAGATTCTCAAGTGGGTATTTAGAGAGAGAGAAGAAAAAAATGTAGTATATATAACCCGGCCTCTGACAAATGATTATTGAGAAGTAAAAGGTAAGTCATCCAAATATTCAAGAAAAGTATTTTACTTTTGTTCTTCTTAGGATTTCAGATGTCCTAGAGAGGGAGGCTCAAAAGACCTCTATGTGAAATCCTAAAATTGTGTAAACCTAGGCTAAGGAGTCACCCTTACTTATTAGATGTGATTAAGCTAAAATCCAATGTTAGAGAATATCATTAGGTCCGAGATTAGAGATTCAATTGTACTACGTACTATGAACGAATCACTCACTGTACTCGGCCTACCTAGACAATTCATAGCCCCATAAAGTATGGGCATGGATTTTATAATATTTTGCAAATGAGAGTAGAAATTAAATAAGCCAACACCCAGTCATGGTGAAGATTCTTTTATTTATGTCACCAATTAACAATAAGGGAAAAAAACAGAAATAATATCATAGTGATTGTAGTGGGACCGGGTGTTAATAGGGCCTAGAAAGAGTGAGAATCTGATAATAATGATGTTTCCCACCGGCATGGTCATGGACAAAACTTATGTCCCCATAAAGTTTTCTTGGGTCACTTCCTGTTATCATCCATGGATACCACCAATATGTTTTTCATTTCTGGAATCTTTAGATGTGGTGGTAAATTCGTGCACACAATAAACGCGATTTTATCGGTTGGTGCCAGTCAGTAAAATACATGCAAAAAGCCTTTTCACCACATTGTGATTCACTGCTTTCGTATCTCCACCTTCATAGTCTTGCTCCTATCTTTTCGAATTTTAAAAGTTTCGGTGTCATTGTCATGTAGAGTATTGATAAATTTGTCATCCAAATATGAAATTTCAAATTTTTGTCTATAAAAGTGAAAAAATCTGACAAATTCATTCATCCTTTAATTTTTGTCTGTTACCAATAATGAAAGAACCTATTTGACACATTCAGAGACAAATTTGTTAATGCTCTACACAATAATGGACGATTTTGTAAGCGCTCTACCCAAATATAATTTTATCTTCATCTTCTCCATTTTTTTAATCGTTACAAGCATAACATTATAATAAACACTTAAAAAAAATAAGAAAGCAAACATAAGTTAGAATAAATTTAATAATAAACATAATATTGATTAATAAACATAATATGTTTGTTGCTTTAAAATTTCTATTATGATAACATTAGATAGTGACAAAATCAAGTTGAGTCTCATTTTTTTGTAAGGATTAACTTAATAGTTGTGCATTTTAATTTGTTTGAGTCTTATATTTGGGTAAGGTATTATCAGATTAGAAATTTTAGAGCAAAAATATGATATAATACCTTATCCCAAATATGAGACTCAAACAAATTAAAATACACAGTTAAGTTAATCCTTACAAAAAAAATGAGACCCAACTTGAATTTGTTATTACCTAATATTGTCATATAAAAATTTTAGAGTAATAGAAAAATTATGCTTTATTACATTTATTTTAACTTATGTTTGTTTTTTTATTTTTTAAGTGTTTATTGTAATGTTATGCTTATAATAATTACAAAAAGGGAGAAGATGAAGATTAACCCCACAATTGAACCGCAACTGTAGTTAAGGAATGGGTTTATCACTTTATCTGTCTCGACATATAATATTTAGAATTTAAACTAAAACATTTAGATATTAAGAAACTAGAAATTTAAAATAGCAAACGGAATATTCCTAACGACAAATTTAATTTGAGGTTTACTCGTACCTAAATGGAATCAAAAGTTAGATATTGAGACCCCATGTCCATGTCTACTACAAGTCAGTAGTTAAGCAAATTTAGCTGTTCGTCACCCTAATCATCATTATCAGCCAAGACTAACTAAGCCTACGGAAGAATATTTTCTTTCTTTTTTTGGCAAGGCTAGTGTCATAATTGATGTGATTATTAAAACAACATAGCATTCAATCACACACACATGCATGTATGTATATCATCATCATCATCATTTGCGTTATTTAAAGGCTTTAAGCCCGCTAACTTGCATACAAATTTATTTTTATTTAGACGTAGATTTTACAACATGTATTTAAAAAAATATGTTATTATAAAATAAAGTTTTAAATAAATTTTTAGGTCAAAGTAAGCCTTAAAACATGTTTAATTATATTAAATAAATGAGTCATCTTCAGGCATTAGACATAGAAATCAACAAAGTATAGGTTTACAAAGTTTAACTAAGAGGTTAACTTTGGTGGTTGAAGGAGAAAAACATGAAGAGAGATTGTTGATAAAAACAAAATTAAGTTTAACTAAGCTATACATATCCCCACACGTAACAGTAATCTTATATCTTTAATGTCTTATTTGGAAGAGAAGAGAGAAATAAGGTAGATAAAAATAAAATGCATAAATAAAAATAAGTGAAAAATAAAATTAAAAAATATTTAGTTGAAAATAAATAGAAAATGACAAGAAAAGAGGTAGAGAAATGAGTGCAAATAGGTAAAAAATAATATAGTAGATCTCACAGATTTTAAGACTATTTCCACTCTAAATCTTCAACAAACAAAAAAAAAAAAATATTCATCTACTCTTCTCCCCCTAATTTCTTCTCTTGCCAAACATAAGCTAAAAGTTAAATAGACTTGGGTAGTCTTTAGAAAAACTTATTTAAGTTTATGAAAGTAACTTATGATTAATCTTGATTCCTACAAGTTCCTTTTAATTCATTACAGTAAATTCCACATTCAAACTTATGAATAAGTTCTCATTTCACGATAGCTTATTAAATCTTATAGTAGGAAACTTGGAGTGGAGCTGAAACAAGAAAAAGGAGGTAGAAATTTGACCTTTTCTAATTTTAAAATAAAATTAATTTACTAAAATAACTTTACTAACTGACTTGTTTAAGTAAAGTACAGTGAGTTTTTTGGATTGACAGGGGGGTTTTGTGGATCTATCCAGATTATCATTTAAGTGCCCCAAATATGGCAGGTCATGTCAACTACTAGCAAGGGATATGTAACCATTATTTTGATCATTGATCATCATCTGCGGATGTCAATGATTGAGCACCCTCTTCCAAGTCATATGGACCCTCCTACACATTGATCATACATAAACATCTAATTGGGCCTTGGCAAATCTATGAATATTGGTCCCTTCTGCTTCGTCCGTTTCGCATTCATTGGTCGCTACACGCTCCTGAAATATATTATTTAGTGTTCATCATGAATTCATTATATTGAAAGAAAAAAATAAAAGAGAGGGAAAAATTCAAGTACTCTAGTTTGGCAACAGGGTTTAACAATGTGTTTATTGTGCATGCTTACCAATGAAAACAAGAGGGGGAATATTGAATTTGGTTCGAGATAAACGATACTCTCCATCTGCCAATGAAAAAAACAAGATACTGCATTATTGTTCTCGAATGCCCTAAAATTAAAGTGCATGGCATGTGTGGCGGGGGCAATTTTGAAGGTAAATTAAAGCTTCAACCTTGAGTTTCAACTAACAAGGCATGTGGTGGGGGCTCATGATTAATTAATGGCACCAAAAGTAGGGGCATGGATCTGACGAGTTTGTGGCAGATTTTGTTACTGATTTCTAAATATTAATTCTAGACTTATTTAAATTATTGCAGGATTAGTTTCTGATCCACCTAGTGAGTTAGGAGACATCTGTGATCTTTGATTCAGGAAAAAAAACTCATTGTGAAAACATAAAGGGGATCAAATAATGTATCTCCAACCGTTGCTTTGAAATTAGATTACTTCTAGTGGTGTAGGCTCTTTTCAACCTTCTACGGACTCTCTTTGATGATGTATCTTCTAAAGGGACCTTACTCCTTAGGTTTAGTTAGAAACCTATAAGTTGTTGTATTCTCTCTTTACATTCCTTTTGCAAGTGCGGAGGAAATTTTTATGTTCAACATATTCAAAAGTAGGCAATTTCCAACCTTTTGAGAGATGAGATGCGAGGACCGCACTATAATTGCACTAATGTTATACATTCCATCACTGACAATAATAAGAAACATAGCACATGGATAATAGTACGTACGTGACGATAGGTCCTCTCAATTGAGTATCATCTACACCATGCCTCTCAACACCAACCCAAATTACTTGATGAATAAATCGAACCTCAATATTTTATTTGGTTTAAACTTAATGATGTTTTTCAACAAGCAAATGTGTAGCTTAGATTTGTAGCTTCAATGATATTTCGGTTCCTTTATGTATGTAGCTTATAGCTGTGCAAAAAAAAAAAAGGCATGTAGTTTATAAAAAAAATTAAATGTTTAGGCAAAAAAAGGGGAGAAAACATTGGAAATAGAGTTTCATTAAAGTTTTATATATATGTTCTTACAACAAAAATCTCAAAAAAAAAACTATTCTTCCAACAAAAATCTCAAAAAAAAACTAAGTCTCATTCTTTTTCTTTTTACACGATTCTTAAATTTAAATTGCAGCATTACTTGAGTCAAATTAAGAATTAACAATCACCAATCCAGTTTAATGTATTCAACATTATTTGATCTTTAACACGTACACACTCTAATCCTTAATGTTGATATGCACGCGTACACACACATACATTATGCATATATATGTTTAAAAACTTGTAACGAGCAGGTACTGGGGTCATTAGATACCCATTCCCGTCCATGTTTAAAAATTCTGATAATATCTCTATCCGGTCAAAGAAGATTCCAAAATTGGGACAAGTTCCAATGGGTGCCCAAGCACAAAAAATTGTATCTGGATATTGATTTTAGGCTAAATTTTATATGTTTGATATTTTATGTTTTAGTCTTTGTTTAGTTTAGTCTTTTCTGTTTTAGAAGTTCTAATTTAGTTCTTTATGTATATTCCTTTCATAAAACATTAAACATTTCAATCAAATGATGATTTCTTTTCTGCTGTTAAAGAATATCATGTGTAACCTTTTTGTTTTTAATTTCAAATAAATTATATTTAAATAAAAATTTAAATAAATTTATGGTTTAAAACTTTTGAAAATATCACGGTGTAAATATTTTTTTTATAAAACATTTTCGTATGTATACAGTAAATATTTCACAAACTAATTTATGGAGCTCACGGAGGATATATTCATTGATAAGAATAAGCACAACACTAAAAACATATAAGTGATATATAATGATATGCTAATAATTAATTAATTAATTAGAAGTTGGACATACAAATTTAAATTAAAGAGAATCATATACAAGAAATTAATCGGTGTTAATTTTGCAGATAGAGTTACAGAGAGAGATAAAGCAGCAAACTCGATCGATTACGTGTTCCATGCGTGAAAGTTGTGTAACTGGGAGAGTGCTTACAGAAACACACACAATTTGTTTTGTCATATATTATAACAATGTATGTTTCTTGTAACTATACTCATGAAATCACTACTCTAACGTTTGATGCATATATGTAATTTAATTTAATAAGTAGAAAATGTTGTCCTGGAGCAAACAAAATTAGTGTTATTGTATAGAGTAATGTCAAATGTATTTAATGTAATCTTTAGTTTCCAAGCACCCTATGGATGCCTAAACTCACACATAAGCTAGCTGTGGGAGCAATGTTATAAAATTCAGTTTAGACCAGTCCAATCGAAATCCGATGGTATAATCGGGCCGGATGCACTACCAGTGGTATAATCCGATCAAATCCCATCAGTTTTAATTAAACCTGGTGACCGAGCCGGTTTTCAAAACCGGACTGGATTGTGCCACCGCCGCACTGCAAGAGAACTCGTCGCGTCGGCCTCGCCTCCGATAAGGTGGAAGAGGAAGAGGAAGAGGAAGGAGGAAGCGGAAGAAACGAAGAGCACATGAAAGGTGAGAAAATGAGGCACAGCAAACACGTAAAATGGCAAGAATGCAAAAGCGCAAACTGAGGTGCAGGGGCAGCAAAGAGGAAGACTGCAAAAGCGCAGCGGCAACATTGAAGAGGAAAGCGCCGTAAGAGATGCTTATATATTGGGAATTAAGACAATTTTTATTTGGGCTGGATTTACTTCTTGCACCCTCTTTATTGCTTATTGTACTCCTTTTTACTTTTTTATATTAAAAATTAGACTTATGTTTTAATTTAAATAGTTGCTATTTACACTTTTTTTATTAATACACTTTACTTGTGTTATCAATTTTAATACTTATATATAATATAATTTTAAAATTTTTAATATAGACCGGGTCAAACTGGACTAATTACTGATCCACCGATTGAACCACTGATCCACTGATCCAATACTTTAACCAGATCAATGATCGGTTTGAATTTTATAACACTTTGTGAGAGAGTGCATGCGCACTACATTGTAAGCATCATTGTATACTTGGTCAAGTCTAGAGTTACGTTAGGAAACAAAGGCTCGTTTTAAGAGCTCAACTGCGTAAAGGCCGATAGTTTTAGCATACCAAGTGACATGTAGAAACATGGGACTAATTATATATATCTTAAGCTTTAATATGCTTTTGATGAATATGGAATTGGTTTAATTAAATCAATATCCTCCTTCTTCATAATACATTCCATCATTTAATAAGAAGACTTAAATATTTTTGGTTAGTCTTTAATCTCTTAAATGATGATATAATAAACTAATAGAGTGTCATATCATCAGTTAAGTAATGATGTAACATGTTTATAAAATGACATATTATCACTTAATATATTTAGATTAATGATAAATATGAAAAGTAAAAATTTGAAAATATCAAAATAGAAAAAAAATTAAGATAATAAACTAAAAATAATAATATATTATATATATATATATATATATATATATATATATATATATAAAAACATATTTAAAACTAATAAAAAACTATGACTACATGAATAGTACCTGATAGGTCCTCTCAATTGAGTATACTCGCTAATGTATTACAGTGTACTGTGCCTCTCAAGAGCAACCCAAATTACTCGAATAAACCTAACCTCTGTTTTATTTTGGTTCAAACTTCAATAATATTTATCCTCCATATGCAGGGGGGAGTCAGAAAAAAAAGTAAGGGAACACTAGTGACGGAGATTGACGCTCCCTCCTCCCTCCCCCCTCTCCCCCCCAAAAATTTTTTTTAAAAAAAATTAAAGGAATAAACCATTATAATAAAAATGTGAAAAATGGTATAATTCAAAAGAGAAAAAATTGATAGAATTAGCGTCTGATCGGTGCTTAAAAATAATAAGAGTGTGACTCCTGCATTCATGAAAATTACAAACATACATACTCACATTCACTCCTCTCTTATTTTTCATCTTTTTTATTATTTTTTCTATGTTTTTCAATTTCTCCTTGTACAAACTATTTTTTTATTTTACTTTATTTTATTATTATAAAAAAAACTATCTATTCTTGAGAATTTAAGCCCCCAATCTTAAACCTGCATCCGCCCCCTGTCCATATGTACAAGCAAATTTTGATCAACTGAAGAGAGTGTAATGCTAACAGTCCTAAAGAAGAGTTTATCTTAGTTGTTCTTTAAAAAATCATGTAAAGTAAATATACCATGACAATGGTTTAAAACTAGTAATAACAAAAAAATCTCACGCTTTTGAAAACATTCCAATAGTTACTAATTATCATAACCTTAATCTAGATTTTTTTAACTATTGAATTTTTAAAATAGTGTATTTTGTACTGGTTTTACTTAATACTCCTATTTATTTAATTAATACAATACTATCCATAAAATTTCCTTACAAAAACAAAGATATTAGCACATTTTTTGCATAACAAAAAATGTTGCAAGGTAAATTTATTTGAACAATAATATTATCCATTAAGTTAAAATAGAGGATATACAATCCATTGTTTTTAAGCTAGCTTCTTCGCTAGTTGAAAAATTTACAACTTTGTTCTTTACTTTCTATGGTGAAGAAAGCCAAAGCTCTGAAGTTTGACATGCCTATAATCATAATTGTTAAGGAGAGATCACAAAGGATAGATTGTTTTAGGGAAGTGAATCCAGTGGCAGATTCAGAAAAATAATTAAGGGAGGATACTAGTAGCAGATTCAAGAAAATTTATTTATGTCTGCACATTTAGTAGCGGGGGTTCGGGGACAACGCCCCCAATTTTTTTTTTTGTAAAGAAAAATAAATAAGCAAACAATTATAAACCATAATCTAAAAGAACAAATAAATAGTCAGAACAAATTACTATTCTAGATTGAATAGAACAATGAAAGAAGCTTATTGTAACTTACGATGAGATTTCAAAAGATCATGATGACAACATTAGAGTTAGTTTAGATATAAGTATTGAGTTTGGGATCTTTGAATATGAGCCGTTACAATATAGACTAAAATATTTCTACAAAATACATATGATTAAACTGTACTTCTCATTTCAATGAAGAACAAAGACTTTAATCACCTTATAAACAACTGTTAATGCATGAATTACAAATAAAAATAATTAACAAGCACTGAAAATAATTAACAAGCATTATAAATAAGTATTAAAGATATATTAATATTTGAATAGCAAAATTTAAGGAAAGACACCGCACCCCTGACTTTAATGCTAGATCCGCCCATGAGGGAATCATCTAGTTCTCAAGAGGAAACTTAATTTTTGTGCTCTACTGAGAAAACTTTCTAAATTTTAACGTAGCAATTCTTGATGATCCATTCCAATTCCAATACTTGTTGGCATTCTTTAGAGCCCACCCAAATGTAGCTCACCCAAAAACATTTGATTGGCCTTAGCAAATCTTTGGAAATCCTCTTTTGTAGCATTTCTTAACTCGCTAATCAGCAACCCATTCACTTTTAGTTGGAATAATATATTAAGTTTAAAAATTAAATGATGTAAAATTGTAAAATAATTTAAAATTGTTATCATTTGATTATTTCATAGTGGCAAAAGATAAGCAAATAATACATATGGAAAAGTGTTATAATTTTATAAATTATACTCATGATTGATATTTTAAAGTACTATTTCTATGTTCAATATTTTCAAATCATTACGCATTTTCAATGTAAGGAAAATTTTATAATCAATCATCATTATTTTTTAAGACAAATAATGCATGGTAAACATTCTATAATTGGTTCGGTTCAAATTGTGAGATGGATTGTTCCGGACTAATGAACACCTCTATTCTATATAAGATGAATCATACAAACATGTTAATTAAATCATCTGATTATCTTGAAATAGCTTTATTTAATGAGTATTCTCATGGAATGGTGGTTGAAAGGTATGTTTAGCAAAACATTTTAGTAGATTATATTTTTTTTATTAGTTGAAAAGTTTGAGTGTGTTTGATAAGACATTTTAATTAATTTTTAACTTTTTTTAATAATTGAAAAATTGTTTGACTATTTGATAAACGAATTTTTTTATTAGTTTTTACGTTTTTTAAAATACTACTTTAAGTAACATTCTTTTAAACACTAGCTTCTAACTTTTTATATTTATTTTCTTTTTATTTTTAAATGTTTATTAGATTTCCTTTTTAATCTTTTCTATTTAAGGTAAAATTTTATTATTTTTATCCTTTATATAATTTTATATTTTCCTGCTACTTCAATAAATAATTTTATCAAAAATTTATAATTCAAAAACATAATTTTTCATTTTTCATCTACAAGTTAATTTTTTAACTTTCAACTAATTTTTGAGGTAATTTTTTCTAACATAAGATTTGTTTGTTTGTTCGATAAACAATTTTTTTTAATAATATTTTAATAATTTTTCACCGTTAAGTTAATTTTGTAGTTATTTTTGTCAAATAGCCGAAACCTATGCATATATTCAAAGTGGAATGAAGGGTCATTTAAAGACTTACCAACAAATGTAAGAGGGCCATTTCCATTTGAGGTTGTAATATTATTCAATTGTGATGATCGATTGGTGTAGATGAAATCAATATTTTGTTGGGCATACATGTTTTTTTTCAAATACTTCATCAAAGATGTTGTAATAGTGAACATCAATCACAGATTGCATAAGGCCATTGGAAAGAGGAAAGAGTTCCTTGGGCTCCGAGGGTCCTATACTATTTGACAACACCACATAACCTGTGGGGGAGTGTGTTCTGTTGTAAATAAATATATTTTAAATAGATATATTTTAGATTTTATCTTTAATAGATATATTTTAGATATATATATCTTAGATTTTATCTTTAGTTATTATCTTTAGCTATTATCTTTAGTTATTATCTTTAGTTATCTTTAGTTGTTATCTTTAGTTATTATGATCTCTTTAAATAGAAAGCTCTTGTATTACTGTGATACACAATTCATATTTATAAATTCCTATTTTTTCAAGTTGGAATCAGAGCTCTCGATTTTGAGGGCTTTGCTTCCCCGTCTTAAGTGTGAAACCCTTATTCTTGACTCTTGCTGCCATTAGCTGTCATCAGAAATTTTTTCGGGGAACCTTTTGGACCGAGAGGATTACTGTGGGTTGTTTTCTCTTGTGTTTTTGGTTTATGTTTGGTATGGCTAGTTCCGACAATGGTTCTTCTCAAGGGAATTCCTTCAACAAAATTGCTAATGGTGCATCTTCCAAATTTAAGAAAGATGATCGTTGGTGTTCTTATTGTAGAAGGCCGAGTCATATTAAGGATCTATGTTACCGTCTCCATGGAAAGCAGAAAGTCTATGAGAAGATGGCAAGGATGCGTGGTCAAGCTCATGTAGTTTCTCCTGACATAACTACTGCACCAAATGAGGTCCAATCTGGATCTTCAGAATTTCCTTCTATTAGCCGAGATGAGTTAGAGCGGTTGCGGACCATTATTGATTCACTGAGTAAGCAATCTAGTTCTAGTGCTTTGACCATGACTGGTATGAGTTCCACTAATTATTCTTTTCTTACTTCTTGTACTGATTCTAAACATTCTTGGGTAATTGATTCTGGTGCTACTGATCATATGGCTTGTTGTGCTGAATCTTTTCTTTCTTATAACCCTATTATTGGTACTCATACAATAGCCGTAGCTGATGGTTCACATACATCAGTTGCGGGATCTGGTAACATTCATTTACAACCTTTCTTTCACCTCAAAGATGTTCTTCATGTTCCTAAACTCTCCACCAATCTCCTTTCTATCAAAAAAATTACAAAAGATTTAAACTGCACTGTAACCTTCTTTCCTACTCACTGTGTCTTT
>PYAF01006043.1:310645-340618 GCA_007407185.1 Glycine tomentella | reverse complement strand
TGTTGATGATATTATTATTTCAGGTGATGATATTGCTGAAAAGAACCTTCTACAAGCACGACTGGCCTCTGAATTTGAAATAAAAGATCTTGGAAGACTGAAATATTTCCTAGGGATTGAGGTAGCTCATTCAAAGGAAGGAATTTTTGTTAGCCAGAGGAAATATGTTCTTGATCTTCTCAAAGAAGCAGGGAAACTTAGGTGTAAACCCTCTAGTACTCCCATCGAGCAGAATCACAAGTTAGGTTATAAGGAGGAGAGTTCTCCGATTGACAAAGGACAATATCAAATGTTAGTTGGGAGACTAATTTATTTGGCTTATACTAGACCGGACTTAGCCTATGCTGTTAGTATTGTGAGCCAATTCATGCATAATCCGAAAGAAAAACACATGCAGGCAGTTGGGAGAATTCTTCAGTATCTTAAAGCCACTCCTGGTAAAGGACTGTTATTCAGACGTGATGGTAATCTCTCCCTTGAAATCTATACTGATGCAGATTATGCTGGCTCTATAACTGATCGTCGATCTACCACTGGTTATTGTATGTTTCTTTGTGGTAATCTAGTGACATGGAGGAGTAAGAAGCAAGACGTAGTTGCCAGATCAAGTGCAGAGGCTGAATTTCGAGCTATGGCTCAGGGTGTTTGTGAATTACTTTGGTTGAAGATTATACTTGATGATCTTAAAATAAGATATAAAGGATCTATGAAGTTATTTTGTGATAATAAATCTGCCATTTGTATAGCTCATAATCCTGTTCAACATGACCGGACCAAGCACATTGAGGTCGATCGACACTTCATCAAAGAGAAGCTAGATAGCGGTTTGATCATGACTCCATATATTCCTTCTGGACTTCAAAAGGCAGATATTCTAACCAAGGGACTTTCCTCCGAAAGATTTCAAGAGCTTACTGGCAAGCTGGGAATGATTAATATCTATTCCTCAGCTTGAGGGGAAGTGTTGTAAATAGATATATTTTAAATAGATATATTTTAGATTTTATCTTTAATAAATATATTTTAGATAGATATATCTTAGATTTTATCTTTAGTTATTATCTTTAGCTATTATCTTTAGTTATCTTTAGTTATTATGATCTCTTTAAATAGAGAGCTCTTGTATTACTGTGATACACAATTTATATTTATAAATTCCTATTTTTTCAAGTTCTTCTCACAGCATCGTAGCCAGCCTTGTAATACTCGTTCAACATCTCTAGTGTCACACCAGGTCAGAGAGGCTCGTTCAAGAGCTCAATTGCATAAAAGGTTGGACGTTTCGCAGACCTACGATACGTAAAAAAATATTTAGAGGTGTGTTGTTTTTATGATAATTCATACAATAATTTATATTTATTTTACAGATACAAGAATTTATATAAAAACATTTTTTATTTAATTTCTTTCTACTGTACCATTTGCATTTCATACTTTTTTTTCCTAGTTGTAAAATTTGTTATACAAATAATATTTTTTAAATATTTATATGGGTTCAATCATATATTAGTAGCATGTTACATTTAAAAGGTGTAAATGATGTGCAAAATAGTTTACGGCCAATATACAGAGTTATAAACTTTGCAGTTAGGACCTCTATACGCGAACTGTTTGGAGAATGTTTTCGTTTGTTTTTCCCCATTCTTGAGAACCATCTCTTGAACCACCATGCTGAAAGCCATTTTGTGAACCGGGTGCTGCGTGAAGATCAATGATGATTTTCAATCCATATTTCCTGGAGATAAATCGTTAATTCGAATAGTTATATTATAGAAGAAGAAGATGAATTTTCACATATATATATATATATATATATATATATATATATATGAAATGTTTTAAATGAGAAAAAAATTAAAATGAAAAAATGAGAAGAATTAATTTTTACCGTTAAATTATAATTAAAAAATTGATGACTAAGATTAAAATTCCAATTTTAATACATCACATTTCTTTTTCTCAACTGATTTAAGTAGCTACTTTTAAGATCAATTACTTAAAGAAATGATCTAAAAAGCTAACTTTTAATATTGGTTAACAATCGATTTAAAAAGTCTAACTTTCTATTTCACTTACATAGACATTGATCATATAACCAGTTCTCTCTTTGCTAGGTAAACATGATGTATTAAAAATTGGAGTTTTAATCTAAACCATCAATTTTTTTAATTGTAATATAATGGTTAAAACCAATTTTTCTCATTTCTTATTTTAAATTTCTTGTCATTTGAAACATCCTATTATATGAACAAGATATTAAATAATTTCGAATTAATATAAATTTTATAAATATGATATATGTAAAAACAAGTTTCAATTTAAGGATGAATTTTGAGAAAAGAGTTTTTTTATTGGCAAAGTTAATTTTTGTTAATGAAAAAATTGGAACCCACAATGTCTCCCTTCATTACTTTTATCTTCCTCTAAGTCAAATTTATAATTCTGAATTTTGAGATAAGAGTAACCAATTAAAAATGATTGAATAACATGGTGACTCGAAAAAAATTAAAAGTTATTAAATGATATATAATAGTTTGTATAACTTACATTAGAATAATTTGATTTATCAAATACACATATATATTTAAGTTAAATACATAACCAAGCCATTAATTTTAATTTAATAGTTAATAATTAAATATCCCCATGATTAAGAGTTGGTTTTATATCTTAAAAGGCTTATTTTTTTATTGGCGAAGAATATAATTTAATAAAATTGACTAATCTTTTAATTAATTAAGTGTGAAATAATTTTTGTTTTATAATAAGAACCGAAAGGAGCACATTTAGTTTATGTACTTACTGTGCCCACAAGAAGGCATTGTCTAGTGCGTGCAAGGAACCTCCGATATAAAGCTAGCAGGGTGGATTTGGATTGCTATCCACCAACCTACTGGAATTCTGACAACATTTAATCCATTACTGGCTTTGAATTTGAAATCATTTTCCACAAGAAAATTACTCCAATGTTCCTACGTACAAACACAAACGCACGGCATATGAATCATTCATGATTTCATGTTACCACGTGCAAAAGATATTATAAGTTTATGTGTGTGTACAGAGACTATAACAAAGTTTTAATTAAGATGTTGTGCAAACTACTTTTAAGAGCTCCTGGAAAAGGTTAGAAAAATAATAGGGTAAATTCATTCTTCCTTTAATTTATTTCCATTATCGTTGATGAAAGTGCCTACGTGTTACATAGGGACATAAATGTCACAAAAATGATTGTCAACATGGTTACTGACTAGATTTTGGACGATAATGTCAGTAAGTTACTATTAGACTAAAATGTCAATAATTTTCTATTCGACCTAAATGTCAATAAGTTACCATTGGACTAAAATGTCAATATTTTTCAATTGGACCAAAATGTCAGTAATTTTTCATTGGACCAAAATGTCAGTAATTTTTTTTGGCAAAAAAGGTGAGTATGTTTCCATTGGACCAAATATCATTAAGGGCAAATCTTTCCCCTTTTTATCGTTACAAGCATAATAATAACAATACTATAATCACTTAAAAAATAGGAAAACAAGTATAAGTTAAAAGAAACATAATAATAACCATAATATTGATTAATAACCATAATTTATCTGCCACAATAGAAATTATACAAAATAAATATTTTACCAGTGTACCAAAATAAACATTGTAACAATATATTAATCATTATAAATTTATCCAAATTATAATAATTAGTCACAATGTATTAATGGAATTTCTCAAATTTTGAACGAGTTAGATAAGAAGAAGGAAGTTTTACCATTGACTGAAAAGGAATTTTGGTTAAGGCTCAAGTTGCAAGAGCACTTTTGGAATGTGTTTAGGAGGAGGGAATCTCTATTGAACCAAAATACAAGAGTAAAGTTGTTGAACTAGGGAGATGCTAATACAAAATTCTTTCATTTGTCCATTAATTGGAGAAGGAGAAAGAACATGTTAAACGTGATAGTGGTGGAAGGAAGATGGGAGGAGGAGCCAAAGAAAGTGAAAGATTAGGTGAAGAATTACTTCAAAAAAAAATTGAGGAGGAAGATTGGGATAGGCCTACATTAGAGGGGATTAATTTCCCTCAAATTTCTCAAGATGAATATAGTGGCTTGATTGAAAATTTTGATGAAAATAAGATAAAAGAGACTATTTAGGAGTGTAGAAGTACGAAAAGTTTAGGCCCAGATGGATTGAGTTTTAAATTCATCAAGACTTTTTGGGATATTATGAAGGAGAGCATAGAGAGATTTCTTGTGGAATTTCATCATAATGGGATCTTTCCAAGAGGATGCAATTATACTTTTATCATTTTGATACCAAGGTGGATGATCCACAAGGACTTGGATATTACTGTCCTATCTCATTGGTGGGGTATATCTAAAAGATCTTGACCAAAACCCTAGCTAGAAGATTGATGAAGGTCTTGCCAAGAATCGTTGATCCTAAACAAAGTGCTTTGTTGGAGGGTAGAAATATCCTACATAGCATGTTGGTAGAAAATGAGGTGGTGGAGGAAGCTAAGAGGAGGAACAAAAAGTGCTTGGTATTTAAGGTGGACTTTGAGAAAGATTATGACTTGGTGTCTTGGAATTTCTTACTATTCATGTTGAAGAAACTTGGTTTTGGAGACAAATGGGTTGGATGGACCTGACATTTCTTAATTTCAACCCATATTTTTGTCTTAGTAAATAGTAGTCCATCGGAGGAGTTTGTCCCACAAAAAGGCCTAAGACAGAGGAATCCACTAGCTCCATTCATCTTCACCATTGTGTCGAAAGGGTTAAGTGGAATGATGAGGGAGACAATCTCAAAGAAATTATTTGAAGGATTCCCTATTGGTAAGGATAAGGTGGAGCTTAACTTACTTCAATATGACTCTTTTTATTGGGAAGGCAACAAATAAGAATATGGTGCTTATCAAAAGCATGCTAAGATACTTTGATCTTGTCTCGGGCCTTAAAGTGATTTTTTTTCAAGAGTTAATTTTGAGCCATTGGTGCTGGGAGAAAAACTCTTGAGAGTTTTGTGAAGACCTTAAATTGTAGATTGATGTCCTTTCTTTCACATATTTGGGGTTGCCGGTGGGTGCTAATCCAAGAAAAGAATGCATATGGAGGCCAATTGTGGAAAAGTTTGAGAATTTGTCGGTATGGAAGTATAGAAATTTGTCATTTGCTGGGAGAATATGCTTAATTAAGTCGGTATTTTCTTCTCTTACCCTCTTTTATTTTTCATTTTTTAGGTTACCTTCTAGTGTTGAGAGAAAATCAGTGAGAATTCAAAGAGAGTTTTTGTGGGGGTGGGGAAAGTGGTATAAAGAAATTTTATTGAGTAAAATAAGAGAAATTGTGTGTACCAAAGAAAAAAGGAGGGCTTGGTATCAAAGATCTAAGTTTATTTAATGAGTCACTTCGTGCAAAATGGTATTGGGCTTTGTTTGATGACAATGTTTCCTTATGGAAAAGTATTATTGATTCAAAGTATGGGGGTTGGAAAGGTCTAGGTGGGGAATGTGATAAATTTTCTTCTACTTGGTGGAGAGATTTAAGGAAAATTGGAGGTCTTGAAATTGAGGATAAATGGTTAGAAAAAAATAAGGGAGTGGAAGATTGGGGAGGGAAAAAAATGGTTTTGGAAGGATTGTTGGGTGGGAAAAAATGTTTGGCATCTCTTTTTCTGAGATTGTTCAATAACTTGTTTAATCAAGATGCATGTATTGTACATATGGGGGTGTGGTTGGGGGATAGTTGGTTGGGGAATTTAGAGTGGCGAAGCGGTTGATTTAAATGGGAACATCAACAAGTGACACGATTGCAAAGTTTGCTAGAGAGGAGTAAATCGATGAAGGATGAGGAGAGGTGGTTGTGGTTAAAACAAACTCTGGCAACTACTTTGTCAGTTCTAGGTATAATGCATTACATGATTTTTGTTTAGGGGAGGAGTTGGATATTTTATTGTTCCAGTTATGGAAGTTGGAAGTGCCATTAAAGGTGAAATTTATGTTTTGGAGATTATTTCAAAATAGGCTATCTTCCAAAGATAATTTTTGTAGAAGAAATATCCAATTAGTTTCAAATGATTTCCTCTGTGTTTTTTGCAAGTATTAAATGATGAATCTGTTAATCATCTCTTCTTAGGCTGGAAAGAAATTCATGCTCTATGATTAAGGTGTTTAATTTGGTTAAACTATTCGCACGTCCATGATGCTACTCTGTGTGATCATTTTGATTAGGTTCCATCATGCTTCGTGTTGAATTTGGAGATTAAAAGATGGAAAGTCATCTGGTGTACATTTGTGTGGACAACTTGGAATATTAGAAATCATTACCTGTTCAATAATGCTAGTTGATATGGAGGGTCTATGGAACAAATTCCTTTTTCATGCATGGTCTTGGCTCTCGGGTATACATGATGGGTTCCAATATTCCTTCACACAGTGGCTTGTTAGTCCTAATACGTGTATTTGCAATAGGCCATAGCGGTTTATTATATGTTGTTAAGTCAAAATACATTTGTGTCTTAAGACGAATCAGAACCCTTAATTATTTTGATTAGATGTAAACCAATACAAAGGTTATAAGTCACATTTTATGCACATCAAAACATGTTTCGCGAGTCTACGTCTGATTTTCCAGACGATAGCAAGCTAGGATCATAATCTGATAGGACATTAAAGATGACCTTTAAAGACTTCATTTAATACTGTTTGAAATTCTTTTTGTAAATACATTCTCCTAAGACCTGTCAAATCCTATGAAGAATAATGAAGCCCAAGCTTTGTAATTTGTCAATCACCATAAAAAAGCTCTTTGTTGAACAAGCTTGCTCTGACACAAAAGGAAGTGTTTTCCTGCTAAAGTGTTCAATCACGTTAGTGAAGAAGAGTGATTTTCCAATATGAAGAAACACATGCATTTAATCACTAAAGGCCCCAACAACAACATTCTTCATATGCAAGCTTAAGAGAATAAATCTATTCACTTAAAGATAATATACACTTGTTGAAGAAGGCCTATAAATACCAAGAGTTTTGAAGACATGAAAAACCAACTAAAGCACTCATATTCAAATTATTTTTATAAAAAAATATTTGTGTAAATTCTTGTAAATTTTAGAATAGCTCTCAAAACACCTTGATTATCTTAAAAGAAAAGAATACGTGCTAAGATTGTCTATTCATCTGTAAGACAATTGAGTGTTAGTCATTATGCAATCAAGCAAACAAATCACCTAATTTTGATTAGAGCGAGTAGTGACTTGGTAGGATAAAAAATATTAATTATAATAAGCTTGATGTAGAGCTTGAGTTTAGGAGTCAGAAGTGATAGTAATAAATACTTGTAACTTATTGAAGTTAGTGAAACTTTGTGGTTTGGCATGAACTGGACATTGTCTCGGTGGTTGAGACGAACCAATATAATTTTGTATGTTTTATTTTGTTTATTTTCTCTTTTTTGCTTAAAATGACTCATGGTTCGAATTTGATTTTTACATTTGAAAAATCTCTGTCTGTTTTACAAGATTCGAAACTATCGTTTGAATCATTTTGCGAAAATCTAGTATTTGTTTTCTTACATATTCACCATCAGACGATAACATTGTTGTTTTAGAAGAAAAAAAAATTAAAATTTCTAAAAATCACAATTCAACTCCTTTCTTATGGTATTTGTCTTTACATTTGAGTTGTTGGTAACTTGATCTAATGTGGTAAGAGGGGAAGCTGGAATGTGAATATTGTGGTTGTTTACCTCATCTTTGTTGTGTTAAAGAACAATTGTTATTGTTGAGTTCGGTGGTGGTGGAATATTGGGGTGGGTCAGACAATCATATTTTTTGTAATATGGGTGGCTTAGTTTTATTCTTGTAACATTTTGATCATGTTGTAGGGTTGGTTACTACGTATTTAGTGGAAGTAAACTTCTCAATAATGAGTAATCAATTGTTTGTTGTTGGGAGGTTTTTTCCTTGTAATTCAGTTGTACCAAATTGGGTATTACTTGTATCCCTTTTTTAATATAATACATTTTGCTGGTAAAAAAACAGTTAAAGAGAGATAGGAAGGAAAGAAAAATATAAAAGTGATTGATATGATATATTAAAGAGAGATAAAAGAGAAATCAAACTGTTAGTAAACTTTGTTTTTCTAAAAAAAAGATTTATTAACATATGTATTCTTATTTTTTAGTATGAGTGTGTTAACAAGTTATATCATTGGTGTATTTTAAGATATTCTCTAACTATAACTTGCTAATACACTTATATTAGGAATTTGCTAATATACATACCCTTGATTTTTAGTATAAATGTGAGAATAAACTACACCATTGTGTATTTTAAGATATTTTGTAATTATAATTTGTTAACGCATTCATAAAAAGATAGGGATATATATATATATATATATATATATATATATATATATATATATATATTAGCAAAACCTTTCTAAAAATCAAGAATCTTTGATTTTTTTAATAAGCTCTAATTCTTATACACAATATACACAAGTGTCACCTAATTAATCAGATTTTGACTTGCACTTATAAAGAGTAAGCAACTCTGGATTCATAATTGACTATGTTACCTTTCATGACTTTTAGGGATGGCAAAAATGGGCTTGGTCCAATGGGCCAACTCATTTAACCAACTAAAAATGTGGAGCGGGCTAGCATTGCTAGTTCACTTTACAAAGTGAGCCAGGCCGGCAAGCCCTTTTTTTGGGCTAGAGCCAGCCCGACCCATTTTTGGTGGGCTGACCCACTTTGTCATCCCTAGCTTAGATAGGGATGAAAAATGGGTTTAGCCCCGGGCCAGCCAATTTAGTCCACTAAAAAAAATGGACGGGTTAGCATTGCTAGCCCACTTTGCAAAGTGGACGACCCACCCCGTTTTTTTTTTGTGGGCTAGGGTCAGCCCAACTTGTTTTTGTTGGATTCAAGGGACCTTGAAGAGGATCAAGATGCTGAGGATCTTAGTCTTGAATGTTTTAGCTTTTACATGTCATTCAATTGAAGACATATGTAATCTTTATATGTTTAAGAGTTTCATCTAATGATCCATTGCATTGCATAAACATCATTCATTGGCTTACATTCATGGTTTTACAAAAAGTATATGTTTTATGAAAAAGACTTTAAAATTTTCATGATTGCATTGAAAAGCCAAAGTGTTCAAAGCTTATGTTTTGAAAAAACATATTTTCTTTGTTTTAATTGATTACCAGCTAATGGTAATTCATTATTTAAGCTTTGATGAACACTTTAATCGATTACAACAACTATATGGTAATTGATTACACTTCACAAAGACACAAAAATGTCTTCCTGTGATAATCGATTACAGATATATAGTAATCGATTACACTTCACAAAGTCACAGAAATGTGATAATCGATTACTTGGCGCGTTTTGGATCGGAAAACAAAATTTTGTGTGTTAATCGATTACATGATAATTTAATCAATTACTTTGTTCATATATCTTTTCCATAAAGTTCAAGAATAATTTAATCGATTGAATTAGTTATTAATCGATTACATTGGGATTTAATCGATTACATTTAGTTAGAATAGTTATTATAAAAAGTTGTTGGGTCTTTTGAAAAAATAAGATCAATTACTCTACGAAATTTTCATAAGTTTACAATAAGCTTGTAAGAAAAGAATATTGTGAATAGAGGAACTCTAACTAAGTTTGGTTAGAAGAAACTGGATGTAACTTCTCAAAGGTGAGAAGTGAACCAGTGTACGTTCTTGTGTTGATTACTTTCTTTAATCTCTTCTTGCTATCTTCATTTGTGATTCTTTGGTGAAATCTTTCTTACTCAACAAGGTTAAGTTTTTGGAATTGTTTTCTTGAGATGAGTGGTTTGATTGGTTAAAACATTCTTGGTTTAATTGTGATACGATCTTATAACTCTGATTCTTTAAAGATTTTAAAAGACTAAGTTTAAACCAATTTACTCTCTCTTGATTATTGTGTATGTTTATACTATTTTCAGTTTTTGGTGAGTTGATCCACTTTCCCATCCCTAATAACTTGGGAAGCTTTTGTGGGCCATTTGTGACTTGGAATTCCCCTTGCAACCTTGCAATTATTATCATCATAAAAATGGTTGGGTCATCATTTTCCGATCCACTCACCCATGGAACATCAACAGTCACCAGCTCCTAGGTCTTAACCTGTAACTCCGTTCCACAGTTTGCACCATTAACCCTTATACTACACTTTTCACATATGTGAGAGAATAAAAAAAATTAAAACATATTTTTCGTCTTTATAAATATAAAAATATTTAAAATTCATTTTTGTAAAATTGTTAGTACGTTTTTTTTTTTTTTCAAAAAATTAAAATATGTTATTTTTTTGTTTGCATGAAAGTTAAGATAAATCTAAATTTACGATGATGACTTCTTATATTGATTATGCATATAATCAATATAAAATGTTACATTTTTTTCAGTTTTATATATAACTAATGCAAAAAAGCAAAGCATTTAGGTTCGATTTAGATGTCCAAATCTTATGTGACATTTTTTATATCAATTGTATATATAACTGATGAAAAAAGTAAAGCATTTAGGTTCAATTTGGATGTTCAAATCTTGTTTTAGGTCAAAAAACAATACATATCAATTTTGTGAAGATGAAAAAACACATCAAAAAATTTACAAAAACTAATTTTAAATAATTTTATATTTATAAAGACAAAAAACATATTTTACCGTAAAATAATTTACACCACAGTGACAATGTTCTCTCAAAAAGTAACACTTTTTTACATTGGTGTATTAATTTAGTAAAACTAACTTATAATTCAATAGCCTAAAAGTTTATAAACTAGCTTAAATTTATAAGTTATAAGCTTAAATTTCTCATGTTATCACGGTCTATCACAGTTGTTGACTATTTTTGTTAACAATCTTCTCTTGAATATATGGCAGTAGAAGTATTTTAATTTCTGCATTTTTTTTGTTGTTGAAAGAATATTAGAATAAGTAAAAACACAAGGCTCACCTGCAGGATGTATCCATTCGAAGACCAGTCCCATCCTACAAAAATTTAGAGAATAAATTTGGGATGTATTTATGAGATAAGTGTATATTAAAAAGATAAAAGAAAATGAGATATATACATAATTCACAAGTACCATGTAGTGCAATTAAATGATTAACTACTATTGATATATTTACTTACCAAAAAGTCTTTATTTGGAATGACATCGAAAAGAGAAGCTTTCATCAAACCTTCAGTAACGAGCCAACCACCTAGATTAACATGCTTTCACTTGAAACTTGGCATTTGGTCTTCCATGGGACAAGGAAAGCCTACTAAATAAGGTAACCAAGTTAAGAATCCATATTTTGAAGTTTGGGATGACTCGTCATCATTAGATATGTGTGATCCTTATCTCTCTATCTTGAAATGATTTTGCTCACGAATTATATGTTTATATAGGGAATGAAGAAGTGTAGTGTAGTCAAAATCTAGAAGCTCTAACCAATTATTTTGAGGTTGACACAACTTGTCATCATTAGATGTATGTGATCTTTATATCTACCTTGAAATAATTTTGTTCACAAATTATGTGTGTATATATATATATATATATATATATATATATATATATATATATATGAAGAGGTGTAGTGTAGTCAAAATTTAGAAGCTCTTATCAATGGTATATAGTATGAGGTTTAAGATATTAAATATATACCAATAATAGGAATTGGCGTCTTTATAGTTTAAATTTCACCACCGCATTCCTTCCACCACTGTCTTTAATTTACTATCCTTCTTAATCTTATCATTGACTTGCATTTTCTCCAGGAATGAACATATACTTGCATTTTTTTTATTTTAGATTATCTGTTATTTAATAAGGTTAATTTGACTGTGTTTTTTATAGTTCAACTTAGTAATAATTAACATAATTATCTATAATGGGTTGAAGCGCAGCCATATGGAGGAATCAAGCATTGTCCTGTTGGTGTCGTTTAGCGCGCGGTTGAGGGAAGTGATTGATCTGTGTGATTTATTTATCTTTGTAAGTTGTTAATCCAATCCAACTGTATAATATTATTACTAATTTCTTTACATGTGTAATTTGTTTAGTTTGGATTTTCAAAACAATGTGCTTTTGTAGTTTAATATTCGAGAAATGCCATGCTGTACGTCCATTATATTGTGTTTTTTAAAAAGAAAAATAAAAGCTAAATTTTGCACTTTTATCTATTAACCACTAAGTCCATTTGGTAAAAAAAAACAAAACTAAGTTAAGTCCATTGATTTATTCTTCTAAATATAGTCCATAATAGCTGCTACTTAATCTATCTTCTAGCTCTTATACTTAACCTACATGGAATAGTTGACTTATTTATTTTTATAATTCAAATTTGAAGACATAATTTAAACAGTTTATACTCTCTTAATTAGACAATCTCAACATTTCATCTTCTCACATTCCGTGATGCATTTGATCAAAGATGGAGCCAAACTTAAAACACATAGGGGTCAAATAAAAACAAAACATTCAATAATATATAACTATCAATTTTTATATCAAATATTCACCCTTAAGTGTACTTCAAAATGATCGAAAATCTTATTTAAAAATATATTTAATAAAAAATTATATATATATATATATATATATATATATATACAGAGAGAGAGAGAGAGAGAGAGAGAGAGAGATTTAAAGATAGGATTAGAACTATGTATCAGGCATAAATTTCACGTGTCACTAAGAGCTTTCATGAATTTATACTAAAAAATTATTTATGCATTAACCATAATAAATTTATCGTTTTACAGAAATACAGAAATGTAAATTATATAGCATTACTGCATAATTAATAACCCAAATTAAGTCGTGTGAACGAGTTTAAACAGTGTTATGCATGCAATAACATTATTTTATTTTAATTTAAAAACAGAGTATAGACTTCCATTATTTTGAACCTTCTTCGTTAATAAAAGGATGTACAACTTTGATATTTCTGTATGATAAATCGGAGGGTTAAGATATATATATATATATATATATATATATATATATATATATACACTAAGAAAACAACAAGACAACACCATTATAAACTAATAATAGCTTTACAGAAATACAGAAAGGTAAATTATATAACATTACGGCATAATTAATAACCAAAATTAAGTCGAGTGAACGAGTTTAAACAGTGTTATGCGTGTAATAACATTATTTTATTTTATTTTAAAAACAGAGAATAGAGATTTTCATTATTTTGAACCTTTTTCACTAATGAAAGGGTCTACAATTTTGATAGTTCTGCCTTTCTTGAAGTGAAGAACGTTAAAGATCTATAAGTAGACATTAATTATGATATCAATTTCATAATTGATATTGAGAAATAGTAAAAGGGCATAATATGATAGGAATAGAGGGTGCACACTGCAAGAGGAATTTTTTTAAAACTTAAATATAGCCATTTTTGATCATCCATTCCAAACTCCAATGATTATTGAAGTTCTTGAGTGTCCAATAACACCACCCAAATGTTGCTCGCCCAAAAACATCTAACTCAGCCTTGACAAATCTTTGATAATCCTTTTTGGTAGCCCCTTCAACCTTCCACTCAGCAGCCCATTCACCTTGAAATAGAAATATTAATATCCACCCAATTTAATTTGAAACTTATCTAAATAGATAGCATCCATTAAGAGTTACAACTTACAAATTAGTCTATAATTATTCCTGGTGTAAAAGGACACATAATTCGGTAACTTCTCTAGTTACATCCACATAAAATTAAGAGAATCTGAATTTCGCAAATTTTCATATATATATAAATAAATACATCATTTATGTGTATTTAAATTTATGCTATAAATTACATAATCATTCGTCATGTGATTGATAACAAATTATGCATTTGAGTACCTTTTATCAAATGAACAATTAAAATGAATGTTATAAGTTTTTTTTTATAAACAATGGAATTATTTCAATAAACTTATCCATAAACATTTAGAAGAAGAAAATAAAATAATTTTTTTTCTATTAAGTTGAAATGAACATGAGCATAAACTAAAAATTATATAAATTTTTTTTACAAATCAGATTATGCATATATAAGGGATACTCTAATCCAACTAAAGAATTCTCATGATTAGGACATATCAAAGGGATAAATAAATCAAAGTATACTAGAAAATTAACACATCAATTAGAAAGAAAAAATACAAGCACTACCTTTCAACCTTAAAACTTAAGGGCTTGTTTAGGATGATTGTGAGTTTTTGGTTTTTGATTTTCAAATGCAATTTTCAAAATAAAATGTGTTTGACAACCACATCCGTTATCACCACCACCACACCACCGTCACCATCATCATTGTTGTCACCTTCATATCTGATTGCCACCAACACCATCACTAGCACCACTACCATCGACATCACCATCACCACAACTATCAATGTCACTGTCACCGCCACCATCATTGTCACCCCCACTACCACCACGACAACCGCCACCAACGTCGTCGAAACAGCCGCCACCAACTTCGTCGAAACAACCACCACCACTTGGTGTCACCATTAACACCACCTCCATCGTCATTGTCACTACAGACATCGTCATCACTATCAGTATTGCTATCACCACTATCACCATCAATTTTATCGTCACTGTCATTGTCGCTACCACCACCACTAACAATATCACCTTCATCACCGCCACCACAACCACTTCACACCGCCACTGCACCACAAGTGACACAAACACTATCGACATTGTTACCCCACGGCCATTGTCGTCACCATCACCACTACTAATACCACCTTTGTCATTGTCACCATTATTGTCACCATCGTCATCGTCATCATCACTATTGTCACAATCATCGTGACCATCACTGGTATCTTTACTGTCACTGTTCTACTAACATCACAACCATTTTCATTGTCGTCACCACTATACAAAAACATTTTTAAACAAATTGTAATACAATATGAAACTTTCAAAATGAATTTATTTTAAAACTATTTATATTTTAAAAATTGATGTAACTTTTTTTTAAAACTAAAACTAAAAACTGATTGTTATTTTTAAAAATTTTAAACTCAAAACTAAAAATCATCTAAAATAGGATTTAAGTAATTATAACAAATGATTATTACAATTACATGTGTGAAAGGTGTTTATGTAAGGGAAAATGGAAAGTGTAGATGATTACTTACCCACGAAAGTGAGAGGACCATCTACGGTTGTAATATTATCCAACTGTGATGAACGGACATTGTAGATGAAATCAATGTTCTCTTGCACATTCATGTGTTCAAATATATCATAATAGAGATTGTAGTAGTGGACATCAATCACACATCGCCTAAGGCCAGTGGCAAGAGGGAAGAGTTCCTTGGTGTTTGGGATTTCTAGTTGACTTGAGAGATCCAACCTATTTGATAACACCACATAAGCTGTGGAAGAGTGCGTGCGCACTGCATTGTAAGCATCATTGTAGTACTTGGTCAAGCTCTCTAGAGTCACGTTAGGAAACAAAGGCTCGTTTAAGAGCTCAACTGCGTAAAGGCTCGGGTTTTGTGCATACCTGCAAGGTTTAGAAACATGGGACTATTTATATATCTCGAGCTTATTTATAAATATATATATATATATATATATATAATGATTATAAAACGAATAATTATAGATGAACACCTAATGAGAGAGATAAAAGTGAAAAAAAATATAGGTTTTATAAGTGATGTGATTTGAGATATAGAGTGATAGAAAGAAAATGAGAAGTATTTGTTAGGTGTATAAAAAACATGAGTATCCATGAATCGTCACTCTCATAAAATTAGCTTAATTTGATCTTAGTTCTAATTTAAATTTATTTTTCTAGTTTTCAAAGATTTTTTTTTTTTAAAATGGCTGTTCTCGTCACATAGTTAGCCAAAAAACTATCTAGTTATATCACATCAAATGCCCATTTTAAGATACCATAAGGCTTAATATCTTTATAATTTTTTAGACCGTCAAATAATTGAAAATCAACTTTAATAATTTGAATGAATTTTAAGATAGTTATTATTAAAGTTAATAAATTAACTTTACATATAGTGAATTATTGTTGGAATGACAATATAAAAACGTTTTTTTAGTTTAGATCATAAGTATTTTTCACTATGTAATCCTGTTTGAGTTGGATATGAAAGTTGTAGGTGGGAAAAAAAATTCTCCAAGTATTTGACACTGTTACATACTTAGTATTCAAATAAGAGATCTCGGGTTAAGTTGGGACAACCTTACATCAGTTAAGTGCATATACTATTTTTTTTTTTAAATGTTAATCTCACTAAATTATGTATATGAACCTGGCAGTTAGGAAGTCTATAACGTGAACTGTTTGCTTGATGTTTTCATATGTTTTTCCCCACTCTAGAGAACCATCTCTTGTAGAGCTGCTGTCAAAGCCATTTTGTGAACCGGGTGCAGCATGAAGATCGATAATGATTTTCAATCCATGTTTCCTGTAAGAAGATCAGTATAAACCAAACTTTTGTTATTTTAGTGTGTTATATCAACCTCATCAATATACAAGCCATTCAATTTTCATGAGCAAATTACGTTAATACTCCCAGAAATTTTTATGAATTACGCACAATATATAGAAAAAGATGCTATATAGAAAATGTGTTGTAATATTAGTATATGTACTTACTGTGCCCACTTGAAGGCATTGTCTAATGCGTGCAAGGAACCCCCGACATAAGGTGGGGGTGGATTTGGATCACTTGCTATCCACCAGCCAACGGGAATTCTAGCAGCATCTAATCCATGACTCTTCATGAAATTGAAATCATCTTCAACAATAAAAGTGTTCCAATGTTCCTGAAAGAAAACAAATGCTTAATTAGATCACCATCAGCATTCACATTACAATATTTTTGTCAGCATCAGATTTGAAGACATGATCATAATTTTAAATAAATAATTGAAAATGGACACCAAGAAAATCAAGTGCCCTATCTCCAATTTCTCTACACTCTCTTAATTAGTTATACATAAACGGGTAAGTTATTTGCTTACCGAATCAATGGGTGTATCAAATGAGGACTTCGTTAGAATGTTTACAGCTAAATCAACTTATTCTTTTGTATAGTCTCAGCAACTATATATTTACGAGTTTTAACACTGCTCATTCTATTATATTTAAGAACTTTATTTTAGAAGAGTTTAGTTCCACTCAAAGTGTGTGTGTTATATATCTTACCGAATCATTATAAATACATTGTTAATTCGAATTAACTTGTGCAGAAGAGGGGTATTGTTTCACGTGCAAAGCACATACTGTTTGTACTATTTCTTATTTTAGGAAAATAACAATGACTTATTTCTTTGACAATATTTCAGATCTAATACACGGTATATTTCAGACCAAATTGTGTTTGAGAGTGTTTTCTTTAACTTGATTAATGGTATTTAAACTTAAGAAATTTTAGATCATGGGTATGATACACGGTCAAAATGGGTAGTATTCAATGGACTTTTAAATTGGTATATAGACCCTTGTCTTTTTTATCTTTTAATTAAATTGGCCTTGTAAGACTGATGTAATGGATTAAAATACCTTTGTACTTTATTTCTACCAAAATTTTGCTTCTAAAAAAGTATTCCAATTAATCTTACCTTCATAATTTCCGGAGCTTTGTTTGGCCCATAGCCATTTGTCACTTGGAATTCCCCTTGTAAGGTTGCAACGATTGTCATCTCAAAAATGGTTGGGTCATCATCTCCCCATCCGTTAGCATTAGAAACATCAGCAATCACCAGCTCCTCTGTCTTTGCCTTCAAGTCCATACCATGAAATATTACGATACTAACAGTATATATATATATATGCATACTAAATTGTTACTACTGTATATTTCATACACACATAGACATGTACATATAAAGGTGAAAATCACATTAAGATATATTTTTTTTAGTTCGTAAATCATAAGATTGAACTTACATCAATACTAGAAAATTTATAATACATTACTCAATCAAGTGAGTTAGATTTCTTTAATTCACATTAAGTTATATATTGCTAGCTAGAGTTGTTCTATTAAAAAACTCTTCAATTAAAAGTTTTTTTTTGGAATAGATTAAGTCTAAAAAATTTCGTTATAAGGTAGAAGAAGCATCTTAATTTCTAGTTCTTCTTTCACTGAAACAATAAAAACAAGGAGAAAAGATAACAAAAACATACAGGATCACCTGCAAAAAATGCCCATTGGGTGCCTTGATTCGAACACGACTTGAACTATCACTTTCTTTTACTATTCGAAACGTGTCCGAATGGATAGGAGTATCGGAAACAGCAACAACGTTGATCCCATCTAACCCCACAAACTGTTTGTTGAACACCCTGAATCTGAAAGTATCCTCGTTTATCCTCCACAACTATACACAAATGACAAAACATAAATAATCAAATATTCACACCCTGCATCACTCATTTTATATGCAATATTGTTGTTATTGAATTAATGAATGTATATATAGTATATAGTACATGTAATATCATCATTTTGGTCACTCACTGTAATTGTTTCCCAAGCCGATGAAGCACCTGTGCCGTTTGCAAGTAGGACATTTCCCCCTCCAGACTTGGCACATAGATATTTTCCTGTTGACACAGTCTTGAACCGAAGACTAGTTCCATCCTACAAAAATTTAGAAGCAGAATTTCCCTTGACAATTAATAAAGAGGTTTATGTATATATGAAAAATATGAGAATAAACTTATTAAAAGATAATGAGAATGATTAGCTTCAATTGTTAAATTAAAATTAATAAAAATCTTAAATTTTAAAATACTTACGAATTTATTAAAATCTCGTGTGATCATTAAATTTTTAAAAAATTTATGAAATAAAATTTAAATTATTAAAAAAGTTCAATTATTTTATTTTAAAAATATCTTAATTATTACATCACTTTGCTATAATATTGTTGTTTGATCATTATTATCATAATCATCACTGTCATAACTATGATTGTTTTCAGCATATGAATGTTTGGCCTAATAACAAGTAGTTTAGATAGATAATACAAGATCCTAATTTCTAACTTTGTACCACTGTTTGTACACCACATATAAAATATATATAAATTATAAGATTAACATGCAGAATGATAATTATATTGTAGTACAGCCATTTATATGATTTACTACTAACCAATAATTCTTTGTTTGGAATGCCATCAAAGAGAGAAGGTTTGATCCAACCTTCAGTAACCAACCAACCACCCAAATTAACTGCTCTCACTCGAAAAAGGGGATTTGGTCTTTCATGACCTCTTGACAAGCTGGTCACAAGTTCCAGTTCCATCTTTTTCTCAACCTCTTCTTCACTTGCCATCTTAGAAATGAGGACAAGCAGTTATATAGGGATGATAAAACAGTAGGGTTTTCTTTTTCTTTTTCTTTTTCTTCTTCTCATGTACAAGTCTTAATAACGTGGAAGTTAGCAACCTCCACATTTCTTCAGTCAAAAATGAAAAGTATACCCCGTGCCAACCCTGAGGCTTGGAAGTAAGGGCGATTGCGCTGGGCCAATTATTGGCAGGGGCCCCAAAAAACTCAGCTGTAATTAATTTTTCAACAAAAAAAAATTGATTCTACCTTTTCATGTTAGCTTTCTTTTACTGCAAAAAAAAATGAAAAGCAAACCTTTTTATATCAGCTTTTCTTCTCCTATTCAATCTTTAATTAACTAACCACAAATTCCAAATTTTTTAACTGATTAAACATTTAGTTTCCCCCAAAATATTAAAGGAACTTCCCATTTTCTAAATTTGTGGCAACCAATACAATTTCTTTTAATGTAAATGAAATGAAAATTGGAAGAGGGTTACACTAAACTGCTTTACGTACTGATATTGCTAGAAATTATTGAATAGTCTTATACTGTTATAAGGCAATGAGACTTTCTTTCTACATTGCACTTTGAAACTTCCTTTTACTACACTGTGAGTCTACTATCCAGGAGACCATCAATGCAACCTTTCCGCAATTGTGATTTGTGACAGAGGAGCCGAGAGCGAGGGAGAGACACAAAGTAACTTGAACGGAACTCAAATAAGGCCTGCTGCCCTTTCTGGTATGTGCATCACTTTCACTTGCGAATTTGTGACTTATTTGTTTTTAAAAAATCAATAATAATGTTTATAAACAAATTATTTATAGGATTTCTAGATTAGGAATTTAGGATAAATATTAAGTCTAATATAAGTTACATTGTAATTGCAAACATGCCTTCTCAGCTTCAACAATCATAGATATCAGATATTAGAGTTTCTTTGCATAAGTTAATTCATTAGTTAAAATAAAATGCAAAAAAAAAAAATTAACATTAAATAAGAAGGTTATTTACAAAATTAAGGGTGAAAATGAATTCAGTTTTTCTGTAAAAGTGTAAATTATTTTTTACACAAGTTTTTTCTGTAAATTATTGATGCTTAGCTTATTAAATATTTATTTATATTTACAGTTAAATTTAATTATTTAAATGAGTCAAATTCATATTTTATTGGATTGATTATTAGATTACTTTACTTTTTAGCATAAAAGTATTTATTGAATGTTAAATTAGTAAGCAATTTTTCATTTAAAAAATTGATAAAAGAAAAAATAACTAAATTGTAAATAAGTAAATTCAGGTTTTAATCAAATTAAAATCAAACTTTAACTCATTTAGAATATATTAGGCAAACTTCAACAAATTTTTAGGTAATAGGCAGCGCGACAATTTTAGATAAAATATTTTATCGGTGATAAAAATAACACAAGAGTTTATTGAAGAAAAAAATATAATAAATATTTTTTAAGATTTGTTAAAATCTTATTCACATAGTGTAATAAGATGTATTTTTTTTATTGAAATTATATGTTCACCTCTTTATAGAATATATATTTAAATTTTAAAATGAAAAATGCTAAAAGTTAAGAAAATAATATTTTCTTAATTATTTAATTAATATTTTTAAAAAAATTCAACCGTTGATACTTTTGTGTGATTTGTGCGAGTCGGTGTTGGTGCTAAATAGCACACTCATTTAAAATACTTATATATATAAAGCATATAATAATTTTAACTTTTAATTATATTTTATTTATTTATTTCAATTTTTTTTATCATGTCACATCAAAAATCATTTTTTTGGAATTTTATGTAATTCTTCAAAGTTCTTAGGGAAGAATCGAATCTCCAAATCTTCAAATGGAGATATGTATTCTCTCTTTAGTAGTGAATATGAGAAAAGAGAGATATTCTCTTTTTAGTGGTGGATATGAGAAAATAGAGATATTGAGGTAAGTTAAAAATCTTTCTCCAAGCTCTTTCACTAAATTGCTCTAAAAAAATCTTTATTTTTTCTTTTTGTTCCACTCAGGACCCATAGAATATCAGGATCGGCCCTGAGATTACCAAATTTTAGGTAATAGTTAGTGGAAAGAAGAGAAAAGAAAAAAGAACGAAAGCGAACATACATATATGGAACAAGAGTGATATAGTTAGGAGGGAAAATGGTGCAGAATTTTGTTACAGAGTTGAATATAAGGTTGAGGATTCGCCAATATATAATCCCTTACCACCTCTCCAAATCAAAAGATAAAAACAAAGAAACAGAAAATAAACAATGCGAGTACTATATGTTTATCAAGATGCTTCATCTTAAATTATATATTGAAGCACCTCAAACATTTAATATGAAAGTTTATTATTTAAGGAAAAAAACAGTAATATATATGATGACAAATTAAATTGTTAAAAAAGTTAACTCATCAAGTAAAGGTAGTTTTAATTTTTCGTATATTATTTAAATTCACTTTTTATGTATTTTAATATAATATTAACAATTACTATTTTATTTTATAACCGACATTTCTTGTCTTTCCATTTTTAACAATCTCTAATATTGGTGCTTATAATGGTTGCTTCAAGTTAAGCAGCCTTGCTTAATATAATTTATCATTGGAGCGAATGAAATGATATTATTTATATAAGCACCATTGCATAAGCGATATTGCTTAACCAATTTTTAACAATAAAAAAATATATTTTCATGTCCATTCAAGTAACTCATTTAATGTTCGCCATTGAAAGAAAACTTTTAAAAAATCAAGTCTAAAGTGGAGTGTAGGGCCGACCAAAAACTCTTAAACAACTTAATAAACAATTATAAATTGTGGATGTTCTAAAATAATTCCATAATTAATAATCATGATTGATGACAAGTTGTGTACTTGACTACTTTTTAAATTAGGTTGTTGCTATGTCAAAGAAGTTGTGTGCCTTAACTGTTAGGTTTTGGGCTTCGAGGTAATGTACCAAAGGATGAGAATGGAAATATGGAATGTGAGCATTAAATGAAATCTAACACAACAAATGTATTGATCAACAACTAATAAAATTGGTGAGTAGAGTATCATCTTATATAGATATGGTTAGGCACCCCGTCCTAATTTTTAGCTTAATTAAGATAATCGAAGATCAAGTTGTCATGGTTAGTGGCTATTTGTGAATTAAAACCTAACTAAAAAGGACTTTAGACTTCACTAAAATAACTTAAAAGACTCAAGGAAACAAAGATCCAAAGTAGAAAAGTGTAAAGTATGACTCTTTATCATAACTCCTACTCTCACTTTCTTGAAATCTTAGCAATTAGTCCTATGCTTATCAAATAAGAACTATAGAGATGGAAAAACAGTTTACTTGGCCTAATGCGTATGGCAGGTAATCCTAAGTTGGACAAAAAAACAACTAGTTTTAATTTGGGCCTCATTGATAAAAGTTCACTTTTAGGTTTTTGGAGAACTTTTGCGGGTTTAGTCCAAATCAAACCATGCATGATTGAAACAAACTAATAAAAGACCTTGTTCAATTCAGGCTCAAGTCCAAGTCGTAATTATTAAGTGGATTTTGGCTAGCTCAACCCATTTAGCCACTTCTAAGGAATCTTAATTCATTAAGTGCTCTCTTGGCCCTCCGGCATGAAGATTAAGATTCTGAAGAATGTACACAATTGAAGACATCTATGCTTGGAGCGTATACAATTATGTGTCTTCTCAATTTAGTCTAAAATCTATTTTCCATGTTAACCACAAGCTAGGTTCAATTAGTTGATTTTCATCATACTAATAACATTAAGCAAAGAAAAATAAAATTGAATTGCAAATCATGTAATCCAGATGAAATTAAGAAGTTCATGTAATTTGTAACAATGTTTCAATTATTAGAAAAAGACTAAAAGATGAAAACAAAAACTTAGCACATGATGGAGTAAGAGGAAAATCCATGGAAACAGTATTAAACTTCACACTCATTTCTAGAGCACAACTTTAAAGCTCCATGAACTTAAAACTCAAACTCTCTCCCTTGAAGAACTCATAAGAACATAAGAAATTTTGGAAAATGATGACAACCATCTAAAAGTCTACTCAAAGCATGTATATATAAGCTGTAGAATTCGAGCCACTACCGAGTGATAGTTTTCCATCATTAGGTGTTATCAAATTTGCCTCCTCATCATTGATTGTGCCTTCCATGCTAGGAGTTCTTATAATTCAAAACAATTATGATAATTGAAGAAGTTACAGGTAGTTATCAACTCCTAGCTCACTAGGCATGTCATCGTTAAGCATTGAACACATCACTAGATGATGGACATCATTCTTCTATTTCTTGCAATTTTTTTATATATTTTTGTAAGTGTTTATTAGAGTATAGGAGTAGAGAATTACTCATTTTCTTTTTTATTCTGTTAAGTAAAGTTGCTAATTTTAGTTATCTCAAGTAACGCTGACAGTTGTTCTGACAGTTGTGTATACAATTGGACAAAAGAACCTAAATAATACAATTTTAATTAAAAAAATTACTAATTTGGTACTATTTGCAAACAAATTACAAATCTGGGGTAGTGGGTCACGCCCAAATTCATGCGCGTTCCATTTTTTGGAAAAACTTTTTGACCAAATCCCCTTCAAGTATTTTCCAGGGCTTCTCCTATCAATTTCGAGCGTTTTGACACAAACTACGCCTCAATCGGACATTCCAGTCAAAAGTTATGACCGTCCAAAGTTTATAGACACATTGCTCCATATATACATGACACATGTCACCTTGTGGTGGAACACGCCTGAATTTGAGCGTGACATCCCCCATTGGTCACGCCTAAATCTGGGCGTGACCAATTATGTTCAATTTTGAACGTGACCCACTTTTTCAGATTAAAAATTTATTTGTAAACAATACCACATTAATAATTTTTTATTAAAATTGTATTATTTAGATTCTTTTATCTGCATATCCTCCTACCTTTACTATAAATACTAGAGTGTAAAATTTCAGTTGGGTTGTTATTATCAAAAGCTTTATTTTTAGATTTATTTTTTCTCTTCATTCTTGAAACCTTTTATGGTAATCAAAGCATTGTTCGATCTTAAGGAATTTTAATGGCTTTCCGCTTTCTAATCCTCCTCCTCCCCCTCCATTGTCGATGATTGAGACACCGATTCTGAAAATTGTGACACTACTTTAGGCGGTTTTGACAACTTTGACTCTGATTCAGGCGTCTACAACTTTCTCGTCGCAAATTGCGAATTCTCTCATGCGATTTCAAACAAATTAATAGACTTGAACTACTTGCTTTGGTGTTAGCAAGTAGAGCCAATGCTTAAATGCCATCGTTTTCATCACTTCCTTCTGAGTCCAATGATTCCAGCAAGGTTTAGAACCTTAGAGGATTGTGATCTCGACAATGTTTCACTGGAGTCCGTCACTTGGGAACAACAGGACCAATTACAGTTGTTATGACTTCAATCAACGATCTCTGGTGAGGTGCTTCCATGGTTGATCGATTGCGAAACCATTTCGCACCTGTGGGACAAGCTCCACTCTCACTTCCAATCTATGATTCGTGCGAATACGCATCAACTTTGAACTGAGCTTCAGAGTGTTGCTTTGGAAAATTGGTCAATGTCAGAATATCTTCTTCACATTGAAACACTTGATAATTCTCTGGATTCGAATAGTGTTTCCATTAGTCCTTAAGGGAATCTTGATGTTATCCTCGAAGGACATCCCGAGGAGTGTGAGTTTACAGTATCTCTGATCTGTAACAAGTTCAAACCTCTCACTATCGATGAGGTCAAAACTTTGCTATTAAGACATGAAGCTCGTCTTGACATGTTCCACAAGAAGAAATCTTTGGTTTCTGTTGATCTAACTGAAGGTGTTTCATCATCCAATTCTCATATTGTCCAAACAATTCAAATCGCTAATTCTCTTCCAAATTTGCCTAAATCTTCAAATAATAATTTGAACAATCAATCTATCGATGCACATGCACATCTTACTTAGGAAAATAACAACAATTACAGTGATAACAATAATGGAAATCGATTTTTTAAATTTAGTCATGGTGGTGGTTGTGGCTTCCATCACGGTGATGTTGATCGTCGTAATAGAGGTCACAACAACTTTGTTAGAGGAGATGGTCATAGCCATGGCAGGTACTCCAATGTGCAATGCCAAATTTGTCACAAATTTGGTCATGAAGCTTCATTTTTCTATCATCATTATGAAGAAAATTATGTCCCTATACAACCATGGGTTCCCTCAACTACCACTACTACCCCTAATTGGTATCAATATCCTTCATAATCACCCTATGCTACATAGTTTCAGTACATGCTTGGTTATGGCTCCTTCACCACATCTTATTTCACCTATGCAACCATATCATAATTCAATCTATGTGCAAAATGTTGCACTTGTAGCTTCCATTCCCTCTTAAGCTCATATTGATATTGTTGCACCAATGCAATCAAGCAATTGGTATCTAGACTCAAGGACATCACACCATGTTACTAATGTCTCACAAAATATACAACAACTTACACCCTTTGAAGGAGCTGGATAGATCACCATTGGTAATGGGTAGGGTCTAAACATAAACTCCATAGGTGTATCTTCCTTTCAGTCACCCTTAAATCCAAATTTTTCTTTTTTCCTCAATCATATTCTATTTGTTCCTTCTATCACTAAAAACCTTATTACTGTAAGTCAGTTTTGCAAAGATAATTCAATTTTCTTTAACTTTCACCCCTATATTTGTTTGGTGAAATCACAGGTTTCTAAAGAGGTTCTCCTCAAGGGCTTGGTGGGACATGATGGTCTCTACCAATTTCCTGACTTGTTAAAGCTTCTCAAGTCAAAATCATTTGTTAATACCACTATTTGTTTTGTACCTAATTCTATCTCAGTAAATACATCACAGAATAATACTTTTGTTGGCAGTACCCCAACTTGTAATGCCTTTTCTTTATCACTTGGCATTCTAGAGTTGGACATCCTAGTGCAAATGCCAAGAAAAATGTAGTCAAAATCTGTAAATTTCTAGCTATTAATAAAAGTGTTTCAAATTTCTATTCACATTATTGTATTGGCAAATCTCATAGATTTCCTTCTTCTGCCTTATTTACTATCTATTATAGTCCTTTTGAGCTTATTTTTACAAACCTTTGGGGTGTTGCACCTTTCTCATATAGTTTTAGTTTCAGATATTATGTTTTTTGTTGATGCTGACACCAGATTTACATATAGATATATTTGTTGAAAAATAAATCAGAAAATCTGGAACTTTCAAACAGTTCAAGGCAATGGTTGATACTCAATTCAATCTACCTATTAAAGTTGTATAATCTGACTATGTAGTGAGGAGTATAGACCCTTTACAAAATTTCTAAATAATCTAGGCATTATTAACAGATTAATTTGTCCACACACCCATCATCAGAATGAAGTAATACAAACAAATCATAGACACATTGTTAAAATGGGGTTAACCTTACTATCTCAAGTAGCCATGCCATTACACTACTGGATGTTGGAGTTTTTGTTTAAACTCCATGGGTTATGAATAAGAGGTGGTTAACAATTCAAAATAATAACTACTCCTAACCGCTCTTGGGAAAGGTTAGAAAAATAACTACTCCCAACCGCTCTGATAACCAACGGTGCCAAGAGTCGCTATGGTTTACCGGCAACTCTTCACCAGGGTTGTTTGTTGTCTATAAATAAACATAGAGACAGTCAGAAAAAGAAGTAGAAAAAACTGATAGAGTTTTGATAGTTAATCTTTTCTGATATTCTCGCTTAGATACAAGTGCATTTTCATATTACATAAACTCTTGGAGTGGTTCCTCAAGCATTAGCTTTGTTCGTTTGGGCTGTTGATTTGAAGTGTCATCAATCTTCATACGTTGATACGTTCTATCCTGGGAGACAATTGTTCATCAACCTTTGGCATCAATTGGAGGGAAAAAATTGTCTTAAGGAGACAACATTGTTGGGCTCGGATCCTTTCATCTCTTTGCATCTGTGTCTGATTCATACTTATCATACAGGTTCTATTTAATTTGTTTTTGTACAGTTGTAGTAGATTATATTGTCTTAATTACTCAGATTCTGACCCTTGTGCAATTGGATATATTCCAATTCTAAATTAACTAACAGATCTAACACTGGAATCATGCACTCCTTAATGATGTGTATCTTATTAACAACTTCCCTCTACATCCATTCAAAATGAAGTTCTCTATCAGAAATTTTTTCACAAAACTCTAGACTATATCTTCTTAAGAATCTTTGGTTGTGCATGTTCCCACTACTTAGACCCTACAACTCACATAAACTTCAGTTCAAGTCATAAGAATGTCTTGTAGTAGATGAAATGATTTATATTTCAAAGAATGTCATGTTTAGTGAGTCAAAATTCCTTTATTCTAACTTATTTTCATCACAGCCTCATGCCTTTACTTAATTACATCCAAACATTCCACATCTCACTAATTTTCATACCACCACACCTCCTAATATTTCTACATCAACTTCACCTTCCATTACTTCTAATTTTTAACACCACTCCTTATATCATACCACCACAACTTCTAATTTTGAAAATCCTAACAAGCACCTAGTTTGTAAACTGAATAAGGAAATCTATGGGCTTGAGCAAGCACCCAGGGCATGGTATGACAAACTTAAAAAACATTTTGTTATAGTTTCACTTCACTCTTATCCATCTTGATCTGTCCCTATTCATCAAGATTTAGATATTAAAGAACAAGCTTCATCTTGTCTTGTGTCAAACACAAAAGTTGGGTAACTAGGCTGTGAATCCAAAACAAATTAATCATTGTTGCTTTATACATTTTGTTTGAAAGTCTTCTCATAATTAAAATCCATTATCGGATTTTATGATTGTTATATGTAAACCATAATAAAAAAAATCTCAATAATCTGAAATTGTTTTACAAACCATAAACACCTCTTAAGACTAAAATAATATATTATATATTTTGAAAGTTAAGAAAATATGAATTATTTGTTTTACACCTCTATTGTGGCCAATTTCGTATTTAAAAATCTACTAACAAAATAAACATCACAAGCTAATTAATATATGTGTATATATATATATATATATATCGGTGCAATTGAGTATCCTGTAAAGATTCTCATAAACAATAAATTTGTAAATATAAAAATGAAAGAAAATAGAAACAAAATAAGATATGCATAAAAAATGAAGAGGGGTTAAAAGATTTAAGGTGTTTCCACAATGCTTTGATTAATAAGCAGAAAGGTTCAACAACAAATCCAATACATAACCTAAAATTGCAATCATAGAGATCAAGATAAATTAGCAAAGGAAATGATATATCAAATATGCAACATATTGAAGTAAACAGAGGTTACACCCATAAGTAAAAAAGCCATAATTGTTGACAAAAATGTAACCCTTAGGCAATTCAGGTTTTAGAACATAGTTAGAAAAATCAGATCCAAAATAAGCCTGATTCCCATAACCTATTTTGAAACCATGCCTATTCATGGCTTCTTCTACTATCAAATTTATTTGTTGCAGGTTTTGGATCATGTTTTGTCTTAATCCCAAATTCTGCATTGTCATTACTATTCACGATGGTAGGGGGTTGATCTCCTTCATTTGCCAACCTTTTTGGATTATTTTCAACATTAGGCTGACCCATTTGGTTATTTACAACATTTCGTTGTGCAGATTGTTCATTTACTAGGTTATCTAGGGTCAAAGGTCTCAGAACTTGTGGGTTTTTGGGAATGTCTAGTGAATTCCCAAATTATTATATTTATTAAATATAATATATAATCAATTTTAATAATATTATCAATATTATATTTATGAAATGTATTATGGTAGCATTTAAATAATACTATCATTATAGTATTTATATAATATACAATTAAATTTAATAATATCATCGTATAAGGATGAGTAATGATACATAAATCATCACTTATTTTAAACATTTTACTAATATCTCTTGTTTCTTTTTATCATTCTTCCTATCACATCATAAATCCTATCATATTTATCAATTTCTCTCCTATTTTACTTTATTTCTAAGTGTTGGATAACACATTGAGTGTTTATCAAATATTTTCCTATAAGGATACACTACTTGTTTTTTAGAACAAATATGTCAATAAGTTATAAATAAAATTATGTTAAAATACACATACAATGTAACTTATTGACATACTTATTTTAAAATATAAAAAAAAATGGATGCAAGTAAATTCTTTTGGCCAAGATTTGCTAACATACACCCACTTGATTTTTACAATGAAACTATAGTAAGTAATAATTATAATTATCTTCAAATACACTCGAGGTGTAACTTGTTAATGTACAACTTATAAAAAAATAAGTGGGTGTGTGTTCGCAAATCTCTGCCAAATATTATACTTATTAAATATAATATATTTATTTAATTAAAAAATAATTCTAATATATGTACTAGGAATTTATAAATATTAAAATGTTTTTAAATGAAACATGATTAAAAAATTAACACTTGTGTGAGTGTATAATTAAAAAATTTATTATAAAATTTAA
>PYAF01006043.1:299098-310545 GCA_007407185.1 Glycine tomentella | reverse complement strand
ATAAATATTAAAATGTTTTTAAATGAAACATGATTAAAAAATTAACACTTGTGTGAGTGTATAATTAAAAAATTTATTATAAAATTTAATATAACCATTTAAATGTATATTAATATAATACATAATATAAATATATATGCATATATCTATGTATAATAATTATATCATAAGTTTAATTCTAAATTACTATTTTATTAATTTATTTTTAATTAGTTTAAATTTAACTATATGTTTTATTTTAAAAACAAATATAGGGTAAGTGAAGAATAACTTGGTAAACTAAAATTATGTTAGTATATTTTTTAATTTAAAGTACATATAAATCATTTAATGAATATTCTTTAACGGTGTTAAGCTAAGTTGAGTAAACTATACATTTTAATATAACGTGTGAGGAACATTGTTATACTCACATCGCTTTTGGGAGAATTGCGTAATTTATTCTATATTGAAATATATATATATATATATATATATATATATATATATATATAAAAGAGGGAAGAACAATGAATATATTTGTTTAAACTTTAAAAAATCATTTTAAAAAGTAATTTTTAAGAAATATATATGATTTGTTTCTTAAAAATTAGAAAATTATTTTTTATTAGAAAAATAATTTTGACAAACACATCACAAAATCAAAAAAAAAAAAAACAAAACTACTTATTTTATTAAGAAAAAATATTGTTTATAAAATAATTTTAAACAAATGGACTAAATATAATACTCGCATCACTTATGGAAAGAAGTGAAATTTATTTTAAAAGTGTTAAATTAAATGAACTAAATTGTGTAATAATAAATAAAAAATAACTAAACTGTATATTTCAACATAAAATAGGAGGACGTACAATATAATACTTGCATTTCTTGAGAAACAAAAAAAATAATAATCTCACGCTTAATAATATTGTAGTGGGTTTGCATTGGATTAACAGATTTGCAACACTTATTTTGCAATATTGGTGGGATTTGATCTCTACTTATTAGAGAATTAATGCTGGGGTTTTGGGTCGAATCATGGGTGAATTTGCTATGCATTAAAAAAAGAGTGAGTTTTTCCTTAAAAAAAAGGTGAGTTTGATGTAGTATATTTAATTATTATTTTTACTTTTATTTGTAAGATTCAAATTAAAGTAATATTTTTTTTATATATAACTCAATCCATAATAATAACAAAATTTGGTTGATTTGCTAAGGAATGAACTCATTCTATAAGAATGTGAGTTTGATTTTTATTGTGGATGTAATAATCTTGTTGGTGAATAATATGAAATTACGATTATAAGTACTCTTTGAATCTTCAAGTTCTAGAAGTCTTTTAGATCTAATTCATTTAAACTTTTATTTATCCAAAAAAAAAAACTGAAATATTAATAACAAGGATAATTTGGAGAGAGAAAAAAATATTTAAGAACAAATTCATTTTTATAAAATAAATTAATCACTCTCATAATTTAGATATAATTGATGTCAATTTCTAATTATTTGGAAAAATTAAAACAAATACATAAAAAAATTAAATTAGTTATTATTTTTTAACAAGAAGTTTTTGTTTTATGAAAAAAAAAATACTGTAACAAATTAAGCATACCCTTATTGTGTGTATGACGGTTTCCTCAATAATCCTAAAAAAATTGATAGGACTTCAACAAATAATACTAAATTAATTTGTTTAAACTTATTTTTGTTGAAATAATCCTTTATTTTAATAAAAATAAAAAAATAAAAAAACTTCCCACTAATGTCAATTAATCTACGTGCTGGTTCTATTGCTGCTATTTTGCATACAGTGTGGTTTATTTGGATTAGCCGTAATCACTCTCGTTTCAACGTGGCCCCATTCCTCAGCATATCATTTTGAACAAGATTATTGGTTCTGTATCTCTTTCTGGTAGCATCTCTAAGGGTATAATGCACAATGACATTTCAGATTTGGGTTTGTTTGGATACAAGTCAGAAGTGCTTTTGAGAGCTTCTCTTATGAAAATATAGTGTTTTTTTCAGTAGAGAAGCTCTCAAAAGCACTTCTAGCCTTGTATCGAAACAGACTCAATCTCAAGAATTTCAAGACAGCTTCTTATCCTCGAACTATCCCTGTGATCAAGCAAGTTCTCTGATATCCTCCTCTCACAGGTTGGGTGAAATGTAACACTGACGGGGCAGCCCAGGCATTGTTGCCTGTGGGGGTTTGTTCCTTGGTTATAAATTTGATCTTGCAGCGTGGGATCCGTAGTTAGCTTGATGCTAACCTAGTTGGGATTATGCTTTTAATGTGATGCTTTTGTAAGTCTCTTTTAATAATGATAATATTAAATAAAAAGTACGTATTTCATTGTTTAAAAATTATTCGATATGCGAAAATAAGAGAGAGAAATATTATCCGCAACTTTATTCTCACATATGTAAAAATATTATTTCTGAATTTAAACTTATTAACAAGTCACCAAGATAGAATTTTACTATAGGCTCCCTTCTTTTAGATACACACTTATTTAAATGTTGATAAAATTATTATCTGGGAGAGGTTTCTCTTAGGGGAAGAAAAGGTTTTTTTTATCGGTAAATATTAGTTTGTATCTGATTGAGGTGAGGTTCAATATCGGTGGTCTCATACGCTTCGTGAAGGAACCAAGTGGCAGATTGCCTTACTAGCTTTGGTATATCTTGAGAGTGTTTGATGTTGTTTTAGTGTTCTTATTTGGGGGAGATACATCATCGCTCACTTAAGTATGAATGTATTAATCCTTTATTTAATTTGAAGTATATCATAATCTTCACTGACTAAAATTCTCAAGTAGATACATCATCGCTCATTCACATTAGACGTAAGATCAATTTATAAGTTTTATCCTTTCTCTTAAGTGTGATGTTTACTAACCCCATAAATAAAAACAATAATGAATAAAAAGAACAAAAGGGAGAATACAAAACATTTTTGTTTCAATTGTTTGCTTTGTGGGGTGAAATCTGAAATGTAAGAGGGTCTAAAACTTAACGCAAGTGTAATCATAATTTTTATGGAGGGGTGCTGGCCTCCATAGGAGATTTTCTACAGTTTGATATAACCATTCTTGATCCTCCACTCCAAACTCCAGTGATTGTTGACGTTTTTGAAAGCCCAATAAGCCCACCCAAATGTTGCTCGCCCGTAAATGTCTAATTGAGCCCTGGCGAACCTTTGAAAATCTTCTTTTGTAGCTCCATTGATTTGCCATTCAGCAACCCATTCGCCTTTAATTCAAAAATAATTATTAAGAAAGTTTGAATCTTAAATTTAAAAAAAATATATAATTTTTTTGTCTCTAATTTTTTTTCCAGATATTTGCTTCTAATCTCTAATCTAAATTTTCAACAGTCAAAGTTCTTAAAAAAATTGTTACCACTTGTAGTTGACATTGTAAAGTATCAATATTAACTAACAACCACATTCTAGTAATGTATCATATCATCATCTATTTTGATTAAAATAATGTTTCACTTCCGTAGTTTTCATGTCAATGAAGTCATTAAGACAACTTTCGAGTGTCGATTTGGCTTTCAAACGCATTAACGAAGTGGCCAAAAACAAACAAAAAGTACTAACACTTGAATACTTCAATCCATGACGACAAGTGAGAAATACAACAATGAAAAACACACATGGCAACTACAAATCAATATTAAATAATAAAATAGAAATCAAATAAATTAGGGAGTTCTTCAAAACTCGATTCAAGGTTCATTGCTTCATCGAGGTATTCATCCAAACCCTCCAAATTCAAAGATCTGATAGAATCTGTGGTGGATGAGCACATGTTTGTGTGGGTGTGTCTGCGATGGTAATATATAACTCCAGGCATGTGAGCTTGGAGATTTCGGGGAACATATAAACATACTCATTGTGTCCTCATCAACATGCAACATGCATGCCCTGTACTGACCACAATCACCAACAAATGATACAAGTAACGAAAATGTATATTCTTGACCTCTTTACCATTTGGTAAACTAATCATATTTCCAATAGCTTGCTTCAAGGCATCAAATGACATTTTGTTGTCAAGTTGAACGATCTTTGGTGAACCACTTACAAACGTTGAACCATGTTTAGTTATTACAATGGTGCCCATCATAATACACAATCTCATTGACTGATGATGAAGTCATGGTTTAGGGTTTAGGATTTATGATAGCAGAAAGGTTTCTAATTGAGGTGATGGATCAGACTATCTCAATGAATTCCATATTTATAATGTTTAATGGCTTGTCACATACACTTAAAAAAGAGTGACCAAGATCCACCGATTGGAGCAACACACGTTCAATGACCAAGATCCCACCAACAAAATGAATGACCTAGATATCACTGATTAAGCAACACAAGTTGAATGACCAAGATCCCCCCGACAAAATCAACGACCAAGATCCACTGAATGAATTATGTTACTGTTAGATATTTTCTATAAATACAATACATGTATTGCTATCATATACACTAACTCACATACTTACTTTCTGTCGTTCTCATATATCTCTCTTTAACTTCTTCTTGACATTAGTACTAAAGCCTAAACCATGGAATCAATAATTGCTCCTCTTCTTTGGAAACAACACCTTTATAGATCTGGAGAAGTATGTAATACACTATGTTTAACTGAACGTTAATTAAGTTATGATTCACAAATAATGATGTTGTTATTATTTTGATTTCTAAATCTAACAGATGATGTAATCCAATTATATGCTCAGGCTATGCCTTCTTCAGATCCCAGAATTGAACCTTTGTTGGTTCAAGCTGAGTTTTCAAATTTTGCAAAGCTCAGACAAGTTGAAATCGACAATATTTTATTCACTGCTTTGGTTGAAAGGTGAAGACCTGAGTCACACATGTTTTATCTTTCTATTGGTGAATGCACAATCACCTTGGAAGATGTTTCTATTCAACTGGGTATAGGTGTTGATGGAAGACCAGTTACTGGCCCAATATATTATGATTGGGAATAAATGTGCGCATAATATATAGGTGTTGTTCCCCTAGATAATGCACTGGTGGGATCAACACTTAAACTAAAGTGGTTAAAAGAAAACATGTTGACTCTCCTAGCAGAATCCACACCACAACAATTAACATTCCATTGTAGGGCATACATTTTAGGGTTGATTGGTGGAGGTTACTGCTAGACAAGTCAGGGAACGCAGATCACCTGATATATCTACCCCTGCTAGGGTCAGCATGTTTAGCACATTTGTATAGAGAATGGGAGGATGTACAGTGTTTTTACAGTCTTGGGCATGGTATCGCATGTCGTTCATTCAACCAAGGGTCGAGCACCAACTGTCATATCCACTTGCAACTAGGTAAACAAAATTTATCACTCAAACAAAGTCCATTTTTGGTAATGTATTTGACACTAGCATATTACATTTCACTAGATGGAGTGGCAAAGGACTACAATTTTCTAGAATCCCACACGGTGATGTTCTAGGCTATAGGTCAAGATTCGACAACATGCGTAACAAGGAGGTTGAACCATTTATTTTTGTTATTTATTCAAACGTCAATTACATTGTTTTTAAAATTACTAATGCAATTTTTTTCAGCTCCATTGGATGCCTTACAGAGGTTTTGAGTCATTTTTGTCAAAAAAAGCATACAAGGATTCCAAAATATGGAGTGCTTGTGTAGCTTTAATCTGTTTTCCAATGCCAATATGACATCATACTGACAAGGTCATGCTCCAATTTGAAATTTGTCAAGACATACCAAATCCACCACATAATCTTGACAAAGTCTACCATACTGACATGAGAGGACACAATGACACAAATTGGGCAGAGGAACATCAATAGTGCATTGGAATTTGGAAGGAAAGACGCAAATATATGTTAATCGGCCAACCGATTCTAGGAAAGATTGATCATATGAATTACTACATGAATTGGTCCGGAGAAGATTCAAAAATTTGTCTAACACAGTTTGCAACTCATCCAAAAGTTGTTGACACATCTCGTTCAACTCCAGACATGGAAACTAAACAACATCCTCCACAACAAAGTCTGTTGGATATAGGGGGAGAATCATGAAGAGTGAAAGACTTTGATTCAAGAATGTGTTTTGAGTTTTCAACATGCTTGGAGTGTCTTGAAGTTTAGTATATGATTCAAGTGTAAGAGAAAGGGAATCTGATTGATCCATGCATTCATCATTCATACGTTAATAAGCTTAAATGTTTTTCACTAAAACATCAAAGCTTTTTATCTTTTGTTTAAGGTTTTAATCAGATTAAAAGGTTTTTGGAAAAATGAATTTCCTACTATTTTAATCGATTACCTAAGTAATATAATCAATTATTTTGTTCTTCGTTCTATCTAGAAAATCTTCATAAACAATTTAATCGATTACCTATTGGGTTAATCGATTATTTGGCCTTTGATTGAAACTGAAACTACTTTGTTAAATGTTTTAATCGATTACCATCATTCGTAATCGATTACATAGTTGAAATCAGTTTTAAGGCTTCTTGGTTTAATCGATTACCATCATTTGTAATCGATTATATAGTTGAAAACAATTTTTAAGGTTTGCTGGTTTAATCGATTACCATCATTTGTAATCGATTACACATTTCATTTTGTGAAAATGAACTTCCTGGTTTAATCGATTATAGCTCGGGATAATCAATTATTTTGCTCATTACTGAAACCCAGAAACCTTCTTGAACAAATTAATCGATTAAGTGATAAATTAATCGATTACTAAAGCATTTTAATCAATTATCTGGCGTGTTTAATCGATTACAGTTAGTTATAAAAATTTGTTATAAATAGTTTTGAAGGCTTGGCTTGTTTAAGAACTTGATCATTCGTATTTCTGAATATACACAAGCTTTCTAAACTCTACAAAGTGATTTTCTGTGTTCTATTACTTCTTGCTTTATTCAAACCATTCATGGGTCTTTGAATAATTCTTGAGCAAGAAACTTTTCAAGGTTAAGGAAAAATATGTGTTGATTTCGTTTTTGCTATTCAACCTGATTTGGCAACTCATGTGCATTACATTCACTGGATCATCAGGTTGTCTCTCTCCTTAATCTTTGTGTGTAAATTCGTATTTAAATTTCTGTTGTAAATTGCTATTATAAGTGGGTTCTCCTTGCGTGGGTCTAGAGAAGGATTCTCTAGTTAAAGAACAGAGTAGTGTTTTCTGGTTCTTGCTCCTTAGAATTCTAATAGGGTTTTAGTTTTTTATTCTTTATCTAGGTTTGATAAAGGGGATGTTTTTGTAATAAGCTTGTAAGAACAAGATTTATAATAGTGAAACTCCAATCTAGTGTTGATTAGAAGAAACTAGGTGTAGCTTCAGTTGTGAAGTGAACTAGTATAAATTGTTTGTGTGTTGTTTCTTAATCTCTATTACTCTTATTGTTCATTGATTCTTTGTTTCATAGTCATTGTTCAACAAGTTCTGTTTTAAGCAAATTGATTCCAAGGAACTGTGCTATTTGATTGAGTAAAAATATTTCTTGGTTTTGAAAGTGATAAAGATCCTTAAACTCTGATTTGAATTAATTTTAAAATATCAAGTTTTAACCAATTCACCCCCCTCTTGGTTATTGTGAGTATTCCCTTTATTTTCAAAGTCCACTAGTCGTTGCCAACATGCATGATAAAGGACTACAATCACAACTTCATCCAATCAAGAAGATTATAGGTACAATCCGCAGTTCTTCAATGCTAACAGAGAAGATTTTATGAACAACCTCATGTGTATAGATCTTCAAACACCGGAATCTACTTATGAATACATGCAAAGTATGTTCATACCTTCGTTTGAATCTTTTCACCAAAGTATTACCGACAATTTTTCTCCTGATGACTTCGTCCAGGAAGAGCAATATGTTTTTCCTGATGAACAGCCACAAGAACATGGGCAAGTATGTCAGCCGGCAAGAAACAGGAAACCTCCCAAATGTGGAACTGGTGGACATAGATGACATTAATTTCTTACCCTTGTTAATTATGTCCTATTATGATGATTATCAGTTTGCCCTTAGTAATTGAATGAACAATGCATTAAGTGGTTGAGCACTGCATTTTTCTGATATGAATTGAGTGAACATTCATTTCTTCGAGAAGATTTGATCCCATGTTGCTTTTTCCCTTACGATTTGACCTCACATTGTTTGTTTCGAGATGATGTGACTCAACACTGCTTTTTCGAATTATGCAAACCAAACTTAATTAGTTAAGACTCCACCTAAACCGTTTATATTGTCAGTGCAATCTCAGTCGTTGGTATGAGTCACTGGAGAACAATAAATCATCTAATATATATCTATATAGAAGTAGGAGTTTGATGCAACTCAACACCTTTGTCTGATATTTATGTTATTGCATAAAACATGAAAAGTGTATCAATTCTTGTTTAAGAATCACTCGAGAACACTGAATCATCTAATATATATATATATATATATATATATATATATATATATATATAAGTAGGGGTTTAATGGATCTTCTTTCTTCTTCCTACAATTATCGATGAATTTTGTATTTTACTAACGGACAATAAATCTGTCAATAAAATCTATTGATAATACTAAATTTTTCAATGGATATAAATCCGTTGGTAAATTTCCTTAAAAAAAACATTTAAAAAAGTCATTGAAAATAAGTTGGAAATATCTTTCAAAAAAACATTCATAATTCCAAGAGACCAAAATTCGTTGAAAATTTCCATAAAAAATATTGACATTTATGACAGAATATATCCATCAATAAATTTCCGTCGGCATATCAATTTTTCCAACGGATCTAGCACTTTTCTTGTATAGTAGATTACGTTTTCTCCCTTGAATGATTATGAGCTAGGCCTAGTAAATCGTAGGTGAGATGAGTTACAGGAACATGTGTAATTTGACAAAATTTTAGTGAGTGTTGATATGACTTGTAACAGCTAGCGACGTTGTCTCTTCTTACCCACACCTTGCGGAAAAAGTACTTATAAATTGGAAGAATAATAACGGTTTGGATTTGACAGTGCGTTCGTCACTGCCATGACTCGGCAAGTTTGAATTTCGTTAAAATCGATCACCATTCCAACGAGTATAAAGTTGCGTAATGTTTGCAGATTTTATAGCAATTACATCTTGAGCTCATATTATATTATATACATTTCTTCATTGTTACTCAATGCAGTTCTTGTTGGGCTAATTTCCTCTCCTTGTCTTGTCTCTGAAGACGAAGAACAAACAATTCCACTGTGACTGTATCTGAGATCGAATTAGAAGAATGGGAGTGAGAATAGCCTTTATGGTAGTTTTGTGTGTTCTTCCGGCAATGGTCTCAGCCATACGCCCTCACTTGACCCCTTTCTATGTGAAGGGTCGCGTGTTTTGTGACCCTTGCCGTGCTGGTTTTGAGACCTCCCTCACCACTTACATTGCTGGTAATTAATAATTTCACTACTCTCTAATTATTGTTTCAGTTCATTCCCTAAATATTTTCTATCACATCAATATATATTTCTACTAATAGGAAAAGAATGTTTTAATTAGAAAAGTGTCAAGGGTGTATTGCTGTAGTTGCTAGTTTGGTTGTTGCCCGCAATGTAAAAAATACTTCACACTCTTAATTAACCTATATATTTCTATATAATTGAAGATACTGTTTGATCCATCATGTATATATAGTTTGCAGGGTCTAATTAATTAATTAATTAATTAATGATGAGATGAAGTTCAATGCCTAGTATTTAATATCAGATTAGACCATGAAGAAGTTACTATATCATGATTAACTGTTGTAGATCATGAGAAATTTTCACTAATGAATTTTTCATGGAAAAATTCGTTACTTATTTATGGGTCAAACATAATTTTAATTACTAAAATCATATTTTTAATCTTTGTAAATGAAGCAGTTTTTACTTTTGGTCTCTATAGATGAGAAAATTGTTTCATTTTTTGTCTCATTTATGGAAATGTGTTATTATGTGTGGTCCTATTTCTGTCGACGAGAAACTAAAAAATATGTTATTTTGTGAACCTAAAAAATTATGAAACCACATGTTTGCATTTTTAATTAAACCAATAATTCCTAGGGTTCCTTATTAAATGTTCACTCCAATCAATGTTACGTTTCTCCCTAGGTGCCGAGGTTACTCTGCAATGCAAGGACAGAATCACAAACAACATTGTGTACAGCAAGAAGGTTAAGACTGATTACTCGGGATCATTTACGATCTTCGTGGACGCGAATCAAGCAAATCAAAATTGTGATGCCAGTCTTGTAACAAGTCCTCTACGTGATTGCGAAGAGCCTGTTCCAGGCCGTGACCACACACGTGTTATTCTCAATCGCTTCAATGGCATTGCCACCAATGATAGATTTGTCAACAACTTAGGTTTCATGAAGGAAATGGTTGCATCTAATTGTGCAAACATTTTCAAGAGTTACCGAGAGTTAGATAATGGGAATTAATTCCACTGAATTGTATACATTACACTTTTTATTATGATTGTATGCTAGTGGACCTTAGTAATTTGAATAATTGTAGGAAGTTCCTTATTGGGCTATAGAGTTTGTAGTCACTGGGTCAATCTTGTGTTGACGTATTCAGCTAATCTTTTATGGAGAGTACTAATTTGTACGAGACTCGACACTATGAATCATGAGATGGTCCATTTGAAACATGTGTTTCATTATTAGTATGTGTTATTAAAAAAATATTTATTGAAAAATGTCAATCCTTTACATGAATCTAAATACATTGATGAATTAGTTATTAGTTCTCAATCAAGAGATATCCTGGGTTCACCCAAAAAAATAAATACAAAATTTACAAAATCAATTTCATCAAAATTCACACGTGCATGTTTTCCTTCAAAAACATATTTTACATACACTTTTATTTTGTATATCTCAAAAACAATTCTTGTTAAAATACATAGATGGAACGTGTTTCCATTCATTTGATTCATAAGTAAATTTTTATAATATCAATGACTAATGTGTCTCACCACTGAATTTTTTAAAATGCCAATCTAAAATTTCACTCTTCTACCTTTTTTTTTTTTTTTTATATCTGTTGCTTGGCATACCCAAGTTTTAAAGAATGAAGGGTAATAATATATATATATATATATATATATATATATATATATATATAAATTTGATGATAATGGACTATACAAAACATGATCTTATTCTGGAAAGACCTTTCTGGAAAGGACACACATACAAGATGAGGGTTCCGAATAGGTTGTTCCATAATGGACTATTGGCAAATAAAAAAATTGTTGTGCAGTGAGTTGATATTGAAAGTGTTAGTGTATGTTGGGCAAAAGAACCAAAAGGGTGTTTTTGAAAAAAATATTTACCGATAGGGTGCGCTTTCGAAACTATTTACAAATCTGGTGCGGGAGGGCAACTAATTACAAATCTAGTGCTGTGCAACA
>PYAF01006043.1:276004-298998 GCA_007407185.1 Glycine tomentella | reverse complement strand
TGTTGCACAGCACTAGATTTGTAATTAGTTGCCCTCCCGCACCAGATTTGTAAATAGTTTCGAAAGCGCACCCTATCGGTAAATATTTTTTTCAAAAACACCCTTTTGGTTCTTTTGCCGTGTATGTTGGGTCATTGCTTCCAGTCGTTGTGGTGCCAGAGATGCAAAAAGGGAGGTGGGGGAGCGGCTACACAAAGAGAAGGAGGAAAGAAGGGTTGTTGTCAGCTTATGTTCATTGTCCACCTTGTTAGCATTGTTGGTCTTCACATCTGCTCTCTAGAGTCTAACGACAACATATTCAACGATTGCAACTCTTGCTGCATAGTCAAAATCAACCTATGAGCCAATCCTATCTACACCACCTTAGAAAAGTCGAGATTTGCAAGCTCACTCGTCTCTCTCCACCTCTTTATGTTTAATGTCATAAGAAAATTAGAGGAAAGAAGAGAGAGGGAGGAGGGCAAGGTGGCACAGTCAGAACAAAGATGGTGAACAAGGACGGCATTATTGGAGGAAGAAGGAGGATGGAGCATTTTTGTCCATTGAGCCCCCAAAGTTCTTTGGAAGGTGCAGTAAGCAGTTGCCACAACTTACAGCCAAAAGATAACAATAGAGCCGAAAAATTGTGTCCACTACATTATTGGAACATGGATTCCTTTATGACCAAAAAAGGAAAATTATTTTTTTAAGGTAAATTGCATTGCACACACCGGCACACCCTACCAAAAACAAAAGTTATTTGCCCATTAAAAACAAAAATAAAGAACAACAAGGACAGCATTAGTAGCAGGCAGTTGATATTTACACTCTCCCTCAATTGCTATTACACTCCTTTTTCCTTTATGGTATTTTTATTACCAAAAATACTTTTTTACTATAAAACAAAGTATAAAGCTTATTCTTTACACTCCATCCATCCTCATTGTTCTCTCAACCTTTCCTACTTTTTTTTTCTCTTTCACCTCCACCACAGCAAGCGACTCCATTGGACAGCAGCACCATATTAAGGTTAATAATCTTTCATTGAAGTTTTTAATGGTTAATAGTTTTCATTCAATTTATAATTAATTTAATAATTCTATTAATCATAATTATTAGTTAATAATCTATATGAAGGACCAAAATCGTCAATTTATAAATCTAAGAGATCAAATGTTACAATTAAAAATCAAGGATACCAAAATCATGAATTTGAAAAATTAAGACAATCAAAATTTCAATTTAAACCAAAAACAAAATTTAAACCTTATTCTTTACACTCCTTCCATCTTCATTGTTCTCTCAACCCTTCCTACTTTTTTTTTCTCTCAACCCTTCCTACATATTTTTTTTTACCTTAAACTGGTTTTATTGTAAGTTTGTTTATATTAAATTCGATCATTTATCTAAACTATTGTTATCAAATTTTTTATTATTTTCTACATTCTTTCATTCAAATGGTGAAAGTTTGGAAAAGTGTGCTGAAAGGGCCGTTGCCTATTTCAGAGACAAATATGTGATTGTTTAGAATTTTGTAATCTGGCAATCTCCCTTTTCTTCATTTTCTCCTTTTATGCTATTCTTCATGGTCTATGATTATAATAGTTTGTTAGTCAGTATTATGTGTGTTAAAATTTGATATTATAGCATCTATATTCTATATGGAGCTGATTCCATGACATTATACTGCAGATTGAACCTCAACTTTTATCTGGAAAGAATGTTATGATTTCAGCTCATGGGAATTCACTGAGATCCATTATTATGTATCTTGACAAACTAACTTCCCAAGACGTGATTGATCAATTGTTCATAGTTATAACAATTTATATGTTCAAATGTCATAAATTGTCATGATTTTATTTTTATTTCACCTTTTTACAGGTGATTAGTTTAGAATTGTCAACTGGAATTCCAATGCTTTATATTTTCAAAGAAGGAAGATTCAGTAGGAGGGGGAGTCCAATGGGGCCCACTGAAGCTGGAGTTTATGCCTACACTAGGGTATGTAGCTATATCCCTTGTGTATTTCATTCCATTTTGCTAAGATGATAATTCCTTTAGCCTTCTAGAAGCTTTTATTTAAGAATTGATATCGTTTGCTTCGGAAAGATGAAATGGCACTTGCAGTCTCAAGAAACAGGTAGAAAGAATAAACCTAATTTCGGAAAATGTTAGTAACACATTTTTTGGTTAACTCTTTTGAATATACTCTTTATGTTGACTAAAATTTATTGAAAATCATAAATTTTGTAAGTCTCACTTCTTATTCAATTAGTTCCACTTGTGATTTTAATATTATAGTTTTTAATAAACTTTTGTCAATGATAGAGAGTGTATGAATAACACTAGTTACTTCAAAATAGTTTCAATATTGACAGCTATGGTTTAAATTTACTAGCTTATCTCTTATGAACTTATTATTTATATGATGGTATTGGTAATACCTGGTTCTGTGCTTCCATGTTAAGCACCTTTTTTTTGTCACCAAAATGTTTATTTTCAACGGTTCTTTTTTAAAAATTTCAAAGATACGCACAATACTCATAGAAAGTTGTTACACATTGACCGGTTAATGTCCCAAATTCAAACATTTCCTTTGGATTCAACCGTGGTTTGGCTTGGATAGAATTTCTGATCCTATAAATGTCATTAACTGAATAAGCAGAGAAGCAATTTTGATTAAACTTCCAGACTTATCATACCGGAAAATAAAAATGCATGTTTTCCAGAAACTGAACTTTTTCAAGGGGGAATTGAACATAAATTGGGTATATAGTTGAAGACTTGATGTCCACATTTCCTCAAGGATTTCTGATTTATTATTAGTCCTCAGTTTTCTACTAATTGGATTTTTACTATATAATGTTTGTTAAAATCATATTCCATTCTTCATTTCACAAATCTTGTTAACCAAGTCTCCAAGTCACTGACAATACTATTACCTGGTCACAGCGTTTGGCTCTTTACAGGCAGAGGTTGGATGATATGTTCCAATAATTTTTTTTTAAAGGTTAGGTAATAGAAATACACTCACTTTCTTCTGTTTATGCTTCTCTCTTGGTCTACATTCTTCTTTTTATCATTTTATCATCTTCGTTTCAGGGAATTCATCACATGTTAATCAGCATTACAGTATTACATAAAGGGTAAAAGAGATGTTATCAGTGTTACAGTTAGATTGCATGAAAATTTGAGAACGTCTTTTGGGTGTTTAGCATAGCTTACAACTAGTGGAATAGGATCCATTCTCCACTCCAGTGTTCTCATATGGAGAAGGAGAGTAATTGCTTATGTGCCTATATATATATATATATATATATATATATATATATATATATATATATATATACACACACACACACACAAATAAATTATTGAATCTTAGAAATGTTTTCATGTCGATTACAATTAATTGTAAATGAGTTGTAATGTGAATTTTATTGGACATCCGGAATATTTTAATATATAAGAAACATATTTTACTTACTCCTTTCATTTACAATGAGCAATGAAATGAATTTTTGTCTTCCAGTGTTAACATGAAAATAACTAGATAAAAATTTGTGCATTGTGTTGTTACTTTAAATTTGTAATTTCAATGATTAGTGAAAGCAGAAAAAAATACATGATGAAAGGAATAAGAATAGTTTGTAATATGATATCATGGTAAAAATACAAGTTGAAGGAGGTGGAGAGTATTGTATCACAATGAACTAGCATGGTAAGCAAAAGGCAAGGTAAATATTCGTATTGGGTTTCTGCCCACAGTACTCGTGTACAGAAAGAGAGGAGAAAAGGCATGTTCACTCCATAACGCAAATACTGCAAACATTGAAACTCTGTTCGGAATTACGCAGATAATAGAACATTAAGATTTCATAACAAAACAAAACATGTTTTCATTTTGCTACTTTCTAACTACAAACTGGAAATATGCTTCGATTCAGTATTTGCTAAATAACAAAACAGAAACATATTTCCATAGTATAATATAATATACACAACGAAAACATAATTTTGTTTTAACGATAATAATGGAAAATAAAAACAACTACAATGAAAAGGATGACTTACCATGAGACGTCTGTGCAGTGTGCGGCAACAACGAACATGAGAAGGGGGACACATGAGAGACACTATGAGAATGGGAAGGGAGTGTGTGGAGATGAGAAGAAAATGGGGAGGAGGGAGTGTGAAGAATTTTACATCGACAAAAAACATGTAGCCTTGTAGGATATGAACTTAGTATAAAAGGGGACATGAAGAAGGAAAAGAGAAGGGAGCTAAGGATAATGGCATAATGCCTTGCTCGGGTATACGAGAGAAGGAAGAAAAGTGAAAATAAGGAGAAAAAAGAAAATGACAAGTGGCAGTAGCCAGTAGGAGGATGGGAATGAGAAGAGAAAGGGAAAATAACTGAATATCCATGTGGCAAGGTAGAATGAGAAAGGATGCGAGAATCATGCAGTTGGGGAATGAAGTGGGAAGAAAGGGGGGAGAATTTTCTAAAAGGGTTTTAGGTGAATTGACAAAACAAAAGAGTAGGTCCTTCAGTCAGGGAATTCCTTCTTCATATTACATTCTGTTTTTTCTTTTCTTTTCAGTTTTTAAGGAGTTTAGCTCCATTCCGTAGATATTTTTGTTTTTTCTTATCAGCACTTGGGTGTATTATGATAAGAGGAATCCGTTGGAGTAAGAGAGATCATCAATACAATTTCTTTTTCACTCACGGTGCTTCGAGGCAGCAAAGATAGACATCAAACTTGGCAGAAACATGAAAAGGCTTAAAGCACAAATAGTCAAATGCTGCAACTTGGTTGAGATAACACATGAAAGATTTAACCTCTTTTTTTAAGCGAGCTAATGTATAAAATTAAAAATATATATCTACTGTTGATTTGAATTAAAATACCTTGTAATCTAAACTAATTTTAAATCAACGGTTAAATTTATTTCATTACATTGCACATCTGATCTCTTTTAAAAGAAACAAATCCACAAGAATGATACTAGGTGAAGGGTGAGATGAACCTGCTTGCATAAATAACAAGCCATTCTTCCATCCACGAGGGAGGGAAAAAATTGTTTACCACAACAGCAGCAAAACACTGCTGACTGCACAAGCAAGCATGCCCGTTAAAATATGGAATTCACAAGGCAAAAACATTTGTGATCATGTTAAATCCAACATCAAATTAACAAAAGGTCTCTTGATTCTGACTTCAAAATAAGAATGTCACAGCATCTTGCTACCTCAGTGCCTGTATATTATTTCAAAGGCCCAAGGTATGTAATTTCTCATTCTAATGAATATCTGCACTGGCATTTTTTTCTCCTTTATTAACCAAGCTTTTCTGATCAGGGTTAACGATACCTGTATCCATCACGGGGTCAGGGGAAGAATCTATTTTCTCAATGTCTGAAGCATCCGTATCTGATTCTAACCTAGTCGAATCTAAAGGAGGAGCATGATTTGGGACTGATGATGGAGATTTTTCCCTTGTCCAGAGAGAGGGAGTCTTCTTGTCATCCTCTTTCATTCTCTCAGCATATCTATTTATGTCAAATCCTGTATCATCATTCCCGCCAAATGCAGATTCAAGATGGTTAAAATTAAACAAATCCTCCATAATCTTCTTGGTGTTCTGATCATCAGAGTAACCAAACTTGACTTTATTATAAGTCTTGGGCTCTAATAAGGGCTTTACCATCTGCAGCAATACATATTTTGTCATCAGACAATGGTACTAGATTAATGATCAAAATTATTAGAAGCTAAAAATAAACATACTAATTAAGACGCAAAAACCATAAATTTCCCTTATGGTTCTCATACAGATCAAGAAACCAGTACATATATTCCTATGTCAGAGGCAAAGTGATAAGAAAAAGAATAGGGTACTTGTGACTTTTGAGTGTCCTTACTGTCTCATTATATGTAAATTACAAGTTTGTAAAAATAAAAAAAATCAAATGAAGATGAAAACTTGTATCAGTCCATGACAGACACACACAAAGGGAGAAAAAGAAAAGGAAAAAAAAAAACAAAAGAAGCTTGGATCCAGAGTTTCAATTCTGGACCCAGCGGACTCCAATTCCAATCTCATCTTGAGTGGCTAAAATACACCTGAAACATTGAAAGTTTTTCAAGAATGAAAATCATTTCCGCACTCATTCTAGCCTAGAATCTAAAATACTTGCATCACATTATCAACTTGCAGCTTCATTCAATACATAAAATCAATATAGATATACAGGAGCAGAAAGACATTGAAGCATGAAGTGTGAGATAGAAAACAATTTTATTTAATTACCGTGAAAAATGGTTCAAAGAACTTAGGTGCATTGTACAGTATTGCCAGACCAAGCCGTTCAGGATAATGTTCTTGTAATACATGGGCCGTTTCACGTGTCACCTTTATTGATATATGTGACATATTGAAACCCTGGAAGTCAATCAACCAGACCATCTGTTCCTGTTCTGGTGGAAGATTTAAAATAGCATTCTCCATGCAGTATACCAAATATTTAATTTGGCCTTTTGTTGACTTCGAGTTCTGAACCCAAAAAACGAAGAAAAAAAATTAAAAAAAAATGGATAACATTCCTCTAAAAAACAAGATTCTAACCAGCTATGCAGGTAGAATCTATCAAATCTGATATCAATGTCAAAGCAGGAAGCATGAGTGCTTTCTGTTGGAAATTACGTAACTATGGTAATAAAAGTTCGGTTCGGTCTACATCTAATATGGCATCAGAACCTGTTTAGTCTTGAAGTTAGGCCAGCTACATATGTCCATTCCCACAAAAATTACATTTCAGTTTTTTAATCCTACTTTAGGTTCAGTCCATTTCTACAATGATGTCAGAATCTCTCAGTCTTGCAAACTACATGCTCTAGATGTCTAGTTCTAGCCGTGAGAGAAATGGGTGTTAAGATGTTTCACATTGACAAGGAATATTGTCAAAGTATTCCTTATAAGACTTGACAATCCTCCTCTCTTGAGGTAACTTTTAGACATGACAAGTAATATGTTAAAATATATTCTTAGAATTTGGGTTTAGGGCATAACTCAACCCCACAAAACCAACTTGTAAGGTGAGGACAGCCCAAGCTTTATAATCTCCATTTAAGTTATATCTCTAGTCAATGTGGGACTAAATACCACCCTTGAGGTGGAAACTAAGGCAACCCTCAAAGAGGCCAAAACTAAGGTGGGATAGGGGTGACCATGATGCTTTCAAACACTCCACCACCAAAGGCTACCAGCCTCGAGTGAGAAAAAATAGGTGACCCGACAACAGATCTAGGATAGGCTCCAATACCATCTTAGAATTTGGGTTTAAGACCTAACTCAAACAACACAAAACCAACTTGTAATGTGATAACTGTCCAAACTTTATAAGCTCTATTTAACTCATCTCTAGTCGATGTGGGACTAAACACCACCCTTGAAGCCGCAACAAAGGTATCCCCCAAAGAAGCTGCAACTAAGGCAGGCTAGGGGTGGCTGCAATTAAGGCTGCTTTCCAACATATATCCTTCATATTCATTCTTCCATTTTCACTTATTCCAAGCAAAAACACAATATATCTGACTTAGATAAACATGCTCGAGGTTTTAAGTGATTTTCAGAAGATACCTGGCGGCTAGGTCTCATTACTAGGACTGTTCTCCCATGCTTGTCAATGTAATTTGTTCTATAGATTTTTCCTGTCTCTGCTTCATGAGCAATATCTTCCTGCATCAAAAAAATACACATCAAACAACTTTTATCAGAAGATAAGTCAAGAAAGAGTGATGGTTTGACATAAATGTTCAGATCACAAACATTCCAGGTGAGTCAGTAATTAAATGGGTTAAATCAGTTAATCAGTCTGAAGATAATATGTTCAGTTGCTAGTAGTTCAGGTAGGATATTGATCAGATATAGCCAAACAAGGCCAATGGACACAATTAAGAACTTTTTCATGTTATTCAGGCCCACCCTCGTCTCCACTAAAGAGAGGAGTGTAAAAGGGAATAGATGCAACACAAAATACTCAGGATAACCTAGGTATATAAAAAGATTGAGTTAAAATAGCAATACCAAGAAGGACACATCTCTTCCCTACCATTTATTACATCTCAAAAGTCATCCAAAAAAAATGAAGAAAGGCAGCAACTCACCCAGCGAATCTCTTCTGGTTTGTATTCTTCTCTCCATTTCAGGGTCAGCTTCAACATTTTGGCTGCCTTCTTGACATTCCAATTCCGTGCTCTCAAATACCTTGAGATGCATGCATCAGAACAAAAAATGGATGCCTTACCAGACTGTGGCCCAATTAACCTTCTCACCTCATTGATCTGGAAGAAAGAAAATTATTATGAGCTACAATGCTCCTTTGCTCAAAATGTTGCAGTTTAACATTTACAAATGGCAAGTCTCAAAACAAGGTGAGAATATTGTGGATGCACCAAGAAAGAAAAATTACTGGACATACCAATGCCTGCTGTTCTTGTGATGGTAACATTTCCTCCTGGCCATTAGAGACACTTTTCTTTGGATCCACACTCATGTTGGTCTGTTAGAGACTCTCCCTAAAAGTAAAAAATGAATACTGCAACAGTCAGGACCAATTTATCTAAGTAAATATCACCCACTTCTAAATAATTACAGCATACCAGAGATCTAGACACAAAGCTACATTTTTATCCAATAGCTCATCATGCAGACAGGCTATAGTTCCTGTATAATTACAAACTGTAAACACAACCAACTTTTAACATCAACAAAATGTATACCATATATTACCATTCATTAAAATTATGTCACCTAAACTTTGATTGGGCCAATGTGAATTCATGGGAAATATTTTTTACCTTGGTTTATTTGTTAAAATGCTGGCATTCATTTATAGCCACTCAGGATAGTTAGTTTATCTATTTAAAAAAAATATCAAGGTTGACCGTAGATTTAAATGAAACAATTTTCTGTTCATCCAAAACCTATAAAGCACAAACATAGGTACAACACAAGATAAACACATACAATATGGTACACTAATACGATATGACAAAGATACAAGAAGCGAAATTCTAAAAATTATAGGATATAGTATGGTTAGAAATACAATGTATTAAATTAACATTAACATAAAACACAAATCTTAAATTTAAATCAACTGAAGTGAGCATGAGTTGTTGTGACATCATAAAATATTATAATTTATCTAATTATTGTAATATTCCCATCTCTATTGATATAAATGTTTAACAAATACAAAACATATTGTAAACTGCAGACAAAGAACTAAAACCCAAAAAGTAGGGCAAAACTACATTTTAGCACTTTTTTTGGAAGGGGGGAGGGAGGTGTGGGGGGAGACCATACCTCAGTCCCAAAAGCCAAAACTGAGCTGTTGTTCTTTATACGTGTCCAAACCACCTTAACCAATTTTCTGTATTTCATGCAATCCATTTATTTCATTATATACATAGATAGGTGAGAATGAATTATAGATAACCATGGTTCACTTAGGTATAGAACCAACTCAACATGTTTTGGACTGGCATCAATATTTTAAAACTTGTCATTTCACTGGCAGGTTTACATTTGTTTATTTTCAAATAGAAAAGTATATCCTACGCAACATAAAGGAAATTTGGCCATCTGAATATCCCAAAACATAAAAAAGTGGGATAGAAACTTTACCATTGAGGAAATTTAGATCAATTAGGCATGTGTGGGACTACTGACACTCTAATTGCATATTCCTATTTGTCCTCACTACTAATTAACTTAGAATTACTTTTTTAAAAAATTGCCCTGATTTATTTTTTATAATCAAGCCAGTTCATAATTAATTAAATTCCTAAATGTTTATTCACATATAGTTGAGGAAAATTTAGAAAATTGCGAATTAAAGTATTAGTGAGGATTTTAAATATTGAATAAGCAATCTAGGTTGCTGATAGCTAGTCGCATCCATCAGTCAAACTTAAACACCTTGTCATTACAATCCTTTAGTAATTGGTACATTTCCTTTCCTAAAATATTAGTCAACATTTTACTTCATATTTCATCAAAAGCCGTTTCTCATAAAGGCAACACGAGTAATCTGCTCTATGCTCAATATTCTTGATAGACAAGACTTTAGCTTTTTCCCAGTTCAGGTCTCACAATCAAGACCCAGAAGGGCACAAGTGCACAACAAAGTGCAAACTAACACTTAATGACTATTATTACAGCTTGCCAAAAGGTTTAATCCTATGATGCATCATGCATGTATATGGGTATCTGTATTTGAAATGTAAGATAACATACCAGTATTATATGGGGATATGGTATTTCTTAAATTTAGGATATGAATCATAGATATATGAAGCAACAACATGTATCCCGGTTGGTGAGGTTGGTTACATGCATCATGACACCATTGGACTATATTAAAGACTGAATTCTTAGGAATATTATTCACAATGAGATCTTTCTTAACAATTTCTAGTATTCACGATGAGAATTTATATAAATATTACATATATCCTTCTATAAAAAAATAAATTAAATTATCACAAAACATTATCCATAAAAAGATAGTTAGGCAATTCCATGGTTAAGAGGGAAAAGTGGAGAAAGTAGTTTTTTTTTTGTTTTTCAGCATTAACCATTTGAAAAACAATAGAAGGCTAGCACATATAAAATTTTCATGATATCTCACCCTTGTTGGTACAAAATTCAAAAAAAAATTACAGGATGCAAGCTAACAGCATCCCCTGGCCTATGAAGAGTATCTTCTATAGTTACATATCCCAGGTATAGCAAATATCAAAAAAAAAAAAAAAAAAAAAAAAAAAAAAAAAAAAAAAAAAAAAAAAGAAGAAGAAAAATAATACACTTCCTAGGCTCAATACTAGTTGCTTCTCTTTCACTGTCATAAAATTTTCTGAAATCACAAATTTCCCCAAATTGCTAAGTTAGTTGCATTAGTCTGACTTAGATCCACCTATGTTTCATATTATAGAGTCAATCGCGATTCAACTACAAATTGCATTATATTGAATAAATCGAATCACGACCAGAAGGTCTTGCCAATTCAATCACCAGTAACAAATTTGCTATCTTATCCCTCTGTAAAATATAAATACATAATTAAATAACCCTATAGTTGCGCAAACGAGAACACACGCGCACATAAAGCGATTCTATTTCTATTGAGTCAAAGGAAAAGTACTAGCTATAACACAAGTTATAGGCTCAAATCCAGAAATCAGATTCGAAAATCCATAGGAGATTTTCATATAATTAGCAAATGGATTATGAAAGAATGTAGATTCGAAAAAGAACGGAGTGAGCGGAAGAAAAGGAATGAAGGAAATTCGGAGAAAACAATGAGGAGAGGGAGTTGGTGGCTGACCTGAGTGGTGGCAGCGATTCAATGTTTGGCGCCCGATTGTGTCGGAGGCTGATAGAATCACCGAGGAAATAGGAAAATGGAAAAAGTCAACGGAGCTTGTTCTGTCTTTATGCTGATGGGGGAAAAAAATGGAGAAACGCTCACGCAGAAAACGATGGTGACGGAGGGAGGGGTGAGTCTCAGACTGAATGAATGATTCCGATATTTGTTTATGTAAACGCTCACGCATTGTGCGATCTTGAAACTTAATCTATGTGATGGCCACACGTGGAAACAACCAACCCACTCCAGGTGTCACATTCTAAACTCTCTTTGTTATCGGAATTGTTAATTAGCGCGTGATGAAATAAATTAGACATATGTGGGCAGATGTTTGGGTCCTTTGATAAAGATTTGAGTTTTGAATTTTTGCATGAATATAAAATAACAACTGAAGATATTATTTTATTCCGCCGACTAAATTGGGGTATTGTATCTTTTAGTTATATCAAAATATTATAAATGGGAAGAACTTAATGTTATTTCTTTAGTATCGTCGTATTTGTCGTGTAAAATAAAAAATTATCTCAAAATACTTATTATTTTAGTTTTTTAATGTAATATTAATTGTTTTTTTCACTTATATCTCTTATAACATTAATGGTGGACAACAAAATCTATAAATGAATCAATGATGATAATAGGTTAATTTTATAAAATTATTATTATCGTTCATCTATTTATTAATTTTCATGGTATGTGTAAAACAATCACTACTATAAAAAATATTTTTTACGTCGGTTATTTGACTCATTTTACGTCGGTTTGAGAACTGTCGTTGTAGGTAATGTCGTTGAAAAAGTAAGACATTTTAAGACGGTTAATGAACCGTCAAAGAAATTCACATTCTAAGAAGGTTGTTAGGCTATGACCGTCTTAGAATTCGTCTTTAAATTTTTTATTTTTTATTTTTTTACAGCATTCTAAGACGATTATAAGTAACAATCGTCTTAAAATGTCACGTTCTAAGACTGTTTTAGGGTACAACCGTCTTAGAATGGGACATTCGAAGACGATTTTTTACTCTAAGACGGTTATAAGCTACAACAGTCTTAGAATGTCCCATTCAAAGACGGTTTTCCAAATAACCGTCGTAGAATGTCTTTGTTGAATAAAAAAAAATGGAGGATTCTGAGACGATTTCTTACAAAAATCGTCTTAAAAGTCTACTTTCTAAAACGGTTTTCCGGATAACCGTTTTAAAATGCTTTTATTTGAATAAAAAAATAGAAGATTCTAAGACGGATTTTTTTTTTTTTTGAAAAATCATCTTAGAAGTCTATAATAATAATAATAATAATAAATAAATAAAATTGAATGTATTGATTTTTTTTTATAATCAATATATAATCAACAAAGCAACTCCAGCATATATATTATGCAATTTGAAGTGATGTCACAAATAAAAAAAATTAAGAATACTAAATTTGCATATCTTTTTTATAATATTTTATATAGTATATAAGGCTTTGTTTCTCAACAGACATCACCTCTAATGTTTGATTAATTCAAATTTGTATAAAATAAATCGAGATATATCAAGGCACATACAATTCAGAATCATAATAACAACAATTTATATCTTATTTCACACTTACTTCATCCCAATCCCAGTAGTTTAGGTTCATATCTTTTTGCTTAACTATTGACCATGAGTAAATAATTCTCTTACAAAATTAAAGTCACCAACCTTTTAGAGCCTGAAACTTTCCAGTCAATTTCTTCTTATTAAGAGCTCCCAATATACTTTGATCTTTGTGTTTTTCTTCCTAGCTCAATGTCATATGTACAAGAGGAGAGTAGAATGCCACAAATTGATTGTCTGAAAGTAAATAAATTATCCATTTGATAAAAAATGTAATATATATGCAGATCATAGATGCCCACTTAAGATATGGAAAACCAGAAGAACCGCCTCTGGAAGCAGTCATATTATATGGGATTTGTGTTTTCTAACTAGCAGAGTCATGTCATCAATAAAATGAAGCTGAAAATCCAGAGTCAGCACTTATCACTTTAATGTATTCGCATAGATTATTGTTTAAGCCAAAATAAGTGAAAAATTTCTCAGAAGGGAAATCATTAGCAACTAAATTCTCCCACAAATACTTGTAGCACATAAATTGAAGCCTGCCAAAAACAAAAGCAGCATAATGACTCAATTAAATGAATTAGGACACAATTCCACAGCCAGAAGAATGAAATACAATTGCAAAAGAATAAGCAAACCTTTGATTTCTTTGTTGCAGTTCAGCAGGAAGTGTACATAGCTAGTGATTTTGGTACTTACTTGCAATAACCATGTTGAAACATAGTTACGATATTGCCTATTAGCATTGGTGTGGCATAGAAAATCATGAGACCCAAATGTTATTACATATGATATTGTCAATTGAGACTTTGATGACTAAATAAATTGACACGATGCACTAATGATAATGATCACCACATTTTTATCTATCACTATAATTAGTGTGTGAATATTGTATTGAGATCAGTCTATTATTGTAATCTCTTGGGTATTACCCGGTCTAAGTAAGCCAGTTAGTTTAACAACTGTCTTAAGCCTTGGGTTAGCTAGACCTGTTGTAACTAACTTCACTGTATAAATATCAAACTTCTTGTAAAAAATCAGCAACTCCTTTTCTCTTAGGACTCTTGAAACCCATGTGTTCAAAGAACTCTGATCCTGTTGATATTTCATCCATAAATAGTGCCTTCGCCGGTCCTACCAGCATCTCCCCAACATTCAGTTACAATTAAAGCAAATTTTATAAGTAATAGATAATTACAAATGCTTATTTACAAGTCATTATATGAAAAGGTTCTTGGTTGTTATAAGATTATGTACCACAAGTAACCAGCCTTTTAGTTAGTACTTTATTATTTTTATCATAATTTATATATATATATATATATATATATATGTATATGCATATGGTATTGACTTTGGTTTATTGGTTATGCATACACTAAATAAAATATTAACCTGTTGTTACTTGCTTCTTTTGTCCACCAGAGATGGCTCTCTCATCTCATCTCCAACCACAATATCGGCACAAATATCCAATCCAAGTATCTGTCATAATATAATAGAGGACAGCTTACATTCAAAGTGAATAAACTAGAAGCATATAAGTAATATTTATATAATTTGAAGTAGAGACAAAGAGAGACACCAACCTTGAGTACATAATTTGAGAAGTAACATATGATTCTGTGGGGGTGTCCTTCCCCCACAAAGCACGCTCTCTCCACAGTTAACACATAGCTCTCATCCCTTGAATGGCCACAATACTTGCCTTGTTCATGTTGGACGCATGGAGCCCATGCCAGAGCCAAAGGCACCTTCTTCGCCTTGCACACACACCTCACCACCTCCATCATCTCAGTCACTACCTCATCCTCCATTACAATCTGGAGGACACCCAAGCATGTCCCACTCCCTCCTTCCAATAAAGGAAGTGCCACACAACCCTTGTAAGGGTACTCGTGGCTTCTAAAGAACTGAAGCTTCACCTTCATGTTCCTTTGAAAAGCACAGCAATGCTAGCATAAATCAAGATGACAGCTGCAATATAATAATACAAGTATTGGTATTTACTGTGATAATGTAGGTTTCCAGCATATTTATCAATCAAAATATTGAACTTTGAAAGTGAAAGTAGCATTAGTGCAGGGTTGTTTTTTTACTTCCCAAAAAGAAAAAAAGTTGGTGTAGTATAAACTAAATACTTACCAAGAATATAGTACTTCGCAAAATGATCTATGAATCTTTGTGTTCGAGATTTTCTACTAGAAGCCTCTTCAACAAGTTTTGACATTCTAGCCACCACTGTGTCTTTTGCCAAAACAGTAGTTTTTACACGTATATATCCTGGGATGATATACAACCAGAATTACTTTAGAAGCATTATTTTGGTAGGAAAAAAAATTGAGAGATAAAGAATATCTAATCATTCACATTAATAGTTCCAGCCCATACTACTGAATCTAACTCCTTGGTCACAGGTAATGATTCTCATGTTAACATTTTTTCATCAAGTTCACATTCCTTCCACCACGATTCCATCAAGAGGAGTAGCATTACCAGTCTTGACTGCAAGTATAGCATTGATCTTAATATCATTGACGTCAACACGTTCCCTAGTTTCAGCTATAACGGCCTTTTGAGGAACCATGCTTGTTAAAGAGGACATAGCAACCATTTCCTAAAGTATAGACTTAAAATGTCAAAATGTTAACAAAAAATGGGTCTTATATATTCTCTGTTCTTTGTTTAATGCTTGCATTTTACTAGCTCTAAGCTATGATCTGTGTTTATGTGTGTGAAGAAATCACAATTATTTCTAAATAAAATAAGATTATGGACAAAAAGACTCGATTTTCATTGGTGGATACATATATTTGTTGAGCAAACCTGACCAATATAACACCAAAACTGTTTTGATTAGGTGTTGTTAGATATGGGACTTCCTAATCAAAGCGCATTTGTTGGGGAAATATTTTTCCATATAATCTAACAAGTATTGTTATATTTTCTAGTAATTACTAATTAGTAAACTACAGTAGTACATCCTACTCATTTGTCATTGAGAAATCAATCAATATAAATATACAATTCAAACCAAAGTATTAGACTATATAGAAAACTTACCAGCCAATAGAACCAGAATGTTGATATTAAGAGTAAGAGCCTTTATGAAAGCTATGGCCCTGAGTAGAACCTTAGGGAAGCCAATGACAACACAACCAAATGCCAACCATCCCAAAGGTTGATATACATACTTCAAGAAAGAAAGTGCTAGTAACAAGCCACACACCGTCATAGTTAAATCTGGCCATTTCTTTTCATTATCAGTCTCTTCCTGTAGTCTCAAACTAGCTTCAAGCCTTGCAACATTTAGTGCATCAGCTGACACAATTAATGAATTAAGATCAAGAAATTATTGTTGTGTCTATTTGAAGAAAAGAAAATAATGAATTTCAACAGGATTTTTCACCACATTACTGTTATTTAGGGACAGAAAATAGTCTAAAGCAAATTACATATTTCATTGAATGCCAATGGAAGTGACCTTAGCTAAAAAGTAATTAAATAAACAATGATTAATTCTTTCAATGTAAATTCTAAATTATAAGTGACATGCATTTGGATAATAATCAATGAAAGTTTTATTTGATGTGTAGAATTACAAGTTTTTGCAATCATTATAAAGCCTAGAGACATATAGATAACTTCTACGTTTTAAGTCCTTGTTCATGTGAAAAGCATGGCTCTGTGCATATGGCTCCGCTAATATAGGGTATGAGAGTTATGCGAGGTTCTGACCATAGATACCAGGACTCATTCAATATTAAATTGCATACCCAATTGTGTAACAAATTAACCATAAATAAAGGCTTGTAATATAATTCCAAACAATAACAAACTGTATAGCCTTGGTCAGATATCAATAGTAGTAATTATCTTTGGTCTGGATCATGGCAGCATTAGCATAGAGCAGTTTCTGCCTTAGAAGTGACGAAATTGCTTTTCCATAACAAATGTAATTATACCTAAGTACTTATTTATTGACATATTGTTAATCAAGAAAACATTTAACTATGAAGAACAAGATGAATTACTCTCGGACCTTACACTGTCATTCTAGAGCCTGAACAACAGATTGATTTAATCACTATAATGAGTAATTAATACATAACAGTAACAGAATCAGTCAACTCAATCCAGGAGCTCAGTAAAGCTAGCATGTAATTAGATAGCAATAACAATAATAACAATTTTAAAAGTTAACATTAGACCATGAACTATGAAAAGGCATAGAGTAACACACCCGATAAATCCTAGTAATAAGGAAAACTATGAGCTATCACATAAAGTCTAAAGAATTAGTCAACTTCTCTCATAATCTTTTTAGAAATTTCAATGGATCCCTGATCACCAATTTTTGTTAGAACCAAAGGAAAATGCAGAGAAAATGAGGATATAGCAGACAATACATGATACAAATGAATAAGCACATGCACAATTATAATGACTTAAAATATACCCGTAGAGCTTGTAAAACCTGCCCCTCAACTTCAGTAAAATTGGGGCTTATAGAGATTCCACAATTGTGTAGCATTGGTTCAGAACCATAATTGCTACTTTTAAGTGTCTGTAACAATTAAAGTAATATCAGGTAAACCAGAAAATATACAACCCAAATATTCAAAACTAGACAAAAAGACACATACATCAGACAAGACCTTCATCCTCTCCTGTGGCTTCTGCCTAGACTTCTCCACCAATGAAGACCTTTGAAGTGTGGATAGTGCTTTTCTATATCATTGAAGTCATACCAAGAACAAAAGCAGAATTAATGAATACATTTGATCTTTGGTATACAACCCAAATCTCTTCTTTGCTGCTTAATAACTTTTAACTTTTTATGCCTAGATTAGGGTTGTATATTTTCTGCCTAGACTTCTCCACCAATCTCTAAATTAACAATAATTAAATATCAAGAACAAAAGCAGAATTAATGACATACGTTTGATCTTTGCAAGGGAGTTCACTAAGCCCAGTGATCTTAAATTCTTGATTAGATGGGCTCGATTTAATCCTCAGGTTTTTTAATCTCCTCTTGGCCTGTTCAAGAAAATAAATAAAAGATGAGATTATCGTATTTGACAATCAATCAAGTACTGTGATCAAATGGTCATTGAATTAGCTTACCTTTGCCCAATCAAGTGAAAAGGGGTCTCTCACATTTTGATTGGATATTAGGAAGTCAACCACAGGCCCGAGGGTCATTATCATGGTGGTTGTGACATCTAATTAAACAAATTGCAAGATAGAATAAATAAATATTATGAGGAAACAAATGTAGCGTCCAAGGCAAACAACAAATCAAACCTATGTTCAAAGTGGTCCACTTTGAGTAGTTCTAAAACTAGAGTGGAAGTCCTTGCAACCAAGTACACCTCCTCCTACATCAGCAAAATTCTTGGGATCATTGTGAAAGAACGATTGCCGAACAAGCAAACACCCTCTGTAAATTGACATTATTTTATTATTTTAAATTACAACATAAGAGACACACAAAGGTAAGCTGATACAATAATGTTATCAATAATAATAATAATAATAGAAGAAAAAAGAAATGATCATAATCCACGCACTGCTTAGCAGCATGTTGCCTCAAAATGATAGCAAGCACTTTTATTACTTCTTGATAATTCTCAAATTCCTGTCCACATAGAGCATTGGCAATGGCTTGTAATGGAATCTTTGAAGCATAGCTAAGCCCAACTTTAAATGTCTTGGATCTATTAGGGTGCCTCATCCTCTTTTTGTCACTCTCATTCAGTTCTCCATTGCCCTCTGGGCTGCAGTTTCCATTGTTTCTATAACATACATTGGTACAAAAAAAAGTTACAAATCTGAAATAGTAAAAAGTTAAGTCAAATTGAAGAATTAGCATCCATAGAATTTGAACCTCATAGCAATAACATCCTCGACAACAACCGTAAACTCCAATTAGTAATCTCACTCTTGTCATGAATTGGAAGGGAGTAAGTTTACCAGTTGTTCTTACAATTGAACCTGGTAGCAATAACATGTTGATCTCTCGGGCAAAACAATCACGCAGAGGAAGTACAACTATAGTTTAAAAAACAAATAAGAACTCAACCACCCAGCCACAGACACTCTGAACATGGTAGCAAGATACCAAGTGCAAAGAGAAAAAAAAAAGAAAAGAATCACAATAGAGCAAGATACTAATCCAAAGTTCCAAAACCCGAGAGCTTCCACCGAAAGCGAGAGCAAAGAAGAGGACCAAGTCTTGCCCCATTCCACCTGGACCCGCTTGCTCCCTCTCAACTTCCACTTCATCCACTTAATCTACAGCACCTTCTCCCTGTCCACGCTAAACCAGAGGCTGGAGTAGTCGTGGTAGCCGCAATCAATCCAAATTTCACGTGGAACCATGTCTTTTCCAGAAGAGAAAGGGTCTTATGTGGAGGTGGAAGGAGAGGGTGGTGAGGTTAGAATAGGGTTGGGAATCTAAGGGGTTTTGGCTTTGGTGGAGCTGAATGTGGAGGGAGGGTCCTCCAATGGAGCGCGAGAGGAAGAGGGAGAGGGAGAGCGAGTGGGAGGAGAAGTTTGAAGCGTGATTGGGAACCCTAGATTTAAAAAAGCTACAGAACATAGGAGACATCAAATATTTTAAAAAAAATTGAAAAATCTTCTAAGACGGTTTTCGGAAAACCGTCTTGAAATGCAAACCATTCTAAAACCGTCTTGAAATGCAAACCATTCTAAGACGGTTTTGCAAAAACCGTCTTCGAATGGTAGTTTCTAAGACGGTTTTTGCGAAACCGTCTTAGAATTATTGTATTTATTTACAAAAATGTCACTGTATGTCTTTCTAAGACGGTTTCTTTTCAACCGACGTAGAATCACCGTCGTAAAAAGAGCTTTTTGCAGTAGTGAATATAAAAATACTATTATTTGAAGAGGGAGAGAGTATATTGAAACATGAAATTATTGAATGCACCACCAAAATGTCTCAATTAGTTTAGTTTTAAGTTTCTAATTTTCGATTTTCAAATGCAAGTTTCAAAACAAAATGTGTTAGACAAAAATGAAATTGAATTATTTTTTAACTCAATTTCAAAACAAGTTTTAAATTCATTATCAAAACCAACAAAAAAAAGGGTTTGTGCATTTGATTTTTAGTTTTAAAAAGCACATTCTAATCACCACCGCTAGTGCTCCGCTGCCACCACATTGCCTCCACTACCACCACAACCACCACAACCACCACCCCCACCCCCTTGTTATTGCTGCCTTCATCATCATTATCTCTGTCGTTGTCACTATTTCACCAGTCACCATCCATAAAAATCAAATCGGTGATTAACCCGGTCAAGCATTTGGTCATTGGGTTAATGGTCAAACCAAGTGGTCACTAATTAACTAGCATGACTTGGCCTTTATTAGAAAGAATTAAAATTTTATACCCAACCTTAATCGTCTCGTATGACCTAGCGCGTTTCCTCCCTTAGGCATCACTCAGCTTGGGAATGGGTCACAAATTTAATAGCAAACTCGATTGGGTTGTATTGAGTTATACCAAGTTCAATGCATAGACGATACGATAGGCAACTTGACCCATGAAAGGTATCAGGCCCAAGAATAACAAAGATGAAAGATAACAGCAGAAAGAAAAGAAAGAAGCAAAGTATTATTGATTAACTTGAATATACAAGAGAGGTAGCTATATATATATATATATATACAAGGCAACTAACAACTAGCTGATATAACTAACTTTTAACTATTCTACTGTCATCCCCTCGCAAACTCAGCGGAGAGGAATGGACTCTGAGTTTGGAACAAAAGCGATGAAAAGCTGAAGCAGAAAGAGACTTGGTAAGAATGTCTGCAACTTGTTCAGTGCCTGGGATATGTTGAACAAACACTTGTTTATGTAATACACGATCACGGATAAAATAAAGATCCAATTCAAAGTGCTTAGTTCTGTGATGCATAACAGGATTGGCAGCTAACATCACAGCACTGGAATTATCACAGAAGACAGTTGGAAGAGTAGTGCAGGAAATTTGAAGTTCGGATAGAAGAGATTGCAGCCAAGCAATTTCTGCCATTGCTGCTGCTAGGCTTCGAAACTCAGCCTCGGTGCTAGATCGGGAAACAACTTGCTGCTTTTTGCTAGTCCAGGAAATGAGGTTGGAACCAAAATAAACACAAAAGCCGCTTGTAGATTTTCGATCATCAATGTCAGAACCCCAGTCCGAATCACAGAAAGTTATAAGTCTAGAGTCCTGGGATTTGTGAAAAACTAAGCCATGAGTTAATGTGCCTGCCAAATATCTTAAGATCCTTTTGACATCCTTCCAATGCACTTCAAGAGGTTGATGCATAAATTGACTGACTTTATTTACAACAAAGGAGAGGTCGGGACATGTGATTGTTGCATATTGCAGGCCACCAACAATTGACCGATATAAAGTTGGATTAGAAAAAGCTGTATCTCCATGAATAGACAGTTTCTGATTGGTAACCATTGGAGTCGGCATGGGTGAGGCAGAGTGCATATTTGCTTTAACCAAAAGATCAGCAATATATTTTGTTTGTGTTAAATGGAGAGTTGTGGGAAAAACATATGTAGCTTCCAAACTAAGAAAATACTGAAGATGACCAAGATCTTTAAGAGAAAACTGGTTGTTGAGTTGAGAGATGAGTAAGGAAATGGCAGAGGAATCATTGCCTGTTAGAAGAATATCATCAACATAAACAAGAAGGTAAATAGTAGAGGAAGAAGTAAATCTGGTATATAAAGATGCATAAGATTTTGTATTCTGAAACCCAAATTTTTGAAGAGTTTGATTGAGTGTATGAAACCATGCACGAGGAGCTTGTTTGAGCCCATAAATTGCTTTGTTTAACTTGCAGACAAGATGAGAATTGGCACTGTGAAAACTAGGTGGTTGATGCATATAAACATCTTCTTGTAGAACACCACTGAGAAAAGCATTGTTGAAATCAAACTGGCGGATGGGCCACCCTTTCATGAGAGCTATGGAGATAATGAGTCGAACAGTAGATGGTTTAACAACCGGGCTAAAAACTTCATTAAAATTGAAACCTTCTTTTTGTTGAAATCCTTTGGCAACTAGGCGAGCTTTATATCTGTGTATCTGTCCATCAGGTTGTCTTTTAATTTTGAAAACCCACTTGCAGTCTATAGGTTGAATATGAGGTGGAGGTGAAACAAGAGACCAGGTGTGATTATTGAGGAGAACAGTATATTCTTCAACCATTGCTTGTTTCCAGTGGGGACAATGCAGGGCCTGAGAGATATTAAGAGGTTCTGAGTTTGTTAAATCATGAGTGATAGACTTGGAGGTGGCTGCATATGACTTTGGTTTAAAAATGCCAGACTTGCTGCAGGTTTGCATAGGATGGCTGGAAACTGTAGTGACTGCTTCTAATTGAGGAGGAGAGGTAGAAATAGATGGCAAAGTTGGAGCAGTGAGAGAATCTGAAACAGACACACTTGAAATACCATTAGAAGTACCTGTTGAATCATTTAAAACAGAAGCAGGAATTTGTGCAGTGACTTTAGCTTTAGAAATAGTCGGGATTTGAGGTATAGAAGGAGAGAAAGATGGTGAAGAAGTAACAGAAGCATTGTTGAATAAATCAGAATAGGGAAAGAGTAACTCATCAAATATAACATCTCTAGAAATAATCATTTTGCCAGTGGAAGAGAGACACTTATAGCCTTTATGATTAACAGCATAACTAAGAAAAATACATTTAGTGGATCGAAAATCTAGTTTATGCTTATTATATGGTCTTAGTAAAGGAAAACATGCACAACCAAATACTTTCATAAAGCTATAATCTGGTTTATTATGATGAATGATTTCAAAAGGAGATTTAAAGTCAAGAACAGGTGTAGGTAGGCGGTTTATAAGATAAATAGCGGTGGTAAAGGCTTCTTCCCAATAAAATAAAGGTAACTTAGCATTTGCAAGAAGAGCTAATCCTACTTCAG
>PYAF01006043.1:247745-263679 GCA_007407185.1 Glycine tomentella | reverse complement strand
TATATTAGTTTTTGAAGTTAAACAATTTAAGAATACCATTAAAGCAAATAAGTCCTTATAAAATTATTGTAAAAGGTTCTTATATAAGTAAACTACAAGCAAGATTACCTTGCTCAATCATTAAAAAAAAATCCAACTCAAAAAGAAGGTTTTATATAAGAAAATAGATAAAAATAGGACCATTATATTAAAAACTCAATTTAAATTTTATTAGAATAAAAATTAAGGAGTCAGGATTGTTCTTAAATTTCATATAATAATAAGAACCCATTAAAAACTAATAAGGAATCCAAATTCACTTATTTCCATTGGAGAGACTATATAAAACAAAATTTCAAAGATTGCAAATTGCAATGTACAATTACGTTCAACAAAAACTGCTTAAAAGTCAGAAAAAGAGCTATCTCCTTCCTCCAATCTTGACTTAGGAACGATCTTAATGTGTCCCAACTCTACCAATACTTCGTTATTGGTTTAGTTTTTGGCCTTAAGGCCTCCTTTGTAGCAAAGAGAAAAAAGAGCAAACAACACAGATCACGACATGACATTATGTTCCGAGTTCCAAGAAATCACGGAGGCAAGAAACAACAAAAACAAATTTAAAAAATTACTTATCAAATTGACTCTTTTTTTAAAATTTGAGGATTAGATTGAATCTTTTAAAAATTGTATTTAACTATTTAAAATAATTTTAAGAATAAATTAATAATTAAGCTTTAAAAAAAACTAACACCACTTACACTTGCATGGAAGACAAAAATCTTTAGATTTTTCAGGGTAGTAATTAGTAAAGCAACTCTGATTAAAAAAATGCATGAGTGACACTCCAACTACAATAATTAATTATTACTAATCATGTTCAATAAACCAAAAGCACTGCTTCAAAGTCAGAAACAGAGCGAAAGCAAACAGCACACAACAGAACATCATGGTTCCAACAAGTTCCACCCATTCATGAACGGCATCAAACAAATTAAAAAAACACACTTACACGAGCATCGTAGACAAAGCGATCTAGTCCCTTCCAATGGTCCAAATCATAGGCAGTGAAGTGCTTGCAACACGCCGAAGCTTGAAGCCTCTCACCCAGTTTCCCTCCTTCAATGGAATCCCCTTGAAGCCCTCTCACATACGCCACACCATACTTGGCATTCATCAGAGGGTCTTCCCCTGCAGTCTCTTGCCCTCTCCCCCACCGTGGATCCCTGAAAACGTTTATGTTCGGAGCCCAGAACGTCATCCCCGTCGCTTGCCCCGCATTGTACACGGCCCTCGCTTCCTTCCCAATAGTCTTCAGCAACAATGCAGTAACATAACACCAACATGTCAATCATGTAATTCTATAAAGTCCCACACCGGAGTAATAAAGAGAAGTAGTGTATATAAAGCTTTGAGGGGTTGGATGTTAGTGATTATGTAACTGACCTTGCTGATTTGGTACCAGAGGTTTGGGTCGAAGGAAGCGGCGGTGAGAATGACTTGGGGGAAACTGGTGGCGGATTTGATGGTGCCGTTGAATCTGATGCCGAAGCCGGCATCGGCGACGCCGTGCAGCGCTTCGCTCCACCACTGGTAACGCGGGATGCCGAGCCGGGGAATCGCCGGTGCCGTGTTGACGAGTTGGGCGAGTTTCTCGTCGAGAGTGAGCCGCGAGACGAGGTCTTGGGCTCTTTTGGTGATGGGGAGCCTGGTGTTGCAGAATGGGTAATAGGGTGAGTTGGAGGACGAGTCGCAGGAATAGGGAGGCTGAGTTGACTCGGCGTGGTGGTGGAGAGTGAGGAGAATGAAAGAGATGAAAATGGTAGCGGAAAAGTGAGGAAGAGCCATGCTATGGAAAGTGCCAGAGATGGGTGAACACTGAACAGAAGTGTGAAAGGTTATTTATAAAGAGGTTGCCACTCTGTACGTTGGACGGGAACAAAACGATAACGTGATGTTTCAGACCGTATGGATTTTTTGTTTTGTTTGTCGGATATGGATTTTATTTTGTAAAAAATATACTGTTCTGTTATTCAAAAGGTTTAATACATAAGTACTAGTAGTAGATTTTTTAACTGGATTTTTTCACAATTTTTATTGTTAAGTAGAGTTGTCATAAATTATTTATTATTTTCTACCCAAAAAAATCATTTATTATTTGTTTTAAGCCGTAGTAAACTAACTTTAGCTACTCAATTACTACGGAAATTGTGAAAAATCTAAGATTTAATTATAATTTTTTTAATTTAGGGGCTTGATTAAAAATTCATAAAAAAAATTCAGGCACATACTAGTATTATATTAAACCTATTCAGAATTATGAGTGAAACACTATACCTTGAGAAATATAAATGAATATTTTTGTTTCTAAAAATTATAAATGTTTTATCAAACTTATGAATTGAACAGTCATTTTCTCAATATAAATAATCAAACAATTATATTATTTTTTTCTAAATGAAAGGAATTCAACTTAGATATCAAAAGAATAACCGATCTCTGTTACAATAGTTGAAACAAGAAGAATTAATATCAAACAAATTAAATGATCAATTAAAGGATAAATCGTTCTTTACCAATCATTGACCGCTCTTAAATTCTTGATAGATTTTTCACTTAAAAATTAAAAGAAACATCAAGTTTTTAATGTCAAACTACTATTTTAAGATGCAACTTCATTAGTTTATAATGTTTGTCTAATCCTAAACCTCATTATCATTGGTACAATTATAACGTTGATGGTCACTCTAACCAGTTTTACAAGGCCTCACACCTCAGGAATCAATCATTTTCATCTTCAAGTTTTTGGTTGTTTAGTTTATGGCAAAAACACAAACATCTCTTACAAAAGTTTGATAATCAAGCATCTTCAGACATTTTCCTAGGACATCCCCATGGTAAAAAAGGTTATAAAATATTTGACTTATTTCCAAACAAACTTATGTAACAAGAAATGTTACTTTTCATGAACATATTTTCCCATATATATCAAATACTTATTGCTAAGAATCCAAACTTAGTTTTTCCTTTACCACCATTAACCCAATTCAAAACCTTGACATAGATCTTGGGGAATTTGCATCTCCTACTAATATTCCAATGTCATCCACTGAGTCCCCTACCACACCAACCATCAATAGTCCCAACTAAATTGCCCCACCGCATCCATCTTGTATAAAACAACGTCTTAGTTTCTTGATAATATTTTTTTTATGTTATTTCACTTCATCACAGTCTTCCTTTTCTACTAATGGTCAAGCTATACTATATTCTTTTTCTGATTTCTTTTATCTTATCATCATTTTTCTCCTTCACACCCTTCTTTTCTTTCCTCCTTGGCTATTGTTGTTAACACTGAACCAAAGTCATATTCTGAGGCTAAGAGTTCTCCAGAATGGTGTAAATATAATGCCATGTAGTCTAAAATAGATGCTCCTTGTGAGACAAAACTTGGTCATTGGTCCCATTTCTAGCTAGGAAAGAAACCACTGGTTGTTCATGGGTATATAAATTAAATCAAACTCAATTTCGAAGATAGCATTGAACAATATAAAACGCAAACTCGTTGCCAAGGTTACACACAAGTTGAAGGAGTTGATTACTTTTATATGTTTTCTCTAATTGCTAACTTGTTATTGTTCACGTCCTACTAACTCTTGTTCCATCCTAGCATTGGCCCCTCCATCAATTTGACGGGCATAATGCTTTTTTAAATGGTGATTTACATAGTCTATATAAGATAGGACATTGAGTACATATTTGACCTCACAAGAGACCAAATCAACCATACTGGATAGGTATTAGGCCTAGGTAGTTGAGTACCTATTTGGACCCACACCAAACAATTATCACATTTACTAATAATTATGAGATTAGGCCAGTTAATCTTGCTTAGAGGATAAATTACCACTACTACATATAGGCCTTTCTACAACACACATTCGACGACGGTTGTAACACAACCGTCTTCGTATGTCACGCGGTGTCAATTTTGCAAATAAATTGATTTTTACGAGGACGGCTGATCAAAAACCGTCGTAGAAAGGTCATAAAGTAGACGGTTATACAAAGACCGTCTTCGTTGATGCCTCTTTCAAAGACGATTTTTGTAAAATCGTCTTTGTTTTTTTTTCATTTTTATATTCCTTCTTTTTAATTAAAAAACCCCGCCTGTGCATGCCCTAGTCTTTTATCTCTCTCGCGCCTTCTCACTTCCAGACTCTCTCTTTGCTCTCCTAACCTCTCTTCGTGTGCCCTTTGCTCATAACCTCTGTTTGCTTGTGCCCTGGTTTTCGGATCCCATTGACTCTGCTTTGATCTCCAAAAGGTATGTTCCGAGTATTTTAATGCATTGAGTATACGAGTTTCTGTGTCAACTTCTGAAATCACATTTCCTTAGTGGGGCTATTGTGATGCCATGTAGATGGAGTTGAATTTCCATTGGATTCATGGGTTAAACTTAGGGGAGCTGATTATTTGGTCTTGCCAAGTTAGGGTTTGATGTTAGGTTTATTATCTTAATTACTAAATTGATATTGGGCTTCAATGGTGTGCCATGTGTGTCCGACATCTGCATATGTCGCCTTATTCAATTTCCTGGTGTTTTCAAGGTTTTATGGGTTGAATATAATGTGATGGATTGATTACATTTTTCGACATTATAAATATCTTAATGTTTTTTTCCTTTTCAAATATGAGCACAATGCCAACGATTATCTGGAGTATCAGTGTATTTGTGCTTTAAGAAAAGAGGCATAATTATAAGCTAAGCTAGTTGGACGAACTAGGAATGTAGATGATGTTGCAGGGCTACAAGCTTATTCTTATTTCTATGCTTTTGAGATTTTAGTCATTAAGTTCTTAGTAGCCATAGTTTCCATTAAAAAAATTGAAAATTATTCAGGGTATGGTTTGCATTTCTAAGCTGTAATTTTCAAATACATGCAAACAATGACTGAGTGACAGCAACAATAACAGATTCTGCTTCTGGAATTCCATGTTTTTTTTACAGTGTTTCTGTTTTATTGTGCCTTGTATTTATTTTTGGGCTTGACTTTCTACCTCATGCTGTTTGGGTCTTGTTAGCTGTAGTTAGGTCAACAGAGTGTTGTTAATGTCTTGATTGTCAACATTAGTTGCATAGAGGGCAAAACTCAATTACATGGGTATCCCAAATAGACATGAGGTGATGACTCAGTCATTGTTTGGTTTCCATACATTGTTTTTGTGTTGTATTTTAATTTTAATTTCCTAGCGTTTGATTTTATTTTTAAATTTTTTTACTTCAGAAACAATGGTTGCATAGCTCTAGTCTCTACCATCTATTCTTTGCGTTAAAATGGTTGGCCACCTCAACAATCTATGTACCCTTATGAACAATGTAGTTTAATTAGTTTAATTAGTTTGGGCCTTTGTTAAGTTTTACAGTTTTTGTTAGTTATTAGTTCACTGTGAATAAAACTTAGGAACAATGTTGTTTTGGTTATGATTTGCAGAGTTTGATATATGAACAAAAAGATTAGTTGGATTGATGAAGCACCCCACTTTGTGACAAGTGACAAGCATCTGGAGGCTATTGGAGGAAAATCTTAAACCTGTTGTGAACTTAACTCCAGGTGTGCGTTGAGCTAATTATTCTCATTGCAATTGATTTGGACAGAGTTTGCACCTTAGGCTTAGTACACAGTCACTTAACCAAGTGTTGCTTTTGTATGCGTGCTTAACACGAAAGCTAACCTAAATGCACAAGCGTTTATAAAAAAAATGAAATTGCAGCAGTCTTAAGCCATTTACAAGCACTCTTTCATTAGAAAGTGGGGGATCACTCTAGGGCATGTGTTTTTCGGCTAAGACCTCTTTGGGTGCCCTTGTTCTTCACTTTCCTTTGTATTTTCTTCTTGATTTGGGTTACTAGCTATAGCTATCTAATGTTATTCCAATATTATTGTTTTCTTTCTATATTTATTGTCTTGTTTATGGTATGATCACTCATGTGCATGTATATTAGGGATAACCAACCTGTCTTCATAGTAGAATCTGCCATTCATCATTCTGTAGCCCTGTGCTCACTACCCTTGATGACCAATTCTTGAATTAATCCCTTCAATTTCTCATCATTGTCAATTTCTTCTTCAAGGTCAGCCCAATCTAAGAACGACATTGTAGTTATGGCTGCATATTGCATTTTTCTGGATAAAGCATCAGCTGCTTTGTTCTCAATTCCTGGTTTCTTAATGATAAAATTACTGATTTCTTAATGATAAAATTCAGATAAATAGGGCTGGTGCATTGCTACTACCTTAGAGTTTTTAAATTACTGATTTCTTAATGATAAAATTCAGAGAAATAGGGCTGGTGCATTGCAAATGATTTCAATCACAAAAAAGGGGGTGGCATGGTTCAAATTGTTATATTCCGAAAAAAATTCAAAATGTTAGATGTATGGAAATGTGGTATAAATTGTATTTTGGAATTAAAGCTAAAACCATGAAAAACAAAGGGAACCGACAACACCGTCATTAAATAGTGGATGTCATGCAAATCTACAACTCGTCCTTGGCATCATCAACATCATCATCATGAACCGCATCAGTGTCAGGCTTTGAATCACTTTCAGCCTCTAATTCGGTGTCATCTTCCTCCTCAACTGTTGCTTCAGGACTGATGTCCAAGCTAGTCTTAACTGAATCATAAATACAGAAAGCAAAATCCTTGGGATCATCAAGCAGGAAGCCACTTTCGAAGAGTGCAGTCTGGTACATCAACTGTGTTGTATGTTTCACACCTTCATCCTGAAAAGTAAAGCCGAGTGTGTTAACAGATAAAGCCCAGTTGAGTTGAGGAAAGAGAGGCCAAGAGAAAATTAGAATGTACCTCAGGGTTCTTTACTACTCTCTCTCGGAGCTCCTTGATAATAGGGTGCCTTGGATTGATCTCAAGGACCCTCTTGCTGCGCATGTATGCTTGCTTGCTAGCATCAGACAGAGTTTGAGACTGCATGATTCTCTCCATGTTAGCACTCCAACCAAATTTTGATGTTACCACTACACAAGGAATGTTGTCTAATCGGTTGGAAATCTTCACATCATCAACATTGTCTTTGGAAAGAGCAGTTTTCCACCACTTGGTAAGGTCCTTGAAGGATTCCTTCAGTTCCTTGTCCTTTGAATCTTTCCCGAGTTTCAAACCCTCCTAGGACACATTTTGGAACTTCTTGTCTTCATAATCCATCAGGTACTGCATCAAGTATTCATCAACTGGATCCGTGAAGAAAATAACCTATAGGAAATTGAAAAGAAAATACGCTTAGAAGACATTAAATCATCATCCCTCAGCAGAATAGAAAGGCAAATGTTTTTAGAGAACAAAATAATAGAGCAAATACACTTGTAAAAAAAATCAAACAATTTAAATTGCACCTCAAAATTTTTCTTCTTAAGCCGCTCGACGAATGGAGAGTTTTCCAGTTGTTCTTTGCTGGTTCCAGTGATGTAAAAGATATCCTTCTGCCCAGCTTTCATTCTACATATGTACTGATCCAGAGATGTCAATTTACCCTCAGACTTGGTGCTGCAAGAGTTCCAAGTATCAGCTAAATTGTTAACTAATGGAAGTGAGGAAATAACACTACTACAAGAGTTTAATAATTACATGCAAAAGTAATACACCTTTCAAATCTGAGTAGTTTTGCCAAACGATTTCTGTTGGTGGCATCCTCGATGATAGAAAGTTGAATGGATTTACCAAACTCATTCCACACCTTGGAATATTGACCTTTCTTCTCATTATTGTCAGATGACGTATCTTCTGTGCATCAATATTTAATATTGATGGAAGTACAAAGTCAATGAACAGAATTTAAGAACGTCTCTTACACATTTTGAAAAGGTATGACAAAGAAAACACAACAAGACTAGTATTCTAGGACTGATACACGAGTTATGGTCAACCTTAGCCCATAAAAAAATAGGGATTCCAATAGATGAAACTCATAATTATTACACCATACCTTTCTTTTCTTTGTCAGTGGACTCATCAGGATCCTCATCAGCAATCCTACGGATCATATCAAGGGCTTTCCTAATAAGTTTCTTCTTGATTGTCTTTAGACTACTATGTTGCTGAAGCATTTCTCGCGATACATTAAGTGGCAATGTGTTAGAATCAACAAGACCCTGTTCCCAACGTCAAAAATAACATTTATTAGAAAAAATTATTCTGATCCTCAAAATATATTTATATTCAATAACAAAGCACAACAATGCCTACTAGCAAAAATTTTAGGTACTTAGGCAACAGTTCATTAAATTCATCTGAAATGAACACACGTCTAACATACAACTTCAGGTTGGATTTGTTTGCGTTGTAATAGCTCTCGTATAAATCTTGAGGTGCCTTAGGTGGTACAAACAGGACTACCTTGAACTCGACATCACCCTCAGCAGTGAAATGACTCCATGCTAAAGGTTTCTCATCACTGAAATCCTGCATAAAACATAAATCCACTACTTTATGAATATTGACAAACTCAGAGTGAAGTAAATTTCACAATAAATGATAAATGATATATAAGGAACAAGCATGACAAATTGGCAATGCTACCTTGGCAAGAGAGTGGTAAAATTTGGTGTATTCTTCTTCTGTAACCTCCTTTGGATTCCTCAGCCATATAGCTTTCACATGATTTAAAAGTTCCCATTCATAAGTTGTTTCCTTCACTGTCTTTGTCTTAGGCTTTTTTTCTTCATCTTCACTTTTATCAGCATCTTCATCTTCGCTTTCCTCCTTGGAGCTGCTTTCAGCTGTTTAAGGAATAAAATAAGGTAAGGATGACAATTCAAATTACCATAACTAAATATACAAGAATGAACAAACACCAAAACCACATCTTGAAACAGTATATAAATAGAGAGGTCCAACTGAACTCTTAAAAATATACATACATGAATCCTCTTCATCACTGGAATCATCTTCATCAGCGGGAACCTCCACATCAACCTCTTTGCTTGCCCAAATATAGATAGGGAAGTTAATAAATTCAGTGTATCTCTTCACCAATTCCTGTGAAAATAATAGTTGTTAAATCATATTTAGCAAGAGGTTGACTTCTTTTATATTGAGAATAGATATTGACCAAAAACAAAACATATATTAAATGAGTTTTATCCTCTCTCTTTTTCATATCCTTTTCATTGCTATAAAATGCAAATTGAGATTTGTGTTTGTGCTGCAAAATCATAATCCAATTACTAGTAACTGTGAAAACTTTATTTAGATAATAAGAACTCAACCTTCTCACAAGTGCAACACTCCACAGAAACCCTACTTAATATTGCATGTTTATCCCTCGGAAATCAATAGCATAGCATGTGTCAACACTTGTCAAAATAAAGTAACAAAAACATACAAGATAAAACAAATTTTCCCTTAGAGAGCACCTATACTTACAAGCATGAGCATAGATTAAACTTTAAAGTAAATGACCCCTCCTAAGTGTATACTTATGTGAAGGAAACTAGAAGACATGAAATTTTAAACTAGAAAAACTTATAATAATTAAGGTAAATAGTTTGGTGCATACTTTTTCAGTTTAGACTCCTCCAAGTACTCCCCAGCCTTTTCCTTGAGGTGTAATCTAATCTCAGTTCCACGTCCTAGTGGTTCATTCCATGTATCTTCCAAAATTGCAAATGCTCCATCAGCTTTTGATTCCTAAACATACCTGAAAACCGAATAATTTTCAAGTTACATAGTTGGGTTACAAGTCAACAAACAAAAATTGCCTTCAATATTAACTGATTACAAAAACGATATCAAGTCCAAAAAGACTTATTGTTTATCATCATTATTGTTGCTAATGACTTCGACATAGTCAGCCACGAGATAAACAGAGTAGAAGCCGACTCCAAACTGCCCAATCAGATTGAGATCTCCACTTGTTTGCATCTTCTCAACAAATGCTGAAATAGTACACAGCTCCAATTAACATCTTCCCAACCGCATTACAAGCAAAAACTACTTCATCAATGTGCCACAACATACATACCAGAAGTTCCAGATTTTGCTATTATCCCCAAATTCTTTATCAAATCCTTCTTTGTCATACCAATACCTCTGTCTTGAATTGAGAGAATTTTCTTTTCCTTGTCCAACTTAATCTGTAGCACTAACATGTTTTAGTTTAGTTACAAAACAATAAAACACCGGCATTGCTTAGACTATCTTCATAATAATCAGAATTTAGCAATACTAACCTGAATATCAAGCTTGGTGTTATCACCTTCTTCCAAAATTGTATTTACCTAAACAACTTAGGGTGTGAATCAACTCAGATCGGATTCATTGAACATGAATCGTTTGTGCAAGTAGGATTTCTATGGAAAAGCCATAAAACAAACACACTATTAAGCCTTAGAAAGATTCATTCAATACATGGTATTAAACACTTGTTCTATTCGAAGTATTGATAGTGGTGGTCAAACTCTCTAGGACTAATAGGCGTAGACTGATAAATGAATTTGCCTTCAATTGTCAGGGTAGCACGTAGTCTGAACTCCTTCAACCTAGCCTGCATGAGGGGAGGTGAGAGTATATGCAAAGGCACACTCCGATGCCAATTTAGTGAAGAAGTTTACACAAAGACTAATAGTAATAGATGCGCGTAATTGTAATGCAGGTGCCAATAGTACTATTGATAGGAGTAAAGATAGACTGGATTTCTATGCTAGAGGCCCAGATTCGAAGACATAAATTATACGTTGTTCTTAATAGTTTGCATGGTCAACATTTTAGAGGAGCAGGACTTGGATTCGGGTTGGCTCCTAGCTACGCTTGATCCATAACAAAACTCATATCAACGATGTACTACACATGAAATCATTTTTGTATTTCTTGCAATGATAAAGTCTGATCTTTAACACATTTCCTCCACCATTTTTTTCATCTTTTGCCTTGGATTTCTACTTATCAAATTTAACATTCTTCTTTGAAAATCTCCTCTTTTCTGCAACGCCTTAACCAATTAATGACAGACCGACATAATTATTTATACTGTTTTATATTTTACCAAGTAACTATCTTGATATTCATTGACTTAATACCATGTTGCATGAAAGGTCAACTGCATCCAATTTTGTTTTATGAACTTCCTGATCATATGCTACATCACTTAGACTTACCATTGAGAACCTTCACTTAGGAGTGTTTGATGGTCAACATTATTCTGTCACTTGGTTTTATATTTCCATCAATTAATGAATTCCCATGTAGGTATTTGAAATCTCTGGCACTACCCGCTGACAGTTGCAGCCTCTGCTTCCAACTGAGTTATCGGAAGATTCCTTCTACATGGTAATTAATATTCTTCATTTTACATGTTTATCTCAACGGTCAATTCAATTGTTGGTACAAATTTCATTATTAAACTTATTATACTCCATCTTTTTTAGCGGCAATCTATTCACTCGATTAGCTCCTAAAAGGTTATTGTGCTTGCAAAAGAACTCCTTGTACACCACTGCAACTACGTCAGGCATATAATGAATCATATACTCCATATTTTGAGGTATGTTTTATCACTGTTAATGTTATGTTCTGCTTATTTGTTGTGTCAGCTTTGTTGGTTTTTTTATGATAACATCCATTGCATTGTAAAACCTTAGTTTCCCGTTTAAGGTTCAATTCAATGACTTTTACCGATGCTTGTTCGATTGGCTCTTTGATATGCTTAGCAAGCCCATCCAAAACTAAGGTAAACAGATAAGTAGACAAAGTAGACTTTTGGTGTGATCTAGGCAATTTTAAGTGACCCCAACACTAGTCGTAACCCTATCATACAAACACTTTTGTTGTCTAGAGCCTTCCATACAAATTCTCTTGGCACCCTACCATACACCTCTCCCATGTCAAACCATTGATTAGATCTTTGTGTTACCTTCAGTACCTCTCCATCAATCTTAATAAATATTGGTTCCGTTGTTAATCTGGCTATAGCATAGAACAAAAGTGGTTCTATGAAATGTGAGTTTGTTGTCTTAAAATCCATTTAGTTACCCTTTCTCATAATTTCATGGTATGACGTTATGACTGTTTAACATAAGGAAGAACTACAAAACCTAAGGGTGAGCCTGCAAAAATATTTTCAATTTTGGAACTAATCACTCAAATGATAATGAGTAGTGAAGTGGTTAGTATTTCCTAATCAATGAACATTTTTACTACGAATTCGTTTCCTAAAACTTCTCTAATGTCCCATGCCCCTCTAATGGCGGAAATATTGAGTAAACATTGTCTAAAAAAATCTATGAAAATACAAATTACAAATGGTTTTCAGTTACTACAAGTGTAAAGTTGAAGTAGGAAAATTGGCAAAGCAAAAAAATCAGCGGCAATTTACCAAAACTTGAAGTAGGTAATTTACTACTTGGCCAAAATTACAAAAATTAAAAGAAAAGAAACCTCAAAACAAACACATACAAATTGAAAAGGCAAATCTGTATCACAGGTACAATCAACTCTGGTCTTCAATCCTTAACTTAATGGAAGGGCAATGATATAATGAAAAGGGCAAATGGCACCTTTAAAATATAATTATTTATGCAAAAAATACTTTTAGAAGAATGAATTTCACGAATCAAAATGTTCATGTAATAGTTATTTTATAAGAATATACCCCTTAAAAGTTAAAACACCATTTACTCATGTGAAAACAGATCAACATACCAATGAATATTAACATTATATTTTTTTAATTACCTTTGTTGTTGCCATCCAAATATCCCTGTAAGTAGATTCAACAACCGGGTCCATTATTTGATTGACCTAAGGAAAATATAATAAATTAGCCATTACAAATCAGGCACATGAAACAACTACTCACTAAAGACTGAAAAATCACTAACCTCTCCTATAGGGAGACCCAACTGTTCAAACCATAATGACACTCGAAGGGTCAAGGAAAACTTTCCTGCTTTCCAAGGCTTTCCATCCATATAAGAATCAATAAACTCACTGTCTTCTAAAACTATACCAATCTGAAATTCATATGTGGGACGAAAAAAGGAACAGAAAGGGGTACAGTAATTATGCATTAATAAAGTACTTAAAAAAGTCACTGAGGATTAAATTTGCAGTCTACACTCAAATTATCCTATAAAAAATATAGACGATAAAAGCTAACTACATATCAGTTGGATTAGGAAATAGTATATTCATGTATCATATGATAAAATGCAGTTAGTGTTCGTGGGAATTAGTATTGAATAAGTTGCATTCAATGAATATAAGTCAAGGAAAATAGTGTCCACTAAGTCTATTAAGGGTCTTCGTACATGAATGTTATGTATAATCTCTAATTCTCTATGCACACAAGCACGCTCTTTAACAAGAAAGCATTATCGTTCTCAATTGGTGACTTTGGACATTTTATTCTATCTTTCTCCTCTCCCCCTCTAAATTCAACAATATCAACTTTTCTTTTTATCAGCAAAAATAATTATATTAATAAAATATAGTAGAAGTAGAACAAGTAGTACTACTAACATTACATCCTAGAAAGAACCAAACTTAACAGAGGTGAAAATGGTAGTTTCTGAACTGTCACACATAGTTGTCCTAAATCACAATTCTGTTAAAGTATCAAACACATTTCTCATCCACGATCACTAACAACGTTAATATCATGGTTTTTATGATTTGTTTTGATAATGATACCTTAACTTATTGGAGTTTCTTCATGTTCGTTACAAAAGTTTTTTTTGTCCCTCATAGTATCAATACTTATTTTTTTTCTTCATGTTCAACATTTCGAATTGCAAGGAAGGCATCGAACTATTCTCCCTCATAGTATCAATACATTGTTGCTGATTCTACCTAGGCCTGTGTCTCCTGTTTGTATTATTGATTTATTATGCCATTGTGTTGTTGCTGCACAGTCCTTAAAAAATTTTCATATGCGATGTAGTAGTTGAATATGATATATATATATATATATATATATATATATATATGTGTGTGTGTGTCTTAAACATTGTGTTAAATATATATTTTTTGTTGTTGTAGGTCCAAGTTATTCACTCGATAAGTCCGTCAAGGTTTATTTTGAAAGCAACAAAAACTCGATTACACAAGTGCAATTCATATACAGCCTATTTCAAGTATGTCCTATGAAACTTAATTTAATGTCCTACTTTGATTGATTGTGTCAAGTTAGTACTTTTGTTGGACATAACATGCATTGCATTTTACAACCGTAGTTTCCCGTTCAAGGTTCAAGTCAATGATTAATACGGATAGTTTGGATTAATCGTTGAATTGAATCTTGAATTGTCCGTTTGGACAGTTTGGGAAGTAATGTATTTTATACATTATTTGTACATTAACATTACATATGATTTTTTATATTAAATGAAATTTCGGTACATGCAAATTTCCATTGTTCTCCAGGTCCATACTGATTGCGGTTAAATAAAACCTCCGCTTTCATGTCGTGTACTCGGAGACCAATGCGAAATACTGCCAAAATTTCATTAAATTTACAAAACCTTATGTAATGTTGATGTATGAATGATGTATAAAATATTACTTCTTGAATGTGTTGATTTGAGGGGGAGTTACTTGAAGCCTAAAGAGATTTGAAGACAAGGAAGTGTTTTGGACTTTCAACATGTTTGAAGAATTGAAAAAAAGCTTGTGATCAAATGTAAAAGGAAGGAAGTTTTCTGATGATCTAAGTCATTGCATTCATATCATTCAAAAGCTTAAGAATTAAAACACAAGGCATTAGGAAATTGTTTTGAATCTTGAAATAATCTAAGTGTTTTTGGAAAAATAGCATTTCACAGGTTTAATCGATTATATAAGCAAAGAATCAATTATTTTGTTCTTGTTGCTTTCTGGAAAATTTTCAAGAACAATTTAATCGATTACTTTATCAAATTAATCGATTATTTCGACTTAGTATATACATAATCTGCCTTTGTGTCCTTTTTAATTGATTACTACTGAGCTGTAATCGATTACTTTACTCATATAGAAATTAACATCACTCTGGTGTAATCGATTACCATTTATTGTAATCGGTTACTTAAGTTGAAACATGTTTTTCATAATGCCTGCTTTAATCGATTATCATTCATTGTAATCAATTACACAATACAAACATGTTTTTCATAATGCCTGCTTTAATCGATTACCAATTATTGTAATCGATTACATAGTACAAATACATTTTTCATTGTGCCTGCTTTAATCGATTACACGTCAGGATAATCGATTAAATTGCTCATTGTTGCTACCCAGAATCTTTATGAACACTTTAATCGATTACAGGAGTGTGTGTAATTGATTACATATGCTAAATAATCGATTACAGGAGCGTATTTAATCGATTACAAGCGGTTACAAAAAATCTTTATAAATAGAATCCTTGCTCAGCTGTTTTCCTAACTTGAGTAATTTGTATTCTGAGCATTCTAAGGCATTCTAAACATTCACAAAGTGATTTTCCTGGGCTCACTAAGTTTTTGCTTCCATGAAACTCATATGGGTCAAAGGGATTGAGTGAAGCAAGATTTCTCTTTTCAAAGTTTAAGGAAAGCCATGTTTTGAGTTTGTTATTTGCATTCAACCTGGTAATATCATTCTTATGCATATCATCTTTGGATCATCAGGTGATTTCTTTCCGTACTCTTTGAGTTTGTAATTCTCTATTAGAATTGTATTTGCTTTTCTATTATAAATTGGTGAACTCAATCTCCTTTTCCGGTGGAAACTGTGGAATCTCCTCAGGAAATACATCCTCGAACTCACACACCACCGGAATATTAGCACTGGGCTCCTTTGATGCTCCTATCAACGCATCCAGTAACAAATATCCTTCTCCTACTTCTTTCAAAGCCTTTTTCATTTTTGCCAGGGACAAGCATGGATTTTCGTCTTTCTCCTGCTGATCAGAAAA
>PYAF01006043.1:232902-247645 GCA_007407185.1 Glycine tomentella | reverse complement strand
GGCTGAATAGAGTTAAATCTTATAACATCACAAATCTTAATCATCCTCTTATAATTCATGTCATTTCAGCTTATAACATTCTCTATTAAGAGTTTTACTTGACTTGCTTGGCATAATTAAACTTCTTAACACTTAACATAATCTTTACATTCTTCCTTTAAACCATAGCTCATCACTTTAATTGTGAGGGTCATTATACATTTTTTGACCCTTCATATTTGTGATACCGATAACCTCTACCTCTATTATTTGAAACAGATTCAATAGAAAAGTGTTCCTACACAAACTAAAATGTTGCGTACAAAATGCTGTCAAATTTGTTGCCTAGTAGAGATATATCAAAGGAAGTAAAGGTAAAAACCTTACGGGTTATTGTATGATAGTTTTGTAATTGATGCATTTTTCTGTTTTGTTAAAACCAAGGATGCTTTTAACTTATTATGGGCTCTTAGTGTTAAAACCAATAAGGAAATAAACAGTTTGCACCAGACTGTTTCTCATAGAATGTGGTAGACTTTAATTTATAACTGGGAACCCCTTGCACAATTGGAAGCAACAACCAAAATTCGATAATATTATTATTTGAAAACTCCCCATCTACTTATGAATACACAGTTGTTCCCCTCTAAATATTTTTCTTTACCTTGTCTTGCCATGCACTTCTCCTTTACTGATAAAGCATGATACTCCAAATATTGGTGCATTTCTTTTCTTCTTCTAAAAATAATAGTGTCACTTCCAAACCATTCACCACAAAACGCACTAACATACAACATTATTGGCCTCGAAATAGGAGTGAACATCAACCATATCGGTGTGATCTGAACCAACTTCACTGCACAAGAAAGGCTTTCAACCATCTATTTCTCTTCTTCACACTCAGTGTGTGTAAGTGCTTACATTACATTACAATTCTCTCATCAACTGTGCTGGATTTTTGTTTCTATTGATTATTAACCTTTTTGTGGACAAAACGGTGTTGTTTAGTACTAACAAGGCACAGTCTCAACCACAAGCATCTTTGGTTTAAATTTAACATTTGTTTCTATTTTGTGCTCATCTAATTGCAGTGAGCAATATGATTCATGAAAGAAGAAATTTTTCCATCTTGTTTGTGTTGTTCTTGCAAATACCGCCCTCCACTGAAGAACATAATAGATTTGGTTTTCATAATTCCCATTAACAAATTGTGTTTATAGCAGGAAAACCTGTTTTGGGTAGAGGTTCATGGTAAAAATTGTGGCTTTCGATGGGAGCTTTAATGCTCTACAGTCTGAAGAAAGTATTGGAATTGAAACACAATGCAAAAGGTGAGCAATATCATCCCGTAGTTGCTATGTGAGCGTCACTTACTTTTGTGCTTTCTCATACTGTAAATTGTTTTGGTGGATGATTTCTGCCAAATGGGAGTTTCAATTGCTGGTTGAGATTATCTTCATGTTAGGGGACTAGGGCCTCCTTCCATGGTGGAAGTTTGTCAATCCGTGTTATCATGACATTGATTTTTGTGCTGGACACACCCTTTTAGATTTCACTGTTGATTGGGGATGATATGTTTTAAAAAAGGGTTGTGTTTTTGATAGTTAGCAATGAGTGAAATAAAGAAGTAAAGAAAAAGTAAATCATTATAATGGCTTCCCTTTTTTGTTGTTAGAGATTTCAATATTATGTCTTATTGATGAGGAATCTCTAGATTTTAAAATGTTTCAGGCCAATATGAAAATCTGGCCTATATGATTGATCTTTTTCTAGAGTAAGCCATCACAATTTAAGTGTGAATTGATTTTGAATTATGAGCTACACTGCGAAGGAAAAGGAAATTTTTTATGTTGATGGACAGGGACATTGTTGTATGTAGATAGATGTAAAATTGAGCTACTTGATGCTGAGGATAAATCTTGTCACCACAACTTACTTTACTTTATTGATATTTTAAACTTTTTGCAACAACTGAATTTAATCTACAGACTTGGAAGAGGAAACTTCGGCAAAACCACCTACCAGTGAACAAGTATTCTTTTTAATACAATTTATAGTTGTGTTTCTGAAATCCCTATGTATCCATATGATTACTGAAATGTTTGTAACTTGTCAAACACCTGAAATTGAAATTTTTGTCCTAACCATGCTATTTTTTTTTTCTTTTTTGAGAGCAAATGGAGCCACTGATGCAGTGATGTACCTTGTGAACCATAAAAAACGTTGGCACTGTTAAAACCACTAACCACTTATTTTCTCTACTTTTGTCTCAGTTTTATTTTTTGCAAAACTAAACCTGAAAAGGGTTTACATGATAGTCTATTATTCTATTTGCACTTTGTTAGAGACCTAGGTTGGCCTATCAATAATAATCTTAAAATACAGAATTGATGAACCTTTATGATGTTCATGTCAAAAATAGTGAAAAATAAATAGGCAAAGAAATTAGAATGAGTTCTTCATTTGCTGTGGTGTTATTTTCTTTGTCCATCTTTTCTTTACTTGGCTTTGGAGTGTCTTTTGTGTGTTGAGAGGTTACTGGTTAGCCTGTTTTTATTTATCCTGAAAAACCACCTTGTATCACATTATTCCCTAAACCAAAGTTGATTCACCATTAATATACTTCTATCATCGGGATTCAGAACAATAAATAGACTTAAGGGAAAATGTAAGGGTCGAGGAAAACTAATAAAGACAAACTATTTCAATTTTCAAGTGCATTTTTTCAATGAAATATCATTTAAATGGATGTCACATTTATGCTTGGTCAGAATCAAGGAACTATGTAGGTATGCTATTGTTTTGGTCAGAAAGAGAATAATTTTAAAGTTGTTAGTGTGTTACATGTTATTATTGCTAGCTATTTAGTTATTTGTATCATGTTCTTAAGTAATAGAAAATTTGTTTTTATAAATTTCAGAATGCAAGACAAATTGGAGCTCTCGAAGCTGCCAAAAATAACCTTGAAAAGCAAGTTTAAGACCTTATATTGAGGTTGCAGCTGGAAAAACGACTAAGGGTAAATGACTATTATTTTGACAGTGCTAGCTACTGTCTACAATATTTATTACTGTGACCAACTGCAAATTTTCCTGCATTGTGTCAAGTACACCAATTAATTTGAATTAAATATTGTAGTACAATTTGTTAGCTCTGTAACAACACTTGTTAAAAATATTGTAGTGCAATCTGTTAGCTCTGATGAAAACATACCTTTTCTACACACATACACACACTATTTAGTATCTTTCATTGCAAAGCCTCTTAAATCTCTATTAACAAATGTAGATCAACATTAAAGAATCAAAAACACAAGAAAGTCTCAAAACTAAAATCTGTTTTGCAAGCAATGCAACTTCAATATAGCATATTTCTTATGGGGTGTAATTCTTAATTTTCCTCTCATTTCTCTCTCCTTCATTTACCTCTGTAGTTGCGTTTGTCTATTAGGTTTAAGTATCAGTGCTCTCATTTTTTGACACAAACTATAATACTTTAAGAAATTGATCAAACAAAGTCAATTTATTAAATGAGACAATAAAGTGGGAATGGGCTTCAGCATATGCATAATATAACTTATATCACTCCATGGGGAGATATATATAATTATCTATTTTTATATAGTATATGTATGACATTCTTTTAGATCACATGTATTAAACTCTTGGTCACGATTTCATGACTATGTTAAGAATATTTTATCTAGACTTCTTTTAATTTTTTGTTCTAAGCATATCAGACTGAGTTCCTTTCATATTAAATGATAAATTTTAATGTTTTGGGTTTGGCATACATCCATAGCGAAATTCTTTTCAATTTCACAAACTGAAATATGTTTTGGTCATTCCTGACAGGACAATATCCAGCAAAAAGCAACAAATTGGGAAACGGCTTGACAGAATCTCTGAAGTTAGTTTTGTTGATTGGTATGTCTTTTCATTTCTTATTTTTTTTCCAGGATACATATTTCTTAGTTTTCCTGTTATTCAGTGAAAAGAAATTATTTCTGGTCCTTATTTGAATGAGATGATTTTACCGGTATCTCAGTTTGACTAAGGTGACCAATGGTTCTACAAAGATTGCATAAGAAATGTTGATGTTGAGTCTTCCTCAACATAGTTCACTCAAGTTGTATCTAGACGTAAATTACTTAACAAGCATATTTGATGATATGTTGCGTCATTGCCTGATATTCAGTTTGCTGTAAAAGGCTGTATTGAACCATCCTTTTGTCATCTACAAAAATAAGAAAACTTAAACCTATGTGTTTCTCCCATTTTCCTTTATTAATTTCTTTTGCACTTTCTAGGCATCCAATCCGGGGTGTGTTGGGATCCCACATCAATATAGGTATAGCATGAGTATAACTTATAAAGGCTTGGGCAATCCTCACCTCTTTAGCATACTTTTGGGGTGTAGTTATGTATACAAAGATTGTGCTGGTATTCTGCATTTTTATGTTATGTACTCTGTTCTTATTAAATTTGAACTTATTGTCTTGTTTGCATGACACATATTTGTAGCAAATACGGTTTTAGTGAATGATGTGAGTGAATGAAAGGATAACAGCGCATATGTTGATCAGTAAGATCATGCTTGGTCAGGATTAGGAATGAATGAGTTCAAGTCTCCATATTAGAAGAAACTTTTTTGATTGAACTCGTTGCATATGATCTGCTGGATGCACTGTGTTTTTGTTACAGATTGGTTATTCAAAGCTGAGATATTGTTTGTCATGGTATTTGCAGGTGGATAACTGACAGCCATGATGAGTACGAGATTGGATCCCATTAATGATGAATTGAAGCTCTATCGCTGGCACAACCTTTGAAAATGTGCCCGTGCCTGCCCATAGGGGTTGAACCCAGGAAAGCAAATCTCACATATCAAGTCATTTCAGCCTAAACCTTAAAATTCTATTTTCAAAGGCATGATGATGTTTGCATTTGATCATTTGTTTTGGAACTTTGTATTTTCTTCAAAGTTGGGGATAATTTAGCTATATTGTTAATTAATAAAACCTGAGCCTCTTCTAGAACTTGGGTTTTAAGTTTTTATTGACTTTGTGTTTCTGAAAATAATTGTCATTAGAAATCATCCTCCCATGTGTTTGTCATATTGTGGTTAACAATTACATTGGTGACTTGCAATATTATTATATATAAATATTGGTATGTTGTCTTTAGTATTTGAATATATCATGTGCATAAAATAAAAATGATGCGTAAAAAAAAACACATTCGGATAAAAGACGGTTTATTCCAAATAGTAAAAAAAAATTAAACACAATTGGGAAACAAAGACGGTTTTAGAAAAAATCGTCTTCTTATATTTATTTTAAAAAAAAATTAAACACAATTGGGAAACAAAGACGGTTTTAGAAAAAATTGTCTTCGTATATTTTTTTTTTTTAAAATTAAACAAAAATAGGAAACAAAGACGTTTTCTAAAACCGTCTTTGTATTGGAACATACAAAGACAGTTTTTTCTAAAAAAAAAAATTAAACAGAAATGAGAAACAAAGACGGTTTTACAAAAAACCGTCTTCGTATATTTTAAAAAAAATATTTAAACAGAAATGGGAAACAAAGACGGTTTTTTCTAAAACCTTCTTTGTATGGAACATACAAAGACGGTTTTAGAAAAAATCGTCTTCGTATATTTTTAAAAAAATTAAATAGAAATGGGAAACAAAGATGGTTTTTTGTAAAACCGTCTTTGTATTGGAACATAAAAAGACAGTTTTACAAAAAATCGTCTTTGTAAGTAGCAAAAAAATAAAATTACGAAGACGGTTTTGATAACCGTCGTAGAAAGCTCCGATTTACGACGACACGTGGAACAACGACGGTTCTATAACCGTCGTCGTAAGTGGTTTAGAACCATCGTCGTTTCCTTCGCCGATAGTAGTGTACCTAGATGTTAATCAGTGCACACAAGCCCAAGGTCCAAGGCACAATAAGGTTGTATAAAAAGGGTAGACCCCAGGTAAAAATCATTGTTCATTGAATGCACATTTAGTGCTCTAAGCGGAATCCTTACTTGAGCGTCAGAGTACCTTTTGCAGGTACCCCCCTTTTGGATCACACCACCTGGACAAAGTGAAGAAGGAACATGAACAACAAGGACCTATTGGCGCAAGGAGCTGTATTCGCTCATATTGTGATAGGAACATTTTGCTGCCACGTGGGGCCGTGTAATATAGTCCCCAACCCCAACAATTATGGCAATTATACGGACTAGAACAAACACAACAACAAAAACAACAAAACAACCTCGGAATCGACAACATGAAGAAGCGTACATGGAGGACTAGACTGACTTATCCTCAATGGTGAGGAGGCTACAGGCACAAGTGTCAGATATGCGTTAGCACCATGCTAAAAAAATCATGGCCCTACGATAGGAGAATGTACAACTACGAAAGGGTAATCAATCTTAGCGACCTAAAAATGAAACACTCGTTGGAGTAAAGGTCAACAACCTTTGAAAAGCCAAAGGCCACCAATGTTAGTGTTCGACAAGACACGCAACCCTAGTCATAAACACATTTGTGAAACAGTTACAACAGTTCAAGAATCCTTTCGTCCCTAGAATCATGGAGGCTACCCTCCCTTCCAATTGGAAGAACTTGACTATCGAAATGTACGACGGTACCAGTGACCTGGATGAATACCTTGACAATTACATCACTCAAGTCAGCCTATACACTATTAACGATGTTGTTTTATGTCGGGTGTTCCCCACATCCTTGAAGGGTTTGGCCCTTTACTAGTTCACTTAATTACCCTTAACAATGTAGATTCTTTTGATACACTAGTATCTTGGTTTGGAATGGAGTTCACAACCAGCTGGCCTCATCACCTTACGTCGCTGGCTTTGGTCAACACATGACAGAAGAAGAAAGAACTGCTTTGGTCAACAGTTACCATTCACTACTTAATAACAACACTTAGGTCGGGACCCTTTGTGAACAACTTATGCAAGAAACATGCTTCTGACATGGATGAACTACGATGAAGAGCAGGCAAGTACATGGACATGGAAGAACTCATTGAATACAAGAATCGAGTTCGAGCTGAGGCTACGTCAACCAAGAAGGAAGTCAACAAGCCCGACTTTAACAAGACTAGAGAGGAAGGACGAAGGGATTGACCGTCTCATGAACCTCGTTCACCCATTACACTTCCCTCAGTGAAAGCAAATCTCACATCCTAGATCAAGCCTTGGCCACCATAATTCTAGTCATGCCAAAAAGAGCCAACACTCCACCTAAGGCCAATTTCTCCAAATGATGTTGGTACCACCGGAACCGAGGACACTCAACCGAAGAGTGAAGCATCTTGAAGGATAAGATAGAGGACATCATCAAGCTGGGACACTTGAAGGATTTTATCCACAAGGCTTAATCCTATTGGCCTCACAATAGATATAGGAAAGACTATGACAAAGGAAGAGAGAGTGATTGCAAGCACCACTCTCAGACTGAGAGACAAAGAAGCCAAAGCTGGTCTAGGGAAAGGAGGAAAAATGCCTAGATCAATTGAGACGTGTCATTAAAAACATTGCAGGAGGATTCATTGGAGGAAGGGAAACAACCTCTACTTGAAAAAGGCATCAACGACTAATGGATAAAGTATCAGGCACGCAGCTGGGGAGAAATCTGGAAGTATATGTGGATGACATGGTCATCAAGCCCGACGAATTGTCTGTGCACATCAAGGATCTGGAGGAAGTGTTCCAACAACTCTTAAAATCACAAAATGATGCTAAACCCAGAGAAATGTGTCTTTGGAGTATATGGATGGAAGTTCATAGGCTTTATGTTGACACACAAAGGAATACATGAAAACCTGATAAATGTGAATCCATTATGGAGATAAGGAGTCCTAGGAATGTGGAATAAGCACAAAGATTGGTTAGTAGAATAACCTCCTTATATAGATTCTTGCCATGGATCGCTGAGAGGGCCAAACTGATCATGAATCTTCTTAAAAATACAAAAACATCAAATGGAACAATGAGTATTAAGAAACCGTTTTGGTAGTTAAAGGTACACTTGCAACCCCTCCAGTGCTTTCAAAACTTAACACTAGCAAGAGACTTATAGTATACCTCTCGGTCTCCTTCGCAGCCATAAGTGTAGTCCACGTCCAAGAGGAAAATGGTGAATTAAGACCAATATATTTTGTCAGCCGAGTGTTACAGGATCCAGAAACTTGGTATCAAGCTATGGACAAAGTGGCTTTAGCATTAGTCAATGTTGCTCGACATCTTTGGCAGTATTTCCAAAGCCACGGGATTATCGTTCGGACCGATTTCCCCATAGCTAAAGTGTTGCGAAATCCTGAGTTAGTCGAGAGGATGACAACCTTTTCCATTAAGTTATCAGAGTAAGAGATCCATTATGAACTGAGAGGCACCATTTGGGCCCAAATCTTAGTAGATTTCATTAATGAATTTCACCCACCACAACCTTAGTTCCAAGAAGAATGGTGGACTTTGCATGTGGATGAATCATCCAATTAGCATGGAAGTGAAGCGGAGTTCATCTTGGAAGTGCCAAATAATGTAGGTCTATCCATAATCACTACGTTTCAGATTTAAAGCCACTAGCAACCAGGCTGAATATGAAGCACTATTAGCATGCCTAAGACTTGCTAGGGACTTAGGAGCCTGAAGAGTCAGATGTTGAAGTGATTATAAGATTGCATCAAAACAAATTAACAAGGTTTTACAGATAAAGGACCTCAATTGTTTAAGTATTATTACACATTCCAAAAACTCATAGAGGAATTTGACGAAGTCCAAGTGATGCACATCCGTTGAGACATCAATGACAATGCCAATAAGTTGGCAAGATTGGTAACCTCACCTAAACCTAGGCAGTTGAAAACTTTCATACTACACATTTTCCTTGTTCCAAGTGTGTCATCCAAGGAGTGCTTGCAAATCGAAGTAGAAGAGCTTGAAAGTTGGAAAACTAAAACCGTCGAATACCTGCTCAAAGGCACGCTTCCGCGGACAGGGAAAAGGCCAGAATGTTACGGACTCAAGTCGCAAGGTATGTCATGATAGCCACTGAGCTATATCGGTGAGGTTTGTAACACCCTGAAATTTCCTTGTCAATTTATTTTTCTACACGTCTAAAATTGCACTGTTAAAGATTAGGCAATGGAAATTTTGCATTGAGTAATTTAATTATATGCCCAAGTGATTTAATTTATTCTCTGTATGATATTAATTGTATAAATTTAGTGTTAGTTATATTTATTTTTAATGTAAATAATTTATTTTAGTTAGTTGGAAAAAAATTGAAACTGCCTAGCAAAAATTTCATCTGTAGAGAAATTGTATCGCACACTGAGCGACATTGTAATTTAATTATGTGTGAGAGTGTTCTCTATGTGAGGTTCACTCTGGGTACATGTATTCCCAAGGAGATTAACACAATAACCTTGGTGATTATGATAAGATTTACTAGTTTTGGTAAAAAAAAAAAAAAACAAAAATATACCAGATAGGTATTAGGCCAAGGTAGTCGAGTATCTATTCAAACCCGCAAGAGGAAATGATCATATTTACTAATAATCATGAGATTATGACTAATACTCACGAGATTATGCCACCTAATCCTACTTAAAGGACGAATTTCCTAGATGGTAATCAATGCACACAAGCCCAAGGTCCAAGGCCCAAGAAGGTTGGTATAAAAGGGGTAGGACCCCCAAGGTAAAAAGCATTGTTCTTTGAATGCACATTTATTATTCACATTTACTATTCTAGGTTGAACCTTTACTTGAGTGTCGAAGTACCTTTTGCAAGTACCCCCTTTCGGATCACACCAATCGAAAAAAGTGAAGAAGGAACAGGAACAATAAGGATCCTTCAACGTAAGGAGTAGTATTCAGTCATATTGTGACATGAACAATGTCATTATGCAATTACCCATTAGTCTTCAATGTCCTTAGAGAACCTCAATTGCAAATTACAAAAATCATTATATGTCTTAAACAAGCATCATTGAATCGGTATTCCAAATTTTCAGAGATTTTCATTGATTTCAGCTTCATTCACAGTATTACTACTGAGCATTTTCTTTTTTGCTTGCACAAAAATTTAGGTTTCATTTTTCTTCTTCTTTATGTCAATTGTATTGTTCTCATAGGTTTAGACCCAACACTTATCAAATTAGTTAAAGAGCTTCTAAACAAAAAATTTAAAATTAAAGACTTGGGACAATTGAAGTATTTTTTGCTCGCTTTGTGAACATCTTAAGTGAATTCACTCCTAATATAGACTCTTAATTGGTAGTCCCATACTCCTTTGTTGAAGTAGAGTATTGCACAATAGCAAATGCAACTTATGAAATGAATTGGCTCTCATCTCTTCTCAATGACATTGGACTACCCATTTCTACACCTATTCCATTATTTTGTGATAACTAATCTACGCTTCATATCGCTTCTAATCCGGTGTATCATAGGCATACTAAACACATTGAGATTGATTGTCACGTTATTCATGAAAAGATTATTTATGAACACATTGAGATTAATTATCATGTTATTTATGAAAAGATTGTTTATGGTCTTATTCAAACAATGAAGGTCAGCTCATTAACTCAAATTTCAGATTTATTCATCAAGTCTTTAGACATAGTTAGTTTCTACACTAGATGTTTCAACATTACATACACCATCTTGATGGAGAGTCTTAACAACTAAATCTAACTAGTTTTAAAAGTTAGACAAAAGAAAGAAAAATTGTATCTATTTTTTCACGTTGTAGTCCAATATATGAGATGTCTATCACATAAATCTTAATGATAGAATAATAATTTCCCATAAAAACATCATTGATAATTTTATTTAATTGATTTCATTGATATATCCACCAATTGGAGTATTATGTATGCCCTTTTGTCATCTTCTGAATATGGAAATCAATAAGATGCTCCTTCCACACGCCCTCATCAAGATATGCTTCAAAGAAACTCACTTCCTCACTTGATGTTACAATTAAGGCAGCACTACTCCTAGTGCCATATAGACCCTGCATAGAGATAGAGATATATTGGTCAATTAATAAGTGAAAGGTCCCATGATTATAAATTAAATGTAGTGGAGAACAATTTTTAAATTTAATTTACCAGTGGAGTTTCTACTTCAACAAATACGGAACTCAAATTGAATTCCCAATCGAGAGAGCATATATGAGGTAGATGACTGTTTTCGGCTTTAGTTTTGTCCTTCATTAGCTTCTGAACTACCTCCTTCACAGGTATTTCGCCTTCCCCATATTTGGCAAGTTGTTCTTTAAAACCCACTTCAAGACGCTGTGCCTGTCAAAAGGTAATGAAAATTCGGGATTTTAATGGGATCAAAGCTTCAAACAAGATAAGAATCACATTGTGAAGTTGAATGAAGTGACAATATTTCCTTAAATCTTTTCAAGTTAAAAACACTACTTAATCTTAAAAATGGAAGGATTTAATCATCTAAAAAAATAAAAAACCATAATTACACATAACCTAAAGAATATATTACAGTAACACTCCTTGAGATTGAGGATTCATGTAATTATACAAGCATTTTTTATTTTTTTAATCATTACTTTCACTCCCTTTATAGGAGTGTTAGTATAAGATTTGAAAAAGTATCAATATAATATTTTCAAATATATAAGGGAATATTAGTATAATGTTTTCAAATTTAAGAGATTAGTATAGAAAAATAGAAAAGAATGAGATTATGTATAATTTGATTAAAAAAAAAAATAAACTCAATGGATGGATGCTAATGTCATTTACTGTAATAGAAATGTACACGGATAAAAGTGTAATTAAGTTAATTTCTTTTATCAATATGTCACTATACATGAAGATTTTTATTTAAGATTTTAATTAACTCGACATAAAAAGATGAAAAAATACTATCAATCATTCAAAAATTATCTCTAGTATGATTGTTAAGATAGGTGTTAAAAAAATCAAGCAAATTTAGGATATGTTTAACAAGACATTTTGGTTAGTTTCTACCTTTTTTAATAACTAAAAAGCTTATTTGATTATTATGTAAACAAACAAAATGTTAGTAGCTTCTAGATTTTTTAAAATGTTACTTGAAATAACATTTTTTAAAACACTAACTTCTTGCTCTTTATATTTTGTTTCATTTTTATCCTCAATATTTTTATTCAATTTTCTTATTATTTTTTTTAAGTAAATCATGATTTTATTATTTGATATGTCATTTTATACTTTTCAACTACTTTAACAGCTAATTTTATTGAACACTTATAATTTAATAAACTGATTTTTCAGCTTTCAGCTTTCAAACCACTTAGTTTTCCATTTTTCAACTAACTTTTTAACTTCCAATTAACTATTTAGTTAATTTTGACAAACATGATCTTATTATACATTATAATTTTTTTAATTTATTGGTTGAGAGTGTAAAATACATTTTACACCATCAATGCATGTATTAACTAATTAGGCAAAGATATAATTTAATTTATGGTGTTTTATGGGGTACTATGTTAAAAACCCAATGTAATACAGTGTAACTAATTAATTATGATACTAAACATAATAGAAGGGTATATAACCTTATGCCACTGAGAGTCCAGCTTGGCGTTGGAAAGAACATGGAGGCCCGGAGAGACCTCTTTAATGGTAATTTGTTGTCCTTTGGGCCTGTTGGAGATGTAAACCATGGATTTCGATGGAATATCAGCCAAAATCAAGTTGAACCCATTGTAATAATGAGCTTCCATTTTTAGACTTTCTGCAAATTCTTTCGGATGCTTTCCACTCTACCATATTCAAATGGGTATCAAACGAAAAAGAGAAAAAGAGTAAATTACTTAGGCACACACCTTTTAAGATTTAATTTAATGATAGGACGAAATTTAGGAAATGGTAAAACTCTTCAAATCTGAAAGGACAGGAATACTAAAATTATTTAAATTCTGAAATAAATATATTATATGTTTTTCATGACTTTGACTCAAAGTTATCAAACCCGGTAGCCTAATCGAACCCGTTATGCTTTCAGACCAATTACGCGGCTGATCCGATCAAATTCGGACGGATTGGTTATAGGATCTCGGTTGGACCGGTATGACCTAGTTGGTTTTTTAAAAAAAAATTGATTTTTTTTGAAAAAATAATTTTTTAAATTTGAATTTTGGAGTATGGATGAATTTTTCTTACTCAAATAATGTTAATTATATACTTATATATAATAGATACATATATAAATATGAATTTTTAATACCGAGTCAATCCTGGCGCATACTGATTAGATCGCTGATCCACTACCTCAATAAATCAATGATCAGACCAAATTTCAACAATCAACTATGCTTTGACTGTTATAAAAAAAGTCTATTTATACGCCATTTTCAAAAGTTTAAGAGATCATTGTTTTTGTGTCAATTATAACATTATCTCCATTAATTATTTTTCATAAATTAAATAATATAAAATTTGAAAGTTCAAAATAAATTGATCATCTATTGACAAAAGTTTCTACCTCTCGTCTACTCCCAAAATAGATTACTTATTCCCAACAAAAAAAATTATGATAATACAAGTTGTGAACCAATGGTGAATTAGAATTTAGAACAAGCAATAAACATGTTATACGGAGACAGAAATTGGTTATAGCAGCACTACTATGTTTTGGGAGAAGTGAAATGTGAAGGGCATAATAGGAAAATTACTTACAATTTAACTAAAAAGCAAAACAGTGTAGAAGGAGTAATTGATTTCTTTGATTGGAGTGCAAAAACCTTAAACAATTGTTATAAAGAAAAAGAGAAATATTGAATAAATCATATTAATTAGTGAGATATCTAATAAAAAATAGATTTTTAGATGCACATTTGTTATTAATTATTGAGAAAAGAATAATGAATTTTAACTATATCATTAATAAATATTTGACTTTATGCATTTTTTATTTGATTATTATACATTCATTTATTATATGATATAAAATAATAATTTTATATAATTAATGAAAAATGATTTTAGCTTTATATATATATAAACATAAAAACAATTCAATTAATGAATTATACTTTTAATTAAAATAAAATATATATTTTCCCTAATTGAAGTTAGTCAATTTAAATAATTTTTTTTATACAAAGATGTTTTGTCAGGGATGGATATACAGGGCATCCAGCGCTTTAGCCCCCTACCCTCAAACTTTTTTCAATTATATATATATATATATATATATATATATATATATATAAAATATACTAATTAATGATAAATATACTACTTCCATTAAAAATAAAATAAAAAAGCTATATTATTTAATGATACATATACTACTTTTAGAAAATATAAAATAAAATAATATATAGTAATTAATAAATATGATAAGTAACATATGTTACCACTGATTTTATACTAGTCTTTTTTAATATAAAAAATATTAATCTTCTTAATAATATATGTTATCACTAATTATAATCAAACCCATATACTACTTAATAGACCGGATAAGAATAATATTTTTTATGGTTTTCCATTAATTATTATTATCTAATCTAATAATATTATGTGTATCTTATAAGCCCCATTTATATATCTATCTATCTATCTATATATATATATATATATATATATATATATATATCTAATTTTTAACATTATATTTATATCTATCATTAAATAATATAGATTTTTTATTTTATTTTTAATGGAAGTAGTATATTTATCATTAATTAGTATATTTTATAT
>PYAF01006043.1:201941-227774 GCA_007407185.1 Glycine tomentella | reverse complement strand
TAATTTTGATCTAACAATTAATTTATAATTTAATTTATCTAACAATTTATAGTTTAATTAATCAAACATACGAATTTATCTATAATATATAAATTAAACTATAAATTGTTAGATAAATTAAATTATAAATTAATTGTTAGATCAAAATTAATTGTTACAAAATTTATTATGTAAAATTATATGTGTATTAAATATATATTAAAAAATTTAGTGTTATATATATATATATATCAACATTAATTATTTTAAAACATAATTGGTCTATTAGCTCAATTGGTTAGAGAAGTGTGCTAATAATGCTAAGGTCATAGGTTTGAGACTTGTTTATGTCATTATTTTAAATAATTTTGTAAAATCTATTTTAACTTAAAAAAAAACTTACGGATTATCCAATCCATAAAAGAAAAAAAAAATATATATATATATATATATATACGGATTGGGTCCAATCCGTAAAAGAAAAAAAAACTTAAAAAAAAACTTACGGATTGATCCAATCCGTAAGGTTATGGATTCGTCAATCCATAAAAAAGAAAAACTCATACACATTGTATAATCCGTATGAGTTATACGAATCCGTATGAAGTGAAACGCATAAAATAATAAAAGATATTTTGAGAATTTCACATTTATAAAAATGGTGTATTAGAAAAACTAATAATGTAGGAAGAACTCTAAAGGACGGAGTCTAGGGCTCCACGTTAAGGAAACCAACTCTATCCACGACACAAGTTACCAGAGTTGCATGGAAACTTCCCTAGCCACATGAGGTAATGCTATGTAGTACGTACACAGCGTCTCAAATCATTTTTTTAATAACTAAGTAAAAAATTTAATTGCTACGAGAAATAAACAAGTTTAATTATAATTATTATATTAAGATTGATAAGTCAGATAATATACATAATTATGAATTTCATATATATTTTGTTTATGACATACAATTTATATTATACAATCAAATCTTTAATTATAATTTTTAGGCATAATAATTATTAAATCAAATCTTCTCATTGATGTAATGATTTATTATAATGTCATTGTCTAAAAGAACATGAGTTCAATTCTTATGGAGAAATTTTTTATTTTTTTACTTCATTTAACTCATTATCACATAAGAGTTATGTCAATTGTAATAGTCTACATAAACATCACGTCAATACTAATATGTCATATCAAAGTCAACATTTAATTTTGAATAATCAATTGATAGAATAATTAAAATTACTGATTCAAAAAATAGGGGAACTAAATCCCTTAATTTAAAAATATGGGACCAAAATTACTGATTGGAAAGTATAAGAGAACCAAATTATAATCTAGCTTAATAGACAAAATAAAACTAAAAAAATGTTTATTTAAACTAAATAATCATAATTAATTAACTCTAATTGACATTAAGTACAAGAAAGTACAATGCATGATATTAATAAACTTTTATTTATTTTGTTATAACATTTATTAGTTACTTAAATGATTAGAAATTTGACAGATTATTATTTAAAATATTCAGCATATTAACATGTTTTATAAATTCTTATCAACAAATTATTTAATATACTTTGGTTTAAATGATGAAAAGAAAGTAGAGAAATTTTAATAGAATAATTATTTTCAGTAAAAAAAACTGCAAAAAAATGTCCAAATTAAACCATAAAATATTGATTTGGTTTAGTTTAAATTTAATATAAATTCAAATCGAATCGTATATAATTTTTATGTTGGATTGAGATATTTTTTAGACAAAAATCGAACTAAATCACACTGCACAAACTCTTAGAAATTATATTAAACTTCTCAGCAATTATTCTACCAATGTTTTTATTTAAAGGCAAATTATTTTATCAATATAATCAAACAATTAGTTAGAAATTCAACTTTAATCTTATTGCTGAGCTTATTTTTCACAACTTTCATTACTGGACAGGGGTAGACCCAGGATTCAATGTTGCGGTGATCAAAATCAAATGAATATATAAGCATTAAAATTCATACAAAATATTTATATTTTTTCTAAAATGATTCAAAAACATATAAGAGAATACATTTACATGAAAGATATTAAACATATTTTAAAGACCCTAAATTAAAAATAAAATTAACCAATTTCATAATTTATAACAAAAATTTGAATTTATGTTAATTATATCTTTCTTACAAAAATTCTCATAAATCATATTCCAAAAATATAATAAATTTGAATTAATTATGTTACTCACCAAATTATCTTTTATGATAATAGTAACGAACAACCAAAGAAGAATAATTTATTTTCAGAAAATTGGAAAACTGAAGAAGAAATTTTTTGTTATGACAAAGTCTACAACTTTAGAAACAAGTTATGACAAACATTTAGTGTGACTTGATATCTAATTTGCTTTCCTAATATTTACAAAGCACACAAATTTGGATTTATGCACTAAGATCAAAAGTATAATGAAACCTCACAAATGGTAAGAATTAAGAACAACAACAAGACAAGAAAAATAAAGAAATTATAGGAATATAGTGATAGAAAGATAGATTATCTGTTAATGTATTTCAAAATTTAAGTTATCAATTACTTCCACTATCCATAATTATATAATCCTTTCAATTAATTCACGTCTCTTAAGAAAAATAGTTAATCATATTAAATCTATCAATTATTTGTACTATCATTTCAAAATTACCCATTTATTATCTCCGTATCCACTTAATTATTTCTCAATAATGTTTGGAAAGAGAATAATTAAGTAAGAATGTGTAAAAAACAAATTTATAAAAAGTAGAGTTAAAAAGAAATTAAACAAACATAAAGTTCAAGAGCAAAAGAACAAGAAACTTTTTTTTTGGCAATTTTTACGAACAACTGGAGTGTGATAAAAAGAGGTAAATTAACAAAGAATAAAAAGTTGAGGTTGATTTCACTAAACCACCTCCTCATACAAACAAAGTTCACTCATCTAGTTCAAAGCTCAATTATTATAGTCACCTCAATAAAATAATTAAACTTGATCCTTCAGATGGAAATAATCTAAGCCCCTTGACAAAACTATCAATCCCTTAACTAACCTAACCAAGTGACTTGTTTCAAGAACAAGAATTAAAATATTACTAACAAACCTTGCTCTATCCCTAGACACAAAACCCATTAGGTGTTCCTGTCCATTTCTAAGTTCAAAAACCATTTCCTAATGATAATTCAAACCACAACATCAAGCAAAGGGTGATCAAGCCAAAACAAGAATTAATGCATAGAAGAGAACACTTAACAATGAACAATAAACATAGATTAATAATCAAAATGTAAATATAAGAATAGGTTTAGTTACATCAACCCCCAAAATGGGTAAATCTAACTAATAACTACATAACAACAAGAAGAAAATAATAAAATAGATGAAAGAGATGATGAGAAATGGTAAGGGAGCCATGGAGAGCAAGGGATAGAGCTTCCCAGCCTTTCCCTCAACCCTAGAGAGCTCCCTAAACCAAATATGTCTTCAATTCGCAAACTTGTAGCTTAAATAGGGCCAAACATGTTGCATTGTCGTTCTAGAAAATGGTTTGTGCGCTTAGCCTATCTTTCATGCTAAACGCGCATACAAAAATAACATTTTTCTAAGTGATTGTGCGTTTATCCTAAGTTATGCGCTAAGCCTGCATGCAAAATAGAACTGTTGTAAGTGACTGAGTGCTAAGCCTGAGTTGTGTGTTAAGTCCAAATATTGTGAAGGGAAAACAATTCTCTTAGCATGAAGTACGCACTGAGCTTGACATGTTTGACCCCTTTAGCCTAAAAAAATTTCCTTTAAAAAGGCCTTGAATTGGGTCCCAACACCATCTATCTTCTTTCTTCATTTATTTCTACATCAAAACAAAATAACATTAGATGAAAACCAAACATTTAAACTATTTTAAAATTATTCTAATTTATTCAAAAGTTAATTATAAACAACGTTAAACAAGCTTAAATGTATTGAGATATTAAGATAATTTCTTACAAAATGGTCATTATAATAAAGTTCTTATCAGGTAGCTCAACTAAATCCCAAGTCTAGTTCTTATAAAGGGATTTCATCTCTTCATTCATAGCAATCGTCCATTCTTCAGCTTCCAAACAAGAAATTGCTTCCTGATAAGTTGTTGGTTCGAATAAAATGATTTCTTATGCTACTTATAGCGCATAAGACACTATATCAAAGCCATATCTTTTAGGAGCTTTGATTTGCCTTTGTGACTTTTTAGGTGTTGTGGTTTTGGGCTACTTCGAATGGTTTTGACTCGTCTAGTCATGTAACGCCCTGTATGCATCTGGTTCATTAACATTCAATCATGGTTGTTAAGCGCAGCAATTAATTAAAGATAATTAATTCGGAAGTAAATAACAAAATGACGTCATCATATGTCATAGACAATACCATCTTTGCATTATGTATGGTAAACACTCACATCATACAACTAGAGGACCAAATAAGCCATATACATATATCTCAGTAAATGTATCTCAACAATGGTTGTACAAAACAAGAAGGTATCAGATACCCTGTCCTCTCAACATACGTAATAACTCTCAAAATATACAACAATGTACATCAATTGTGCATCTTCCCCTCAGGGGTACAAAATATAGGCATAACAAAACAATGAGCCAACATGCTCTCAAAATAATATGCCTAAGGTTCACACAGAACCATATCCTTACTCGGGCCTCTTGCCCTGGGATCCACCATTCGCTCGCTAAGCATCACCTGCAAAAATATAATCCCCACACGGGGTGAGATACAAGCTCAGTAAACTCAGGGTTCTTGGAGGTCTCTCCTCCCCCTGGTTCACTTCCATGACATATAGCATCAAAATTGGCATCACACAATCTAGCCATCATGGCTCTCATAAAATACATCACAAGTATATCACAACACAGGTGTCATTCCGTTGGGCGCTACCAACATCAGGAATGCAACACAATTATAACATATGTATATATATATATATATAACATTGCCTGAGGAGGATCATCCACTTAAGGGCACATTCTCTCAGGACTTTAATCAGAATAGCATATATATATATATATATACATACAACAAATATAACATTGTCTGAGGAAGATCATCCACTTAAGAGCTCATTCTCTCAAGTTTTTGTATCAATTAACCACAAGGAGTTGTTCTACATTACTTTGGCTCGAAATGAAGTCCATATTTAATATATTCTACTGGTTAGAGAATTTCATCAATCACACAACATATCATCACAGTGTACATCATATACATGTTCTCAATTAAAAGGCAGTAACACACAATTTCAATACCACATGCATCATGACATACAATAATCATCACTCCCTCGGAGTATGGTGGAACACAGCCAAGGGAAAACTCCCAAGAACAGAGAGCTTACCTGCTCTAAGTGCTACACTGGCTCTCCCGACCTCGTGATCACAACCACCAATATCCTCTGTATCACGCCCTACATAAAGGCATACAAGCAATCAATAACGGTTCTCAACCGTTGCATGAAAAGAAACGTTATTCTTTTCCATTCTAACCCATTTTTACTCTTTTCCAAATTATAAGGACTAGTCACCTAATTGGTGACTTACAGACCCCCAATAGGATCTATCTTGGACTAACCAAGGCCCTAGAGTCTCCCTAAGACTCTGCATAAACCAATTCAAAGAGTTCAATGCTTATCCATGCCACATCTCCATAATTATCAAGGTAGCTAAAATGATTACTTCAACACTTTTTCACCGTGTATATAGTCTCCTAAACACATCTTGTGAAGGCAACAAGATCCATATATACCATAATATCATCAATTTAACAAACATTCTTTCTACACATATATTCCTCATAACCAAAATTCCAAACTCCATAGAAGTTAGGTTTCAAGGTTAAACCTTCATCACAACAACCTCTTACGCATACTTTTCCAAAGAACCCAAGCTTAATTCTAGCGCTAACTAAAATGGGTCATTATTCATCTCAAGAACAAATTCTCAAATAATCGGTATGGGCGTACTTCCCGCGCTACTGGCATCGCTCTGGCACTACTGGCGCCCCTCTGGTGCTAATAGCACCATAAACCAGAGTTTTTTTTTTAGGCTTTGGTAATTATAAGTCAGTCCCTTCAACTGGTAGGAATCCTGATATTAAGGGTGCATTTGAATATCCTGATCAGTCTCATTAGGTGCTTCAAATTTCTTTTGATCACTAATGTTTCTAATTGTCAAGCTGTCAAACTCCATCTACTTAGTGACATCCTCAACCTCTCCCAAATCTTCATTAGATTTAGAATACAACATAAAGAGTTCGTAAAAGATGACACCTCTACTCAAAATGACCTTCCTTTTAGATGAAGACTCAAAATCCTTTGACTCCATCTCCATAGCCCATAGAGAATCCCTTCTTGGCTCTAGGATCCAATTTACTTCACTAACGTGATAGTATGTCAGACATCTAAACACCTTGAGCATTGAGTATTTAGCTGGTTGTTAGACCATACCTCAATAGAGGTCTTGAAGTCTATGGCAGTGGATAGTTATCCATTCATGAGATATCATGTTGTGTTGACTGCCTCAACCCAAAACTCTTAAATTGGATAGCATGCATCTAGCCCTTTCCAGATAGGTCATGTTCATTCTTTTAGTTAGTTCATTTTACTATGGAGTATAGCATACAATACATTGCTATGCCTTCATCTCTATAGAATTCATTGAATTCAGTAGAATAGAATTCCAAGCCATTATCAATCTTAAGACACTTTATTGTCTTTCTTGTTTTATTCTTCATAAGAATCATCCAATGCTTAAAAAAATTGAAAGCTTCAGATTTCTACTTCATCGTGGCCCTCCCAGTGACAGAACTCTCGAAGGCCCCCAACAATCAAAATGGAGTCCAACATGGCCTTTGTTTTGTACAAATAAGTCTCGTTTGCTTAAAATATCTAAAGCTTTTTCACTTATGTGGCCTAGACATAAATGCCATAGAGAGTAATTAGACGAGCCATTGGAGGCATGGCTTCCAGATTGTGAAATAGAAAAGATAGAGCCTGTCATAGTGGACCCCTAAAGGATGTACAAATTTCCTTACTTGGTTTCCTACATTACCTTAAACTTCCCTTTCCCTCTGATCTGTATAACTCCACCTTCAACCTAGCAAGAAAAACCTTTTGAATCCATGGCACCCACAGATACAAGATTTTTATTAAGCTCTAGAACGTGTCAAACTTCAGTTAAGGTTTTAACAACACCATCATGAATTATGATTTGTACAAAACCTATACCGACCGACTTACAAGGAGCATCGTTATCCTTGAGGATGCTACCACCATACTTCTTCTTATATGTCAAAAACCAATGTCTGTGTGGACACATATGATAAGAACAACCTAGGTCCAGTACCCATTGTTTAGAATGTTTTGTGGTTGTTTACTGTTAGGAATTTTGGCAAGCGTACCAATTGTCGTTGCAGGTTATAGAATTTATAAGAGATCATCTCTACAAGGACTTGAGCTACTCAGTTAATTTAAATAAAAGTAACAGTTTAATAATTTATATATAAGTATAGTCGAAGTTGTTGATGGTTTTGCGGAAATAAATAACGCAGCATTACAATCATAATCTCGTGCTATTTGCAATCTAAACGTTATGCTTTATTCCTAGCAACATAACGTAAAGAGTAACATCATTCAGTTCAAATCCTAAGGGCACTTTCTAGTCAAGCTTAGAATCTATGTTCAAAACTAGTGATCAAGTAGAATCAAGCATTAAGAACGGAATGAAATCACCATAATGAATAGGAAAGATTCATATATATATTAAATATTAAAAGAGATACATAAGGTACAAAAGATTACATCTAATCCTTAGGAGAAACTAACTGATCGTAGTGCCGAGAAATAGATCAACAGAAGACATGACGAAGGTAGCGATCCCCGGCCCGTTCTTGCAGAGTTTTCACTCCTTTTTTCTTTTCTCTCACCTCTCTCTAAGCCTCTTGGGTTGTTCCTCACGTTTTCTCCCTTAAAAACTTATGTTTTTCTCCTTCATTTGCATGGCTATTGATAGAATTTGGTGACCAGCTTAGGTCCACTCTCCCAGGCGAGTGTTTTAGCCTGTTTTCACTCGCTTGGGCGAGTTAAAACTTAGTAGGCAGGAAAGCTATTCACCCAGGCGAGCTATTTGTACATGAATCACTCGCCCAAGCGAGTTAAAGTCTTAATGCTCAAGAAAGGTGTTAGGCTGGGCGAGTTCTGGGCGAATTTAATTGATTTTTGTTTCCAAAATATTTCTCTTTTGACCTTTGTGCCCTTGTTGCCTGTCTTGATTGCTTGAATGCTCCAGATACCATTGAAACCTATTAAAACACCGAATTTGATTGGACTAATCTTCCAAAGTGTAAATAACATACTTATATATGTACTAACTATAAAATAACTAGGATTAGGGACAGTTTATAAGTGAATTTCCTGAAATCAAAAGATAAATGTCAGCATTATAATCTCAGAAGTAACTAAAATATGGCACTTATCATTCACCAACAACCACAACCAAATCGTTTTCCGATGAGAAGTCATTCTGAACAAAAGCAATAATAGAATCTTCTATTGCTTTCTTTGGACTGTCTCACTTCTAATGATCTAATTATTTATAGTAATTGCAGATGTCCTTAGGATCAACTTTGCTCTTCTTGCCACCTTTTTTATTTTTCCCTTTAGAAAAATCAGTCACCGATAATGCGGAAGTAAAGGCATCATCACCATACCCATACGCCTTTAGTCAGAGCTCTATAGAATAGAGACTAGACTTGACTTCTTCAAGTGTAATGGAGTCTTTGCCTACACTAAGAGATCTCACAAAATTTTCATAGAAGGGAAGAAGAAAGGTTAACAAAATCATTGTCAGATCTTCATTTTTCATCCTGTCATCAATGTCACATAACTCCATTAGAACAAATTTTAGCTCATCAAGATGTTCATTCAGTGGCATACCTTCCCTCATTCGGAGGCCAACAATCATCGTTTCAGAAACAACTTGTTGCAAATTGATTTTGTCATGAAGTGTTTCTCCAATTGGAGCCAAAGCCCAACAACAGTTAGTTCTTAAAAATCTTCATAAAGAACCTCATTGGACAGAGATTAGAGAATTAGAAAATGTGCCTTTTCCTCTTGCAATTTAAGCACTAACTTATCAATTTTCGACTATTGGCTGAAGAGAGGAGCACATATGCCTTGTTCTTTCAACAAGTCTTGCATCTTGATTCGCCAAAGCTTGAAGCTATTCTTCCCTATGAATTTCTCAATCTTGATTGTGTTGACCATCTTCTTGATAGAATCTTGAAGACACAGCATGAACAAATAACAAACAGAATGGTTGATCACTGATGACTTGATATACCACAAAACAAATGCAAATTTTATAGAATGAGAATAGAGATATCATGCAAATTTTTCAAGTTTATTGCAAATAACAAAATTTACAATAAAGGTATTCAAAGCACTCTTCAACTCCTTGAACCCAAAATATAGAGCTCCTTATAAAGGAGACAATAGATAATTGTCTGGGCGAAAATTGTTAAAACAAAAAATAGAAAATAGTTAGAGTTACAACACAACCTATGTTAATGAACCACTAGACTGGATGCTCTATCAGATTACAGAAGATTAGCGACCTATACGAAAGACAAGAGTATTGGACCAGATGACCACTCTCATCCACTCTATCTCTATTGTCCATAGTCCAACAATCAACAAACTTCATTAACTCTTAGGATACCCAACAGTTCATCCCATGCTAGAGTTTTCAGGTTTCTAGATTCTTGGATGGCTGTTGTTTTTTACTCCCATACCTTGGGAAAACTATCTATAATTTTAGGTTAATCTGAGCATTGGTGAAAGTATATCCTAGAGCTTCAAGTCCATTCAAAAGAACTTGAAGTCTCCCAAGCATGTTGTCCACAGATTCTCCTTCTTTCATAGAGAAGCTCTATTAGTTACGCGTTAGAGTGGCAACCTTTCTTAATTGGACATCTTTTGTTCCTTCATATTTGATGCTCAGAGAGTACCAAATCTCTTTGGCTGTCTTTAATATGCATATCTTGTTGTACTTGTTTCTGTATAACGAGGATTTATGTTTAGATCCATTATAGCAAGGTCTGTATCTATCCATTCTACTACTACAGGTTTGGTGATGGGTATGTCTACATTTGTAATGATCATCTAAAGCCTATAGTGGTTGGAATTGATGTACATCTCCATTTTTTATTTCCAATATGCATAGTCCTCTCTTGTGAATCTTGGTGGTTTCGTGAACCATCAGAATCTTTTCCTCTAGACACTACCAGGTGCTCAACCCTTAGAGGTAGAACTCTGATACCAAACTATAAAGGCAAATACCACAAGAAGGGGGTTGAATTGTGAGTTTTTACTAAATTTAAAACCTTTTTTAAAACAACAAAGTTATCGTCTAATGAAATGAGACTTAAGAAAAATAGATAATAGATTTTCACTTAAATGATCAGAGTATATTTTCATATTTTTGTAAAAGCAGAGTTTTTCAAAAGCTAAGATCAAATTCAAACCCTAGGTTAGTTCAAATAACGGAAGGGAGAATAAACAGAATAAGACACAAAGGATTTAGGTTGGTACGTCTCAACCATCGAGACTATGTCTAATTCTTAGTAAACCACCAAGTTCCACTTACTTCAACAAGTTACAAGTATTTATCATTGTCACTTCTGGCTCCTTAACTCAAACTTTACTCCAAGCTTATTACAACCAGTATTCTTTGTCCTACCAAGCCACTGCTGGCTCTAATAAATATAAGAAGATTTTTTGGTTTTATTGCACAATGACTAATAGTCTATCATCTTACAGACGAATAAGCAATTTCAACACTTAGCTTTTCTCTCAAGATGAACAAGTGTTTTGAGAGCTTTTATAAACTTTACAATAATTTATACAGAGAGCTTTTTACACAAAGAATGAAATAATGAGCTCTTCAAATCGTTCTTTCCAATATATATAGGTCACCTTCAATCAAGTATATGTTGTCTCTAAATAGACATATTTTCTCTCTTAAGCTTGCGTCTGAAGAAAATGATCGTTGGGGTATTAAATGCACGTACTTATTCATGCTGAGAAACCACTCTTTATTGTTGACCTATTTAAAACTACAATAGGAAATCACTGCCTTTTACGTCAGAGCAAATCTATGCAATAGAGCTCTTTTTTTTGGCGATTTAGAAATTTTAGAACTTAACTTCATTTATTCTTGATAGGATTCAACAGATCCTAGGAGGATGTCTTTGCAAAATAGATCTCAGACATAAATATCTTTTGACTTAACAAAACTAATACTTGTTTTATGAGACAAACTACACTAGTTATATACTCCCTTCGTCCTTAATTAGAAGACCTTTTTTAAAATTTGATTGTCTTTTATAAGACTATTTTTCTAATTTCTAGATGTATTATTATTTTTTTCAATTCCTACATACCATTACTTAATTATTCTCTTTCTAAACACTAATGAGAAACAAATAAGTGAATAAAGAGATAAGAAAAAGGGTCATTTTGAATAATAGTACAAATAATTAACAAATTTAATATAACTAAATTAACTATTTTTTTAAGGAGTGTAAATTAATTGAAAGAGTCTTATAATTAGAGATACACGGAGTATATGATTTTATGTTACAGCAACATGTATGTAGGCTATAATTACAATTTTCCTATTTAAGAAATATATCTCCTTTTCTATAATATTTATTAAAATATATTTCTAATTTCAAATTATTCTTATTGCTTCTTGGAAATAATAATTTTCTACTCATCCCTTGCTACTCACACCCGTCCTCCGCGGCTCCACCACTTACCCCATCCTTCATGACTCCACAACTCATGCTCCTCTTTGACTAGCCACTTTCCTCTGCCACTTGCCCCCATTCGGTCGCTTCCCCCTCTGCTACTCAACCCTTCATTTTTTAAAATAGTTATTAAAAAATTAACAATAATATTTTATTTAACAATCTATAATTAAATGATAGTATAGAATAATTTTAAAACATTCCAATTAAATTCAATAATGATCGTCTGTGGAGTGATTGGCGGCGAAGAAGGAGTGAGTTCTAGCGGTGGGAGTTGGTGGCGAAGCTACTTATGAGGGGTGAGTGGCAGAAAAAAAAAAGCATGAGCAGAAAATTGTCTCTAGAAAGCAGCGAGAATGATTTCAAATAGGAATTAAAATATAAAAAAAGTATTTAAGGAAAAATGTTGAAAAAACGAAAAAGAAAAGGGGAGTTGTATTTATTAAATAGGGCAGGTATAATTATCATTTGCCATATGCCCATATATATATTGCTGGATGCTGATACAGATGTTTAGCCCAGCAAAGTACAATCTAAAAATGTCATGCATAGAATCTCGGCAAGAAAACAAAAAAGAAAAAAAGAAGATAGTGGGGTCAAATTAGAAAAAAAAAAAAAAAAAAAAAAAAAAAAAAAAAAAAAAAAAAAAAAAAAAAAAAAAAAAAAAAAAAAAAAAGAGGATAAAAACTAATAACACTATATATTTCTTTATACTTTTGGCAAAAGTCAAGAAGTGCATCTGCATCCCTCACTAAGCTAGGTTCGACACAACCTCTCTGAGTCATTTGATATCAACACGAGATAGAAGGATGAATTAAAAAAAAAAAGTGTAGGACTCATTGTTGCAATAATTTTTTAATTTTGGGAAGAGAAGGAGTATAAAGTTGATTTTTTAAGAGACGAAAGATTAAAATATTTTTTTATTATATATTTATTTTTTCTTAGAAATATTTATATAATTATATATGTCTGTTTCTTCTTCTTCTTTTCTTTTTATTTTTTCCCTATCCAACAACTCATAAAATTATTTTACTTTTGTTAACTATGAAATTTTGTATCAGTTTTTTTTTTTCAAAAAACATAATTTCACTATATAAATTTAAGGAAAGAGAAAACCCTTTCTTTAAAAATCTTTTATCTTCCCCGATAAATCTTTCATTATGAGTCTATTTAATGATTTTGAAGAATATATTTAACAATTATCAGTGACATCTTCTTGTGTAACTCAAAGATCAAATCACATATCTTAATTAAGAGAATCTCCAACGCGGAGTGCTTCCATGGTTCCTTGAAACCAAGAGACCCTTATGTGAATAAATTGTGCACTGGAAAGTGCTGCCTCCGTGGCGGAACGGTTTCTTGAAGAAAGATAAGCATTTCCTACATAAGAAATTGAACCTTAACAATAAAATAATATTATGAGATCAACTACCCCATAAAAAAGGGAAAATAACAAGAACCAACAAAAGAACAACAAACCAAATTGTGGTGGCGCGACGGTGGTGGCGCGAGGAAGAGGCCGCACACATTGAAGAAGCCGCACGCGAGGAAGAGGCCGGCGTGCAAGGAAGAGGTTGGCCCGTGAGGTCGAGGCCGTGTGCGGGGAAAAGGCCGGCACGAGTGAAGGATCATGTAATGGAGAGAAAGAAGAGCGAAAGAAGAGAGAAAGTAGAAAGAAAGTAGAGAGAAAGCAATGGGTTGTGGAAGAGAGAAAGATGAGTGGAGAAGAAAGATAAGTGGAGAAGAGAGAAAGAAGAGCAGTGGAGACGTGGGTAGACAGAAAGCCACACGTGGAAAAGAGAGAAGAGAGAAAGCCATGCATGGAACTTTCTTGAGAAATGCAGAAGGGAGAAAGAAGCACGCGTTGGCTAGGCTATGGGTTTCAATGGTAATCTTTTTATAAAAAAAATGCACAAGAAAGGAAATAGAAGTAAATATGAACGTTAAAAAATAGTTGTTGTTGTTGAAAAATAAACATTGAAGGATGTTGTATAAATTTGGGTGATTTGGTTAAACTTTTGCACACAAAATCCATACTTCTATTTTTTTTTGTTCCTATCAATCCTCAATCTTTTTGTTCCTATCATTCCTCAATCTTTTTTATTTTCTCTAAAATGGATCCTGATTTATCAAAGTGTTTACCATTATTTGCAAAATCAACCACCCCCTACCAGTGAAAATTCTTAAAATCCACTACATCCACCACAATATGTTATGTATCCACCACTACCTCTTACCAGTGGAAATTCTCACAATCCACCTTCGTATGTTAAGTATCCACCACCCCCACACATGTGGTATATGCATCTTCCATCTAATGTAGAGTCACCTATCAGTGGTAGTTCTCAAAATCCACAATTTTGTAGTCAACCATCACCCCCCACCAACCCGAACACGTGTTATAGGTCTTTTTTATCCAATATGGAGCCCCAAGCAATGAAGTTCAATCACCAATCGATGTAGACAATATTCTACTAGATGAGGGAGCACAAAATTCTAGTGGAAAAAGAAACTCGTACAACATTCTCAGTGGCAGAAGATGTGATTCTCGTCCGATCGTGGCTCAATGTGTCAAAGGATTCAATAATAGGTGTCGACCAAACATTAGAGCAATATTGGACAAGGATAAAAAAATGCGTACAGCAATGACAATGTGCGCGAAAGCAGACAATTTTGTGAAAGAAACTCAACTCAATTGAAATCTCGATGGAACAGGGTCCACCCTACAGTTCAAAAGTTTAATGGGTGCTACAAACAAGCAAATAAACATAAGAGAAGTGAAAGTTCAGAGAAGGATGTTATGACTAATGCTCATATGATTTACTCGCAGGATACTGGTAAAAAATTTGAGGTTGAACGTGCTTGGTTGTTGTTGAAAGATCAACCAAAATTCGATGCAGAATATATGTCAAATTGTTCGAGAAGAACAAAGGTTCTGCGGGTGAAAATTACTCGTCGTCTTCTAACCTAGAGACACCCATTGAAGTCGAAGAATATGATACGTCATCGCCAATGTCTTGCCCAATTGGACAAAAAACAGCAAAAAGAAATAGCAAAGGAAAAGAAGCTTCTAACATTCTTGATTTATCTGGCATAGAAAGTGTAATGAAGGACAAGAATGCAAACATATTAAAACTTATTCATTTAAAGGAGACACAAGAAAGGTGTATGCAAGAACACTAAAGGCTTATGGAGTATGAAATTCTCATGAAGCATACTTCCAACATATCGGAACAGCAATACCGAGACCATGAAAAATATTGTGGTCATGTTAGGAAAAAATTGTTTAATTGAAAGTTTAGTTCTTATGTTCGAATGTTAAGCTTGTGTTGTGTTTGATATTTAATTTTAACAATGTAGGTCGTTGTTGTATGTTATATTCAAAATTTTATGGTGCAAAACTAGCTGTTAAAAAATTAGCCGTTATAAAACTAGTAATTGAAAAATTAGCCGTTATAAAACTATCGGTTGAAAAACTAGCCTTATAAATTTATTATGTATTTAATTATCTATTATTATGTAAAAATATTTTTTTATTATTTTGCATTTCGTTTCAATGTTATGTGATTTTATTATTTTTAATTGATATTTAATATTTTCTTCAATTATTCATATTTTTATTTATAAAAACTAAAATAATGATAAGTTTTGATCAAAAAATATAAATGTGTGGATTTTTTGAAATTTTTTGTTGTTTCTTGCAATCTCTTGCATCAGAGGCGAAGATAGGGGGGCTAGGGTGGGTCATCGCCCCCCTTAAAATTTTATTAATATAAATTTTATTATATACATTAAAAATTAAAATTAAAAAAATAATTTGACAATAAAAAAAAGGTTGCATTACATAATATAATAGGATATAATATTTTTTAATATTATATTAAAAATAGGATAAAATATTTTTGAGATTACATTACATAATATAATAGAAATCTTTAAGATTATATTGCATAACAAGATAAAATATTTTTTAAGATTGCATTCAAAAATAGGATAAAATATTTTTTAATATTGTATTCAAAAATAGGATAGAATATTTTTAAGATTGTATTGCATAATATAAAATATTTTTAAGATTGTATTGCATAATATAAAATATCTTTAAGATTGTATTGTATAATATGATAAAATATTTTTAGGATTGCATTCAAAAATTGGTTAAAATCATATGCTTAAATTAATATAAATAGAAACATATTTTGTGTTGATAGTATGTATTCCATTCCAAATAATATTAGAGTTTTAAAGAGTTTATGTTTGCATTATTGAGAGAATTGTTATGACATCATATAGAAGCGTTTGACAAGTCTGATTCTTAACTCTCCATCAGAATTTAAAGGTACTTATTTATTATCATGGTGGAGTTGTCTATTGGATTGATTATCCAATTTGGAGGTCTTTATTTTTTATCCAATTGGATTTTTCAGGCTAAATATGATTGTGTCTTCTTTATCTCTGATCCCCATGTTATTACTTTGAGTTTAATTTTAAATTTTGAATTATTTTATTAAGACTCACTAGACTTTGTGAGCTTGTTCATCAACTCACTCTATTTGTAATTTATTTGTATGTGATTTACAGTTTGCATCTTTTTGTATATTAGATTTGTACTATCTTCAAAGTACTTTTATTTATGATATAATTTTTTTCTATATTCGTCCCCTCTCAATAAAATTTTTAACTCCACCACTATTTTGCATTAAAACAAAATATTTTTTATGAATTTTATGAGTGACATGATATCGTGGAGATAAAAAAAATAGTAAAAAAGATAAAAAAAAAAAAATTGACAAGAAACTCAAGTAAATACTCTGCATTGAAGATACCATAAGAGAACGAACAACTTATAAAATTCTTGCAAATTACCTTTGCATTCAAATAATCCCTAAAAACATCATTATACTCTTGTCAAGCTTCTACCCTATAAAGTCTTGTAAATCTGATTTCACAATAGGGCAGTCATGCTAGGTTGACTATAAAAGGATGGAAGCAAAAGTATTAGACTGGGAAAAGGCAAAGAAAAAGTTGCAGTGAAAGAGGCAGAATGACAAAATACAGAACTTTAGGCGCATGCTACCTGCTCTCTCTTAAGAAACATTCCAACCGTGGCCCTCGGTCAATTCAACTAACAATCAATATATATATATATATATATATATATATATATATATATATATATATATATATATTGACACATTTATGCCGACTTATTTTAAAATATAAATTTAATCATAAATCAAAATCATCGAATTTTCACACATTCCTTGTCAATAAAATTATAAGAAATAAATTCATATTATATAGAGAACGTGAGTTCTATTTCTATTGACAATAAATTTCTTCTTGTTAGATAATTTATAAATATTTTGTAAATATTTATTGAATTTTGAGAACTATTCTTGAATGAATTTTTAAAATCTAACTAACTTAAACTTTTATATATAAAAAACATACAAATCCTTATAAGTTTTTTTTTTTAAAAAAAAATCTCCCGTTCAAGATAAAGATACTTTGACTTAAAGTTTGATTGAAAAATAAATAAAACTTAATTAAAAATTATTTTCACTAAAAATCTATTTTAAATATTATTTAAAGGATTCAATCTTAATTATAATATATTAACTATTTATATCCAATTAATTTACTCATACTTTTGAAAATTGAAAGTGCGAACGCGACATTGGAGAATTTTATTGGAACATACATTTCATTATCTAAGAAACAAGGGGTCAAGACCAGTGCCGTGAAGAAAGTAAATCACGCACGCCCTTACCCCACAAAATCTAAACGAATTATCGAAGTATCTTTGGCGGTGAGAGAAAAAAACAACGTACGGTTTCATTAATGGGTTTGCTAATTGCCACGCCATTTGGTTAATGGCCCCAAGAATTGAAAATTCCTTACTCATTTTGTACTATAAACAAACTGACTGTATATACATAATACACTATTTATTTATTGATTAAAATAAAACAATAGCAACATTTCTCACCAATGCAAGCATTCATTCTAATCAACTAGACTAAAGACTCTGTCTTCCATCCTTTCCCACTCAAATTGTTGAAAATGGGTAGAACATGACAAAATTAATCCATGAGAAACGTATACACTTTGATCAATTGGACTTTGTGATCACACTGCAAGCATTGTTGGGATTTGGGAATACCCATTAAGTTATATTATTTAAACATCTAAAAATATTGACATTGAATAAAATAATAATAATAATAATATTTTATTATTTCTCTGTAAATTTTATCTTTTCATATACGTATATTTTAAAAAAATAGATCTTAAAATTAAAAGACATAACATATAATAGTTTGTTATCTAGTTTCGCATGTTCAAAAATCATTTTCCCTTATATATTTTTCATTTGATTTCTTCTTCATAATTCTCTCTAGTAAACACGGGTCATCGTACAAGACCTACTCAGTCCTTTTCTTCTTCAAACTTTACACATTAAATTTGAACTGACTAACATGCACGTAAGAAAAACTTGAAATTTTGTGGTTCAACAAGAAGAACTATCACTACAAGAAATTGGAAATTTGTGTGTTTTCTTGTTAGAGATGGAATTGTAATTTAATTGCAATTACGAGTTACGACTTAGTTTTTTCTTAATTGTCACGATGAGCGATATACTGCTCCAAGGGAACAATGATAAAAATTGAAGCATAATTTTTACTTTAATATGTTGAGTCTAAAATAGTGAATATAGACAAGAGACAATTCTCATTTTACAAGTCGATTGTGTAGAATAGAGTTGAATTAAATTCATAATTCATATTCATGATATCAGAATTTTAGTCAAATTAAAGATGTTTAGTCCTTAGGGTGAGTGAGGAAAGTGTTGAAAATTTCACGTTAACTAAAAAAGAGGTCAAATAGTGTATATAAATAAGAGATGATATTTATCTTATAAGTCAATTTTGTAGGATTGAGTTAAGCCCATAATTCATATTCTTATATGTAACATAGTTAAGTTCAAGTCTTTTTTATTTTATAATTTGTTATTTATTTCTTCATTTACATAATATCCCTTTCGATATTATTTAATTCATACTTTTTTTAAAAAAAAAATATTGGTCTTTTATAAATAAATAAAAACTTCTTTCTCAAAGTTTCTATACTATATATTTAAAAATATCTAATATTTAACATTTGAAGTTTATTTACATTTAGCAATTTTTGCATTTTCAACTATCAATTAAAGACGATACAAATATATTTAAAAAGAACCATATAGCAACCTTACACAAATTTTTATATATCTTACCTATGCCTTATTACATAACCTAAAGCAATGATTAATATTTCTGATTTTTTATGCCTTACACGGCAAAAAAAATAGTAATCTATTTGTTCTATTACAATTGTCATCTTAGATTATTTTATATAGATTAAAAAATTGATAAATAAATAAAAGAGAATAACAATTTTACAAAATCAACCTTATCATCATTAATTCATTTTTAGTTTTTGTTGTCTTTATTAATATTATAAAAATATAAATAAAAAATTAATTAATATTACATTGAAAATCTAAAATAATAATTATTTTGAGATTTTTTTCATGACAATTATTATGAGATGGAGAGAGTATTAATTACAAACAGTTTATCTTATAGTCTTCTCATTATTTGGATTTTTTAAATCCCAAAACAGTTGATCCTTCTATCTTAATCAAACTGATAGTAATTAATTTATACTTTTAATGTTAGATAATATTTTAAGTAATAAAATGATTCAAATTATAAAAATCAATACAAAAATTATAAATTAATACAAATAATTAAATGATGTGCTTTATAAGAATAAATTAATAATAATTGAAAAATAATATATACCTATATGTAATCCTTAGATATAAATATATATTTTCTCTCCTTGTGAGAAATCGGTCCTATGATCCTTGATTCTACATTTTTTGTCCAACCAATTTCTTGTCGTGCTTCTCCTTAACAATTTCTCTATTCCATAACCTCAAACATGACTAGACCAACCACCATCTCAAACCCTAGCATGACCACCCCTAACATGGCCAACCAAAAAACTTTGACCCTAAACACAACCACCCCAAACACAACAACCACAAACACAACCTGACAACTAACCAAAACACGAGCAACACAAACACTTATGCCCACCCTTTTTTAATGGCGAACCTTGGCAAAGAGGCTTGCCAAGGAAGATGAGTTTCTTAAGCTAGAATTTCAGGGGCCTGGGCAACCCGAGTGTAATATAATCCCTTCATGGCCTCATTCAAAGTTATTGTTTGGATGTTCTTTTCCTTTTTGAAACTTTAGTTAATTCTCACATAAATGAAGAAATAAGGAGTCTCATTAGTATCAATTTTAGTTTCTCTATTGATGTGAACGGTTGTAGTGGTGTTCTTGCTTTGTTCTAGTTTCTCAACTTTTCTTCTAACTTCATAAACATTGAGATTCAGCATGCAGGTAATCCAACTTGGAGGCTGACTACACTTTAAAGTTCACTAAGAAAAAAAGGTGCAAGGACTCCTGGGATCTCATTCACACTCTTTCCTAAAACTGCAAGATTCCTTGGTGCATTTTTGGGGACTTTAATGACCTCTTATTGAATGACTAGAAGATTGATGTTCATACCCCTCCAAAATTGCTTATTCAAGGTTTTCAAAAGGCCATTTCTGATAGTAACCTTCATGAATTACATATGGAAGGTTACAAATTCATCTGGGCAAGAAGAAAAGGCAAGCACGATGTTGTTGAAGAAAAGCTTGATAGAGTCATGGCAAATTTCGAGTGGTTGAATCTCTTCCCCAATTCAAAGCTTTGTAATGAGTTGTCCTCTAAATCAAATCACTCCCTCATCATCCTCAAGCTTAATTCCAATTCGCAAAAAAAATTCAAGACAAGATTTTGTATCCTTGAACCTGAGCTTGATAACATTGTAAAGCAAGGTTGGAGTAACGCATAAGGGGGTGATTTCCTTACAAAGCTTAGCAATTGCTCCTTTGATATACATGCATGGGGTCATCACAAAATAATGTTTTTAGATCCCAGATTGACTCTTGTCGTGTTGAATTGGAGTTCATACGTGAATTATATGATGAAGAATTAGCCATGCAATTTTCTATTATCAAGAAGAAGCTCAACGACCTACTCGCCCAAGAAGAAACTTACGAGAAGCAGAGAGCCAAAGTTTTTTGGCTAAAAGATGGCGACATCAATTCAAGTTTTTTCCACTCTCAAGCTTTTGCAAGCAAAAAATTAAATGTCATTGCTTCTTTGAAATGTGAGGATGGTCTAGCAGTTACTAATCATTTTGATTTGTGTAAGGTTTCCAAAAAATTGTTTTCATGACTTGTACTGTGGTAATAATGTTGACATTGATCCACTAATAAATTAGATTCTTGTTTATATCTCATCTAATGATAATTTTTCTTTGATTGCACCTTCTCTATTGATGAATTCAGAGAAGCACTCTTTGATATGGACTCACACAAATCTGCAAGATTTAAAGGCCTTAACCCAACCTTTTAAACAAAAAAATGGAACCTATGTGGACTTGAAATTTTTGTTGTTGCTTCCTCTTAGCTAGAAAATGGTGCTCTACCAGACAAAATAAACAAAACATTCATTGTCCTTATTCCCAAAACAAACAATCCCCAAACCATTAAAGATTTCATACCATTTCCCCCTGCAATGTCCTATATAAAATCATCTCCAAAGCCCTAGCCAATAAATTAAAACCTCTCCTTCAAAAATGTATTTCTCAAGAGTAATCTACTTTTGTTGAAGGTCAATCTATCCTTGACAACGTCCTTATTGCTTCTAAACCTATCCATTATATAAGGTGCAAGAGAAATGGGAAAAATGGTGAGATGGCACTTAAGGTTGACATCAACAAAGTCTTTGATAGAGTTCATGGGAACTATCTTTTTAAAGTGATGAACAAAATGAGTTTCCACAAGAAATGGATTGGTAGGATGAAAATGTCCTTAGAATCTGTCCATTATTCTATTTCGAATAAATGAGGACTCTGTACGAATAATATCTTCTGGATGAAGGCTTAGACAGGGTGACTCATTGTCACCTTATCTTTTTATCCTTTAAACTGAGGGACTTTCTACACTTCTAAAGAGAGTTAAGAGTAGGGGAAATTTACATAGTGTCAAGGTATGCAGAGAAGCCCCAACTTTCTCATACTTTTTATTTGTTGACAATTATTTTTTATTTTGCAGGACAAATGAATAGAAAGTTTTCACCTTTTCCAATATTCTTGATCTTTATGGAAAAGCATTAGGGCAATAAATAAATCTTTAGAAATCAAAAGTCTTCTTCAACACAAATACTCATCACACCATCTGTCAGATGATCATGTCCTCCCTTAGTTTCTTTTGTATGATAGGCCATGGCAAGTATCTTGGACTCCCATCAATCATTTTTTGGAAAACGAAACAAGTTTTTGGTTTCCTAAAGGTTAGACTCTATAAAAGAATCAACCATTGGACAGGTAAACATTTATCAAAAGTTGGAGAGGAAGTGCTCTTTAAATTTTATGCACAAGCCATTCCCTCCTATTGCATGAATGTTTATTCGTTACCAAAAACTCTAGAGGATGAAATCCAAAAGATGATGAATTCCTTCTGGTGAGGCTCCTCTAATGGCTATTCAAAAGGAGTCAAATGGCTCAGTTGTGAGAAATTGACTATGAAAAAGAATTTGGTGGCCTTGGATGTTGACACCTTCATGGTTTCAACTTAGTCATGCTTGGCAAGCAAGGTTGGAATTTCAACACCAATCGTGATGCTATAGTTACAAAACTGTTCAAAGCTAAATATTTCCCAAATGGGGGATTCTTGGAGGCTCATCTAGGGCACAACCCAAGTTATACATGGCATAGTGTAACATCCCAGACGAATCACACCAGAATGATAGGGATCCAGAGCCTGTGCAGGTATGAGACTGTACAGTTGAAGATGACTTAAAGGAATTTATTGGTCCTACCTATATCAACAAGATGCGTCTATTTTTCGATATCTCATCACTTAAGAACTCCACAATTAAGCCTACTTGGCTTGGAGTAGTTATAAAGATTGGTGACCTTCTGGGAAGTTTCCTATAAAGCGTATGAGTGAGGATAAAACACGCTGAAAAGTCTTATGTTGGTTTTTAGGGATAGTCATTGATCCTGAAATCAGTCGGGGATGATTCTGTTGAGGTCTTAGAAAGGGCTACCTACAAAGGGTTTTGACTGATGGAAGGTTTTGACCAACGAGGAGTTGAGTGAAGTACAATCGTGTGAAGGGTCGTAGTTTGTGAGTCACTAAGAAGTCGACAATAAGGGCTGCTACAAATGATATTAAAGCAAATCTGTCTCCCAGTACGGTGTGGTTCGAGAACGAACCAGGTGGGAACTAGTGGGGATGTAACACCCTGACGAATCATACCAAAATGAGAGAGATCCGGAGGTTGTGTAGGTATGAGAATTTACAATTGATGATGACTTAAAGAAATTAATTGGTACTACCTATATCAACAAGATGCATCTACTTTTCAATAGTTCATCACTTAAGAACTCCACAGTTAAACGTGCTTAACTTGGAGTAGTTATGGGATAGGTGACCTTCTGGGAAGTTTCCCAGAAAGCGTGTGAGGAAAGAGCTACCTAAGGACGGTTCTAATCGGTGGAGGGTTCTGACTAACGAGAAATTGAGTGCAGTATCATCGTGTGAAGTGTCATAATGTGTGAGCCGCTGAAAAGTCGACAATCATAGATGTTACACATAGCATCCATGCTTTCACATGTATTGGTAAAAGATGGATCAAGGTGGAGAATTGGAAATGGGCAATTGATCAATGTGTTGACTCAACCATGACTTTGAAATCAACAATGTCTCACTGTCATTACACCTCCTCATCTCGGCCTTGAGCAAATGACCGTAACGACTCTTGTTGATCATGATAGACAATGCTGGAGAAATGAAATCATTGATCAACTCTTTAACACAGTTGATAGGCAAAGCATAAAGTCCCTTATCTTGATGGACACTTCTACAAAAGACAGTTTTGGCATTGGCTTTTGTCTGAGAGATGAGCATGGAAACTTTATAAAGGCTAAAACATTTAGCCTTCAAAGATCTCCCAAACCCGTAGAAGCTAAAACCTTGGGACTATATAAGGAGCTACAATGGACGTCTGAAATGTACATTATTAAGGTGATTTTTTTTTAAGTCTAATTACAAGCAAGTGATGGATGACATTGCCAACCACCAAAAAGACATTTCTGAATTTCACACAATTATATCCAAATGTATCTATGTTCTTAGAAATTTAACAAACTCTAGGTTAATTTTGCATGGAGACAAACTAATCATGTTGTTCATACTCTTGCTAAGGCATCTAGGTTTGATGCTAGTATCCAATCGTTTGATCGTATCCCTCAACGTATCTATGATCTTATTCATAATGAAATGAAATAAGTTTGTTTCTTCTCTAAAAAAGATATAAATATATTTTTACTTATTTAAAAAATTTAGATTAAATTAAAAATAATAAATGATTCTTTTTTATAAAAAAAAAAATACCAACATGGTGTATAGCCAAATGTATAGCAATGCAATAAAAACTTGCTCTTAAGTTTAGTAGGTACTTTACAATCACAAATAATCCCTTATGTCTTTTTAATCATCCGCTTATATCCTTTGTAAGAGGTCCTCCACAATTTCTTCACATCTTTTATAATATTGATTTTAAACTTAGAAACATGTGGTATGACGTTTTTTCCCATTTTTAGTTTCATGTCACAACCCTCTTGCCTCTTACTAGCATTACAATGCATATATTTTGTTTTATTCCTCCTTAAGCAAAAATATTTTGTTTCTAAAGTCTCTCTCTAAAGTTCAAGTTGAGACTTAATTGTTTCCCTTCATTCCTTAGTAAAAGTTATATCATCTACAAAAACATGCAGTAAGGAATAGGCTTTTGTTTGTCCTTTGTAAGCACAATCATAGTAAGATTAAATAAGAACTTAAGATTGAACCCTAGTGTAAACATATTCTTATAGACAAGTCTTTAGTCTAATTCTTGTTTTTACACTAGTAATCATTCCTTAATACATGTCTTTTTCAATGTCCTCCACAATACTTCTGTTGGCAATTCAAATTTCCGTTCACGTGGGATAATTCTTATCAATCGGTTCAACTTTCGTAGACATCTCACTCTTTATTTTTAAAGTATTTTCTCAATCTTTATTTATTTATCTTTGTTTCGCTATTCTTTATATGTATACACTTAATCATTGTGTTCAGAGAGTCTAATTTGGTTAAAAAGAATACGTGAGTTATTATAAATTCTTGATAACTATTTTCAATTCTTATGATAAAAAAAATTACCTGCATTATTTTTCTAACTGGAACGGGAAGCAGGCAGTGTTCTGTGAAAAATGAACATCCACAAGCCCACAACAACAGGTCCACAGCACAGCCACTGAAAGCCCATCCTGAATTCTGATCCTCCGTTTGGTCAAAGATAACAGATATGGCGTTAGTATAGCCATGAAAAAACTAGAGCCATGAGCCATCCATCATGTTCAAATTAATTGATGATATGATTCTTTGCTCTGACAAAGTCAAGGGTCCAAGAGGGCCCAGGTTCTTAAACAACGATAATAATCATCCACCAATCATAATGGTCAGTATTTTCAATTCTTTCTTCTTCTTTTTTACTTTTTTCTTTCTGCAAGGTCACATTGTTTATTATTATTTTTTTTTTTACATTTTTTTCTTTCTGTTTCTATATTTCTTCTACCTTACAAAAAAGTATTTCATCCGTCTCATTTTATTTAACATTTAAAATAATGTATTTATCTTAAGAAAATAATTTATTTAACTAAAATATCCTTATTTATTGCAGTAATAGCTAGATAGATAATACTCTTTAATTATAGGTTAAAATATTATTGAATAAAGGTATTATTAAAAAAATCATTAACA
>PYAF01006043.1:189973-201841 GCA_007407185.1 Glycine tomentella | reverse complement strand
GGAAAAATAATCTCTCAGCTTTTGTTTTCTTTTGTTTTTTCTTTGTATATCATCTTAACAAAATTTAAGTGTAACTATTTAACTATTTTTGTTACAGTCTCTAATACAATTAATGTGCCTAAAAAATATATATTAACTTTAAGTTTCAACCTTTTTTTTTACAATTAAAGATATTATTTACTGGAGACAAAAAAAACTCTAATTTTAAATATTTAATATAATTTTATATTCAAGACTTAAACTTATAATATTTAGTTAAGCTAAAAATATCAATCATTATTACATATATTAAAAAAAGTTTCAATTTAATTAACGATATCAGACTTTTTGAGAACAATGATAAATATATAATTTGAATTCTTTAATTATTTTTAATGGGTCTCATAATACTCTCTCATTTGACATATGTTTTATGTTAAAAGCAAGTTCTTTGAGATTCTTATAGAAGAACCTGTTCTACAAGTGGCATTCCACCACTTCATTTCTCTCCAATGTAAAATTGAAATAAGAACTTAGTTCTTATTTTAAGAACCCCACAAATCAAGAACTTGCAGTGAAGATGCCCTCTAACTAACCTTTTTATATCTATTCATAAATCATAATCATATAACTATGTTGGACACGAGAGATACGTTAGCGGCTTCTTGAACAGAAAAAAAAAAAAAAAAAAAAAAAAAAAAAAAAAAAAAAAAAAAAAAAAAAAAAAAAAAAAAAAAAAAAAAAAAAAAAAAAAAAAAAAAAAAAAAAAAAAAAAAAAAAAAAAAAAAAAAAGGGCCCCGAATACCGCGCGCATATCTGAAAAGAAAAGTGAAACCGCGTTAATAGGAAAAGCTGTTGAATGAGTGTAAGCTGGGATAGAGGGACCCACCAACATTCAAAGTTCAAAACTGACTTCACTTATTATTGATCGGGTTTAAATAATTTTTTTAATTCTTATAATTTGTTTATTTTTGTTTTTTCTTGTAATTTTTTTTACATAAATTATGTTTGTTTTATTTTTTATTTTTATAACATACTAAATAACATTTTAAATAATTAAAAGAATTATTTAAAATATTATAAGGAGGAAAAAATATTCAAAATAATATATAATTTTACAAGAAAAAAAACACTAAATTAAAAAGTCTAAAAATATATTTAAATGTATTCATTATTCATTAATGTACAAAGTATAAAAGGAAATATTACCATTAAAACTCATATGACTCTACACCTAATCCGGTAACTGGACTCCATCAAACACGCTCCATGGGATGTGGGATTAGAGAAATTCTTAGGTGCATCTGGAGTAAGACATTTTTGTTGCTCTCATTCATTCATTGTTCGCCATGTCAGCATTGTGAGTCATTGTTGTTTTCTAAATTAATGACAATTTTTAATTTTTCTAGGTAGATTAATGACAATTTTTAATTTTTCTAGGTAAATTGTTGACATGACAAACAATGAATGGATCAGAACAACAAAATGTCTTGCTCCAGGTGCACCTAAGAATTTCTCGTGGAATTATGCTAAGTTTTGCTATAATAACTATACCGCAAAGAAATTAATTACCACTCTCGATCTTTTGCTTAATATGCATGCATATGTACTGGAGTTGATCGCTGCATATCGGCTATTAGTCTTGCCACTCACGTTACCCAAAGTTTCTTCATTTTGCGTCAATGTATTACACTAATTCACAAATTGATTAGTCTTGAACCCAGTTGATCATATATTATTTCTATATTTCAATATCATTATAATAACAGGGAGGATTGATCTTCATCTCAAATGAAAAATTGATGCATCTTAATTGTCATGAAGATATAAAGTTAGTTTAAGGATAGAGAAGAATAATGAAGGAAAAAAGGAAGGAGAGGAAAAAGAGAGAAAGGTCACATATTCGAATTATTTTAATTTTATTTCTAACAAAATTAATGATTTAATATTTAATATTTGTTGATAAAAATTGTTTCGATGTTAACTAATTGGCACATTCGAGCATGTAATTATTGTGAAATATAAACTCTATATTTACACAAAATTAACAGCGAACTTATCTGGAAGTGAGGGTGGATAAATACATCCCTTTATTTTAAAAAATTATATATAATTATATAATATTTTTATATTTTATCTCTCCTTATTTTATATATTTAAATTCACTATTGTGTTTATATAAGGTTATATGTTGTGTGTGATAGCAGGAACAATTTGTTACTCCTAGTTCAGGTGCATTAATTTGATGATAAAAAACAAAGACAACTAAACAAATTAATAGGGTCCAAAATCGAAATGTATAAATCACCAGGACAACCAAAAGAAAAGGCAACACTTTTGTTAAAGATAACTTTTCATTATTTATGATACGTCTTTTTTTCTTAATAGAAATTGGCTCGTTCCATCAATTTTTTTGTTCATATGACAAGTATATATTGAGGTTGATGGTTTTAGACTTTGAAATTAAAAGTTCTCCTCATTCTAAACCTTTTGTCATAAAATTAGAAATTGATACGAGTTATCTAAATATGCTGTTGACATTGATCTTGACATATGGCCACATGATTCATGCTCACCAATTTCACAACGACTGATACAAGGATTAAAAATGATACGATATGTAAGTAATTAATTATTACATATTTTTAAATATGATAATTAAAAAAAAATCCCCATGAGTACAATATGATTATATTTTGTATATCATTTTTATATTTAGTTATTTTATTTTTTTCTCTTACTATAATTGATATTGACATTATTTTGCCATCATTATCATATTATTACTATTATTTATTCTTTTAATTTTTTTACAGAAAAATTATTGAAAATGCACAATATATACTATATAGTGGCCAAATTTAAATTAATAAAAGTATATAATTCAATTTTTAGTACTAAATTTCTATCGATAATTTACTTGATTTGATTTTTTTTAACTATAGTACGTAGCTTATTGGAAAATTTTCGAGATGTTTTTATAAATTTTGTTTCTTTGTCTAGTTATGAAATTATTTTTTTATTTAAAATTTTCAATTTTTTTAAAGATGTATTTGTAAAAATTGAATACAGATCATCTCCTATAAATTTAACACATATTGTGAATTAGATTATACCCATTAAGTCTTTAATTGACTTAATAGGGAAGAGTGTTGATTCAAATCGCATAACTGTTATTATAAAAAAAAAAAAAAAATGCATCACGAATTTTAAGGTATCCTAATTCCTATGGTGCTCATGCATGTAACAATTACAGCCCTCTACTTATCACAAACAATTATAAAAAAAATTGGTGAATGGGAAAACAAACAATTAGAAATTGACGCTTCATATACGGCCAAGACTATTATTATTTAGCCAAAAAGGAATAGGCATTGATCGTCATATAGATTGTTATTTACCAATGCATCTGACAAGCAATGATGCAGATTCCTTCAAAATAAAGAAATTCAATTGAGCAAGAAAAAGAATACACATTTGTGACGTGAAGAAAATAAAAAGTCGCTATTTTTTTAGTGAAGAAAGTGTACTTGATTCGTAGAGAAAAGAGATGTAAGCAGGAACACGAGTTGCCTATAATTGTATTTATTTATTGCGGGGGTGCATGCATGCATCATGAATTATATTTCTTTCCATGGTTCCACGATAAGATATTGAAAGCGAAAATTATCAAATCACGTACACATTACCATGATACTTAAAAAAAATATTTGTTTAATTGTAAATTGATCTTTTCTTGGTGTGTGCTTTTTTTTTCAAACTAATTTAGATACATCATTCTTTTTTATTTTGCAGAATATGAAATCTCATTAAAAAATACACGTGTGAGCAAAAATTGGCCTTTTAATGTGTTTGGTGGTGGTTATTTTGAAAAGGAAAAAAAGAAGAAGCGGAACGATATGTGAATTTCAGTTGGGCACAATTCATAAAGTTATAGATATATAGACATATAAAGAGCTAGTAATGTTAAATAGTTAGAGAAAAAATTTTGCCATTAAGATTGGTCTTTTTCTACTCTAGCAGGATTGTCTTTTATGATATATTTATAATTTATATAAAAAATAATACGATAAATTTTAACTTTTATATTTATTGAATAAATAAAGAATTTAATTAAAATATATTAATAAAAATGACTATTTTTACATTGTTATTTAATCATGATTTTTTTATATAATAAAGAAATATTAATTTTTGTAATAATTAAATTAAAAACAAATCTCAAATAATTTTTAATTATTTAATAGTGTGAAATCTTAATGCTCATAGTATAATAAAATTAAAATCTTAAGCAAATCTTTAAATCATGTACCATCAAGCATTCAAGCTCATAGATCATGCGTGGTTGTTCTAACTTAACCAGAGGTCTTGGGTTCAAGTCTATTACAGACAGTGACAGATCTATATAATAGTGACGGGGTGCACATGCACTCCTTCACTTTAAAAATTACATATAATTATCTAATATTTTTTATATTTATCCCCCTTAATTTTATATATTTAAACTCACTATTTTCATATTTTTATATTTTCATATTTTATATTCTTTAATTTTATATATTTGAACGGTTGAACCCATTATTCTCAATTACTTCACTGATTCAGGTTTCTAGATTCGTCACTGAATTACATACTTGTACTAAATATTAAAAATAAAAATGGTAGAAAATACTCTTTTTTGGTTTGAATCAAGAATATCTTCTAATAGATAATTAGAGACTAATTTCTTTTTAAAACATAAAGATCATTAAAGTAGATTTTGTCTCAATCAACAAATTAATCTTCTTCATTCAAATAGCAAAAAATTGAATCTTCCACAACATATTTAAACAATTTAGTTATTTTCCAACTGTTTTAAATCTAATATTCTTTTATTAGATAATTTTATATCACAATAATAAAATGTCACCGATAACATTTTTTGCAACTTAAAAAGGCAATTATTTGTTTGACTTAAAACTTCAAAGCATATTTTCGAGGGGAAAAAAAATGAAATAAGCGCCAAGTGAGAAAATTCGCTTAGTTGCCATAATTAGCTGTCTACGGATATAAAATTAAAACCCTCGCCGGTGTATAGAGGAAGAATGAATTCCCTCATGATTCAGAGGGGGGGGGGGGGACTAATCATTGTCACGTGGCGTAGTTGAATTTCTCGTAATTATTGTATAGAAGATTAATGCTGAAGGAAGAAATATTGACAAGTTATGAAAAGAATCTGCTTTAATACTAGTTTAGTGTGAAGTGTAGAAGTGGAATACGCAGCAGCCATAATAGGAAAATTAGCGGTGGATTATGAAAGGCAAATAGAGGGAAAAGAACATGTTTGTTTTTTGAGTGGTGGAACGCGACTTGAAGAATAGTTTATTAAAGAGGAGAATAAATACTAAATGCTTGAGTTTGTTATTTAGAATATGTTTAAATATAAATTATAAATATTTTTGAGAATTTTTTTAAAAAAATATCTTTTTTATTAAAAAAAATTTTTAAATTTTTTTTTAATTTTATATCTAAACAGACTTTCTTAATTAACCCCGATTCACTTTCATCAACGTAATAATTGAGTCAACCAGGAAAGGTTGAAGGTTGGTTTCGAAAGAAGGGTAAAGTCTGCGCTGACGCTAATTGGAGAGCATATATTCAACGAAAGAATAAAGGGCAGCATGAAGCATGGCGTTTGAGTCATACATTACGCATTGGCGCTCACATTCGCCGCAATTGAAGTATTTGTCTCGCGCAGCCACGTTCCACACTCTCTCCCACGATCTCTCTCTCTCTCTCTCTTTCTTTATTTATTTTCTTTCCTAAATCACGTATATTCTCCTCAGTGTAAAAATTTGATTGAAACTGTAGAGAAGTTGAACCGAAGTTAAAAGGTATAAAAAACATAAAAACTAGTAACGAAAAATGGTAAAGAAATTCTATAAAGGTTGAAATGTAAATGTATAGAGAAATGAAAGTGCTGTGGCGTAAAAATTTAAAGTCTATCGAAATACATTTCAGCAAATCTTATCTCACAAGATCCCAAAATAATGATGACGACGACGATTTATGTTAAAGAAGGAAAATTTACTTTTTGACTATGGGTTCTCAAATCATTTCAGTAAGTGTTTGGTATAAGTAAATGAAGAAGAAAGAACATAAGATTTTGTGTGAAAGGTAAAGATTGAAAATTGTAAATAAAAAATTATAAACGAAAACAATAAATCAAAGCTGTAAAGAAAAATAGTAAAGGAAAGGTTATAAGAGAAAGCTATAAAGACTGAAAACGTTAAAGGTAAACTGCAGGATAAATAAGTTTGTTGGATTGATTGTGCGTAAAATTTGAAATATAAGATTTATTTATAGGTTACAAACTCAAATTTTCTATTGGATCGTTTTCTACTTGATAACTTACTAAAATGTGATTGGGGAGTCATTCAACAAGTTTTATATCAATTCGGCTAATTCTGTCAATTGATTCGATTAACTAATATGCAGATTGTTTCACCTTCTAGTAATTGCTCTAAAATCTATGCATCTCTCTTTTCACAAACCAACTAATTAGTTATTTTAAACTTTGAAGATGAAAATTGCTCCTTATTTTAAAGGAAGTACAATCATTGATCATTTGTGATTGTTACAAGTCTTTGAATATAAAAAAATTGTCAAAAATATCCTTTTATTTTTATTAAATTAAATCATACTTAATTCAGCTAATTTGCTGAATGTTTAAATTTAGTTAATATCTACCATTCGACTTATATTTTGGTTAACATTGTAGATAGTCGAATTGATCATATCCATACTCAACTAATATCGAGGTTAGCCAAATTCTCCCTTCAACTAATATTGAACGTAATTGAATTGATCTTCTACTTATGCAATTAATCTTAAAATTAGCCGATTTCTACCAATTTGGTTAACATTGTAGATAATCGTAATAATCTTGTTTATGTTATGTTAACACTAAAGACAATATATACTGAAAAAATCATCAATTCTGCATTCAATCGGATTAGCCTTTTTTTCATTTAACTAATATAAAAGTTAATCGAATTTTACTTTAGCCAATATAAAAGTTAATTGAATTTTACTTTAGCCGACAAACATTTTGTTAAATCCTCAATAATTGAATTTCATCGCTTGCAACAAATTTTAATTGTTAACATAACGAAGTTTCCTGTGTTTGATTTGAAAGAGAGATAATTTACAATTGTATACATTTAACACACTTATTAGTTACAACCCTAAACTAGTTATTTTTACCCGAAAATATGTCTACAATGTTCTAAAGTATTTAAACCCATGTTTATAATCATAAAAAATTAGAGTTGATTACAATTGTATAGATATTTGCCACCACAAGTAAATTTGAGTAAAAATCTATCAAACAATAAGATTTTTATTAACTACTCATTTAGTCATGCAGGATGAAAATCTTTTATCCCCTTCCTCTTCTTCTTTCCTGTATCCCCAATTAAATATTATAAATTCTATTAAATTTTACATGTCACTTTTAAATACATAAAAATATTTATTTATTAATTTTGTTATAAATATTAAATAAGAGAGATTCAAATTCATAATTTTTCTTCTTCTTTTTTCATTTTTAGATTTTTTTTTATCAAGTCAACCTTATATTATTTCACATTATCCTCCCCTATATATTCAAAATCACGTCATCCCGCACAAAGATACAGAGGGAAAGAACTATGAAGAAATGAGATTTTCTGATTTTCATCCGGCCATGCTATTGCATTTCTACTTTTTCAGAATTTGTCTCTTTATCATTGTATTCAACTACTCTTGTCTAATATACAGAGTCTGTTTATATATAGAATCTTTTTGGATATAAAATTAAAATTAAATATAAAATTAAAAATGTTTTTAAGAGTTTTTTTATTGAAAAAAATATTATATTTTTTAAAAAATCTCAAAAATATATATAATTTATATCCAAACATACCCATAACCCATAACTATGCCAAATCAAGATTCATAAATGATAACAAAGAAAATGATTCCTACCTCTAAATTTTAGGAAGTAGTTATCCATTTACTTCTTATCCACTTGCCTGTTTAAAAGTCTCTCAATTCATAAATTTATCTACAATAATTGAATATCTATTTTTAACTCTCTTATAAGGTTCCTAAAAGTCAGCCTTGAAAAAGTGTAGCCTAAAACTCATCTCTCTCATGTCTCGATTAATACTCTCATCAATTTGGACAAAAATGCCAACTTGTCTGACTATCAACTAAACTAATTATTCCCTCAACTTTTTATTATAAATAATAAAAAATCACTTATTCTTTGATATCAAATATAAATAAAAGGTAACTGATTTTACATTATTTAATAAAATTATCTTTAAAATGTTTTTCATTTAATGAGATTAAAGATTTTATTTTATGTTTTATATCAAATTTCAATGAATGTGAGTTTAAGAAAAAAATGTTTTTATTTTGTGATTTATACAATTTAATAAAATTAACTAATTTTTTAATAAATGTGAAAATATTTTTTATAATAAAGGTCGGATAGAACATTGGTTCAAACTTCTGAGGTGGAATCTACTCAACTACTCCATCCCTTTTATAATATTTATGGTATAAGAAGAAAAAAATAAAAAATAAAATTATTATCATTTTAGTCCTTTTAATGTAATATTAGTTAGTATACTATTTTTCACATATATTTCTTACCATATTAACTATAAGCAATAAAAATTATAAACAATATTAATTTTTTCTGATTTGTGTAAACAAATCCATGACGACAAATACTAGAACATAGAAGTAAATCAACATTCATTGTTGCTTGATTTCACAATCAATTGAGAAAAAAATCTCTCTTTTTTTTTCAGAGAAGAAAAGATTCACCTCTATCAAAAGGTTTCACGAATTTAAATAAATTCAACTATAATATATGTTTCATCTCTTAAAATTTTATTGTCATTCAAACAAATTTCAACAAATGAAAAGTATAATTAATTTGTCCTTTGATTAACTAGGAAAACCAAATTTATTAAAACAAATGATATTCACGCCACTGATGATATTCATGTGATTTGACCTTCCACCGAGTCAAATTCTCTTTCTACTCTTAAGACATTTACATTTTTTATTGTAAGTCTTAAATCTAAAAATAAATGATAAGTTGTTTAAAATTAATTACTAATGACATTAAAACTTAAACAAAAATATCTTTAGAATTTAAGTCTCATTTATAATTGTTCATTATCATTAATAAACTAATTTAAGTAAAACATATCATAATTCATCTTTAAAATAAGAAAATATAATTTAAACATAATTATTTGATAAATGAGTTAGTGGGTTTATTGACTTTTAAATAGATATTGCCCCTGCCTCTTCTTACTGAATAATCGTTATTTAGAATAAATATTTATTTGTATATAATTATACTTTATAATCAATAAATATTTCAAATTTATAATTTAAATTTACAAAAATGAAATAACTTAAATTGTAGTATAAGCCTATAAGGTACGTTATGTTTAAATTAAAATAAATAGGCAATTGAGAAAATTAATAATACATACAAAGTTAAAAGAATGATAGTTTAAGATATTTGAAAGATATATTTTTTTTGGCTAATTAAAAAGCTAATGTGTAAACTTGCATAAAAAAAATAATGTGTTAACTTATTACAATACTCTAAAAAACTCCAATAGATGAGATATAAAATAGGTTGAATGATTAAGGAAGAAGGAAAATGAGAAAAATTGTGAGTTAGATACTAATAAAATTAATATTCTAATAATTAATATTTGTTAATTAAAAAAATTTCAGTAAAGAAGTTTAATAATGAATAAATTTATATCCAATAAAAATGTGGTTTGATTCTCACAGTTAGAAATAAGAAAAAATATATTCTCCATTTATTGGAGGGTCAATAAGAGAGAGACAAATATGCAATGTTTGTTGGACACTTATATAAGAATTTTATTGGTAAATAGTTTATAATTATCTTTATAAGTTTTCACTGAATTTTAAGACATGTCCTAACTTAATTTTAACTTTATTGTGTAAAATAATTATTCAAAAATAAAATTGTCATTAATTTAGAATTTATTTATGAAAATGTGTAAAAAGTGTGATAAATTAATTATATTATTATATTTATGAGACAATTTTGTTATTAAATTATAATATTTAATAATTAATTTAACAATAAATTATATTTTTTAGAATCAATTTGACATAAGTTACAAAATTTAAAAATTAATTTACCATTAATTTATCTATCAAATTAATTTATCATAAATTTTACAAAAAATAAAAAATGAATTTTTTATCTTAAAAAAATCAACTTATCAACATCCTACACTTTCTAAAAGGAATTGAACTATTTCCTCTTTATTTACATGAATTTAAGAACCAAAATGATTTATCCAAATTAAAATTGTATCAACATGGGGTGACATTGCAAGGAGACAGTGGTTAAAATGCCACTGATAGAAAAATAATTTGTCAATATGCCACGCGCATCAAAAAAATTGTCAAAATGCCACGGTCCATACTTCGCTGCATGCATTGGCGAATTTGGTGGCTGACGTGTCACGCATGCATTGGCTTGATTGGACGGGCAGCTGACGCAGCAAATTCGCTGCCAGCATGGACGAATTACGTACGCCACTGCCTGCAATGGCGAATTAGGTGTTGCTGACTCGGACGTGCAATTCGCTGCCTGGTTGGGCGAATTAGGTAAGTCGCCACACATGGCAGTGGCTTACTGGCTGGCCGACGTGGAACCTAATTCGTTTGGGGGTCCAGCGATTTTGGTTCATTTGGCCCACTATTTAAACGCTTTGTCCCTGTCATTTTCGTAAAAAAAATTTGCTCCTCTCCAATCTTGTTCCCCAGCCTCTCATCTTGCTCCCTTGCTCCCTGCATGCTATTATCTTCCTCTAGGTTAGTTTATATTATTTTTAATTTATTTCGTTTATATTTTAAATATTGTGTATATTTTTTATTTATTATCTTCCTCTCATAAGGTTAGTTTATATTATTTTTAATTTATTTTGTTTATATTTTAAATATTGTATATATATTTTATTTAAATAGAGTTAGATATTAGATGATATTTTTAGGTTGAAGATTTAAAATATTAGATTTAAGGATTTTTTTTTAAAACATTAGATTAGATGATTTTTTATTATTTGTTTATAATTATTAAGGTTAGGTTAGATGATCTTTATTGTTAGTTTATAAGTATTATTTTTGTAGGATAGATTAACAAAACACATTAGAGTAGAAGATGATTATAAACCTTAGGTTAGATGATGTTTACTGTTAGTTTATAATTATTATTTTTGTAGGATAGATTAACAAAATATAGGATAAAATATAGGAATAATTTATTAGATTATAAGTTTTAAGTTTTAGAAATTCATTTAGTTAAATAAATATTGTGAAATAATGTTTATGTAAAATATTTAAATTAAGTTTTTATTTAATAAAAATAATAAGTAAAGAATTGTTTAGTTAAAGATTTGATTTAATAAGAATTATAATTAAACATTTAATTTAATATGAATAATATTTGTAGATATAATAAAATTAATGCGTATTGATGTAATAAAACTAACAAGTTAATATTTAATAATGAAAGATTAAATTGAAAATATAATAATTAAAAAATAATAATTTAAGATTTTATGTAATAAATTCTGTAATTAAAGAAATAATTTAAAAAAATAATTATACGTATGATAAAAATCATTATTAAAAATTTAAAAAGTAATAATTAAGTATATGATGTAGTTAAAATTTTAATGAAATTTTTGATTTGATAAATATAAAAATTAAAATTGAATAATAATAAAAAGTTAAGATTTAATAAGTAAAGATTATTTCACAATATTTATTTAACTAAATGAATTTCTA
>PYAF01006043.1:135041-159289 GCA_007407185.1 Glycine tomentella | reverse complement strand
ATGTACCTAAGTTAATAAAAAAAATATAATTTTTCATTTATTTTGTATATGTACCAAACACCTGACCAAAGAGAATAACGATAAAATAATTTAGTATTGTGTTAGAAATATACATGAAAAATTTGGATAATAATTCTAAAAATATATAATGTTATGTATAGTTGCTAAATGATTTTATATAGATGAATATTTGATTAACTATATTTTAAATTATAATGAAATGAAAACATTTGTTGCATCTGATAACAAAAATATTATAATTGTCAACATAGATATTTTTTATATTTTATTTTTTATCTTTTCTAAAAGCCAAAATTTATTTATGAAATTTTTTTGAAGAAGAAAAAATCAAATATATGATATAAAAGTTATATCCAATTAGTTTTTGAAAATCACATCTAAGACATAAACAAAATTCATACATAATATGAAAATAAACTTATTAATAAACAATTTTATTGCATTTTCATGATATTGTTTTTTGCTTTCAATTATATTAATAATTTTATTTTTCCTTTTCGTTTTTTTCTGTCTCATTTTCTTTTTTATAAAAAAAACTTTGCCATAAATACAAATAATTTTATAAAAAAAAAGTAATAGTCAACAACCTTAATAATGTCATTAAATTTCTTCAATGGCAGCATCCACACACTTACCATCATTTCAATAATTTGGTGGTGTTCTTTTTCTATATAGTCCATAATTTAGATAATTTAAAATATTAAAATATAAAAAAGAAACTAAATGCAAGAATATAACAATTTATATATAAATATTTGCACGATATATAAAAGAAAAACCAGCAAGATAAAAATATAGCACACCATTAATATAGATATAGAACTTGTTATATGTTGATGGAGTGTGAAAGCTATGCTAGGGTTTCATCGGGGACATCCAAAGAGGAGGAGGACCTCATACTCCGAAGCACTTGTAAAGTCAAGCGAAAAGTAATAGTGGAAAAGGATGACATTTCAATTGGAAATGAGGATGAGCAAGAAAGGGAGGAACGACAACGATGTGTATATGGAGAAGCTTTTGCAGCTCTTTAATGGGAGATATTTGGGAAGCCTGAAGAGGAGATACCATGTAACATCCTAGCTAACATTTTAATATAATTATTGTTATTAGTTTTAATATAAAAATCTTTAGTTTAAAAATTTATTTAAATTAAAAAGATTATGATGATGATATATATTTGGAATGTTTCTATTATGATATATTAAATTTCATTGAAATAATTAAATTAATAAAATATATGACTGTTTTAGATACCTTATTTAAAAATGACTAAGTTAAATAATTATTTTATCAGTAAAAAAATTAGGTAGTTGATAAAATAATTGTTGAGGTTATTTAATAATTATAAAAGAAACTGTGACAGTTTCATATACTAATTAAAAAAAGAACAAAAGATTATTACTATTGTAAAACTAATCATTATAGTAATAATAATATTGTATATCTAGTTTTGATAAGATAATTGATATATTTAAATTTGTGATTATTGAAAATGATTTAAATATTATCATGTTTTATCTTAAAATATCTTAAAAGAAAATAAAATATTAGATAATGTTGATAATTATATAAATCTAGACAATAAAGTAGAAAAAGAGAAAGAAAAATTTGATTAGTCAAATTTATTGAGAATATATCTCATGTGACTCAATATTAAATTATATGCTCATGTACTTATATAAGGATAGACAATTTCCTTCTCCTAAAAAGTTATGGACAATTTCTCTCAAAAAATAGAAAATTAGTAGATCATATAAGATTGAGAAGAAACAAGAAACAAAGAGAATCTTGTTGATCAATTAAATGGAGAAGAGAGATAATAAGCGAAGAACGCGTGAATTACTATGTGCTTCAAGAGGTGAGTAAAACAACATTGTTCTAAATTTTCATAATATAGATTTTTTTGAAAACACATCTTCTTGAGTTTACAGGTCATAAATTAATCCCTACAATGATTGTAAAGTTTAGATCCTATGACATTCTTGCATAAAATTATTTAAGTGTCTAATATAATCATACAAACATGTAGCTTTTATCATGTTTAAGGTTTAATTCAATTTTAAAAAAAGGATCTTGCAATGTATTAATCTTTAGACTGCATATTAAATCTAGAATTTATTTGAAAATTCATGAATCAACATGCTTGGGTTTTGTGTTTAGCTATCGCATAATAAACTAAAATATATCTTGATACATGTGTGTGTTTTATTTCATATAGTTAATCATTAATTAACTTATATGATGTTATAATTTGGGGTATGTCTTTGTGAATTATTAGTGTGTATTGAATTAGACTATTTATTCGATAGTTATCTGAAATGATGTTTTCTAATTATGAGTATATGATAGTATATGTTTATTATATCATGAGAATTGAATATGATAAATACCTCTATCTGGGATGAGAATGAGAAATTAGATACCTTCATATAAGAACAAAACAGATTTGAGATACCTCCATCTGGAATAGGAAAGAAATTCTGGGTACCTCCATCTTTGATGGAAAAGATAGTGGGATGTCATAGCATGAATATGAGCTCATAAACTCTTTGAAGAATCTGAGATCCATATCAGTTTTGGGAACCAAAAAGTTTAGTCTAGTGATTATGTGAATGACTGAGTTGTGTTGTGATAGTTTGTTTGCTTGTTTATTTGTTCAAGAATTGAATACAGTGAAGTGTTTATGTTTATTTACTAGAGTGTTATTTCGTTGTGTGAATAATTTGTGATTGTTTTATAAGTATGTAAATATTTTTTTAATTTAATTTTGTGGATGCTATGGTTGATTTTTTTTTTTGTTACTGCACCAGCTAAGAACAACACTTTTTGCTAACTCTTTTAGAACTTGTTTTGTTCACTATGATTATTATCTCATTAAAAGTGTTATTTTTAGAGTTTTAGGAAGAAACTTTTGAAACAGAGAATAATTAAAGACTTAGTTCATTATTAGTTAAACTTTGTAGATGTCCATATTTGAGAATAAAATTGTTTATTTATATAAGGATTCATTTATTTATAATATTTGAAGTATTTCAAACCATTAAAATTTTTAAATACTTATTTTATGGTTTCTTCAAAATATATTTTTATCAAGGATTGTTATTGTAACGAAGGGCGTTACATATCGCCCCCTCCACTGAAAAAAGAATATGTGGGTAGGTTAAAGGAAGTTCTTATTACAGATGAGGAGTATACAAAGTGGTGTAAACCATGGAAAGGCTTACTTATGATAAAAGAGCATAAAAGAGCATGGTCCTCTCTCAACTTGCATTCAGATTTCAATTAACAACAAACCTAGAGCATCCATTGCAATTCACGTCACTGTAGCCACTTTTTCTTCTTCTTTCATTCAACAATATAAAATTTGAGAAACAGTCTAAAAGCAACCAACCCAGTTCAATCATTCTCACCCAGTCACCGCAAAATGCATATATCCTCATTTTCGAAAATTCCTATCCAGCAAGTAACAATCAATCACAAATTAAAATTACCAATTGGATGGGCTTGGGGTGTTTTTGTGCTAAGCGTGAATGGAAGAGGTTTGAGGGAAGAAGAGTAGAAGGGGGAACATGCAACATTGAATGTGTGAACAAAACAAATTTCTTCCCCATATAAACAGAATTGTCGACAGTGGTGGAGGGGGTGAGTTGCACTCCACTCACCATTAAATCCAACGGTTGAAAAAAAAAAGGACTTTTGGATGTCACCTTACACACATGGTGCTTCCTGCATCCTTTCTGGAAAGTTCTTTTATCTTTGAGATTGGTCATTCTAGAAGCCAAAGAAAAGAAAAGAGTCTATTTTGAATTATAATTTTACATTTTGGATTGATCAGATGACAAAAAGGGAGGGGGGGGGGGGTGCAGGAAGCAACTGGGAGATGCAGAAAGCAACAGCCCCACAAGTTTTGGGGCTACAAAACTTGTGAGCCCAACATAGAAGTAATGCTGACCATACACACAAGTTATAGAGTGTTTGTACTTTTCAGCAAAGAGAAAGAAGGAATGACTAACTTGGGCTAAAAACAATGTTGAACAGCCTAGAAGAAAATAAAAGAGTTGCAGCATACAAAACCTTGGGTCAAAAGGGCAGAACTCAACGTGAAGAATATAGAAATTAGTGTAAGAGTTGACTAGAAGATTAATAGCCCAACAAAAAAGGAAAAATGAAAATAAGCACAACACAAACTCAATTTAATTAAACTAATTACATTTTAGTCTAACTAATTTAGTTAATAACTTGCCTAAATATTTTTAATATACTTCATTCATAATTATTCATACTTTATGAAATATTTTTGTCATTCTAATGCTATACCATTAATATACTTCTTTCAAATTTTTATTTTTCTACATATTTAAATTCATTAATAATTGCAAAAACAATTAATATTAAATATTATCAAAATACAACTTTAATTTTCTAACCATAGAAACTAAATAAAAAAGAAGAAAGGGATCACATTTTGAATATTTTTTATTTGTATGATAAATGGAGGTTTAATATATGAATGTGCTTTGTGAATTGAACCTTGTGATTCTTTAAGTTATGAATATATTCTCGACCTTCAAGCTTATTCTTATTTAGTTTCACATAATAAGACTTTTTTTAATGAGTGAAATTAAGGCTTTTAATCAAGAATAAAGATTTATTTACCTACAAACTAAGATTTGAATAAATTGGTAAATTCGTCCAGAAAACTAGAGAATCAATTTAAATTAATCCCAATTTAATAATTTATACGTGATTTTTTTACATCAAACATAGCTTCCAACCTACACTCGAAGACTAATTTCCTGAAACTATAGAGATCATCAAAGTAATGTCTATTTTAACAATTTTTTTTCCATACACTTCTATGTTTGGTAAAACTAGATGAAGAGTTAATTGAAAGCCAGAAAATTAACTTATTAAATTATAAGTATTTGCATTAAATTATAAATATTTGGTAAAACTAGTTATTGAAGTAGTTGAAAAGTATAAAAATGGCAAAAATAATAAAATCATAATTTATTTAAAAAAGGTAACTAAAAAGTTGAATAAATATATTGAGGATAATAATGAAAAAAATATAAAAAGTTAGAAGTTAGTATTTTAAAAAATAATATCTCAAGTAATATTTTAAAAAACTATAAAAACTATTAAGAAACTATTAAAAAAGACTTGTAATCAAACAAGTTTTTCAATTAATAATAATAAAAATAAATTAAAATGACTTCTCTAACAACGTAACAACATACGTACATAACCATAATCAAGAATCAAACCCAATTTATAATTGAAATAAAATAAGAAAACTTAACCCCAACTCCTACACTAATTACATTTGATTTACTTAAATTCTTTTGCACCCTTTGTGCTTTTGATATAAAAAATTCAAAAACAAATCTTCGATACTTTCTATAATTTTAATTATTGTTTTCCTTCAACAAAAACAAGATCGAATTCTAACTATATACAAACTGTTTCATTATAAAAGACTTTTGATGATTTCTCTGCCTAAAAAACAATCAATCTCCTATATATTATTGGTTAAAGAATATCCCCCCAGACAAATAAAAAATGAAATAATATCTGAACGCCATTCTTAATGCAGTCCATTTCTGATGAAAAGTTACAAGTTCTAGGTATGGAAAGGTAAGGAGCCAACCCATTGAAGCATTTTCTTTGGCATTGTATACTCACCAGTCACCAAAGGGAAACTACTTGCTCGTTATGGCAACATCTGTCCCATTAGGAGAACTGGCTGGATGCACGGTAGCCGAAAGGCTACATAATATACATCTTTTAATTTATCTAATCTTCACTTTCTTGTTTATACTATCTTTCTTTTTAACGTACCATGCATTGAAGGGCTAGATACCAGCAATAGCCAATAACCCTTTTATCAAACTCAAAACAGCTAGTATTTGCTCCCTCAAACCGCAGCAACTATTCATAATTGTACATAATCCAAATATTCAATAATGCTAGCCCGTAACAACAACCCACTATCAATTGACACGGTGCAAAGTTGATTAAAATTTTAAAGTATAAAATTTATAAATGTAGTACTATTTTTTTTTTTTGATTCAGATAAATGTAATAATATATTCTTGAACAATACTTTGTGTATGCGACCATATAGGTGCAATAATATATTTTTTTTTGATTCAGATAAATGTAATAATATATTCTTCATTATTGATCTAAAGAGAATGTTGACAAATTTACTACTTATACATAACAACTGTATTCCTGTTAAATAAGTAGATTCTAAACCATGCTTTGTGTATGCAACTGTATAGATATTCATTAAGACAAATTTTGTTCTTCATGATAATTCTCCTTGATTTAAGTAAGATTATCTTTCTTGAACAATACATTTTATAGATTATATGTACCTTTTATTGAAAATAAATCATGTTTGAGTTGGATATGATTATTATAAACAAAAATTTTCTTTTAAATATTTAATATAACTACATAATAGTTAAGCTGAAACAATTTCATTAATTGATCAGCATGTTGGGTTAAGTATCTAATGCAATTGTACATCCAGGTAAGTATATATATCATGGGGCATATTTATATATCATGAAGGCCTAAGTATGCTCACTCTTCATGTGGGGACCATTGGATCGATGTCCTTCTTCATAGAGCAGACAGGTCTATGGAGATCCATTATTGAGTATCTCTATGGCAATGGCAAATAATGCATTACAGAGAACCATATGCCTTGTAGCTTGCTAGCTAACTTAATTATTAAAGCACACAACAGTACTTGACTAATAATTAAACTAGAACAAAAGTTGTTGAGGTCGCATGAGTATATTATATGATGGGAGATGTGTGGGGTTTAGAAAATTGGACACAAGATGAGTTTTGATAATTTACCTTATAATTTATAAATATATACAAATGTAGTTTTTGGGTTATAATACAGAATGTGAGAATGTATTTTAATTGGCAATAATACTCTGAAAGGTCCTTTTCTTTTCTTTTCCCCCTTTTTTATTTCTCAGGTGTGGTCTTTTGGGAGCAAAAAGTTTACTACTGAAAGGCACTCAGATATTCTGAATTGCCTCGATTATCACCCATAATAGGGAAAGAGCATGTAACGAAGTACACACACAGATATATATATATATATATATATATATATATATATATATTTTTTTTTTTTTTTCTCTCTCACAGAAATGATTGAAACATTCATGAGTGCAAGCTGTTCTATTTTGGCATAATAACATAGTTACAAGGGGTTCGATTAAATGTGTTAAGGAATGCCCATTTTCTACCAATAATTGGAGCTTCTAAGGTTTGGCATATTTTAATTTAAGGCACCAATGATGAAACTGAATCTAGTGGCAACATTTCTTTACACGTATGAAAATGAAGGGCAAGGTTCCAAGGCTTGGAAACATGTTTGGTGTCCCCATCATGAATCCCCCTCCCTCGTGTCTTCTTCAAATCAAGCCACTTTGAGTGGATTCCAACTCCTCCTCAACCATTTATAAGATTCACCAATTAGTGGATTTCCCTTTCACGCACCTAACCCCTTTGAAAACAAGCCATTAAACTAGAAAAATCAAATCTCTCACACATTGTTTAAAATATTACTGTTCTAAGATACCACTGATGAAGATATTTGATCAAGGTTGGTTCTGTCAAATCAAATCAGGGTGTCCAATGGCTAACATAACATCTCTCTTTAGCAATTATAATTCTCGGTTTAGGCCAATTACACAAGGATGGGGCTATCAATAGTTTAATTGTAGGCTATGTTAGGAATTAATTAGGATCACCAAGATCAACCCAAGTGTTTCTTTTAATTAGTTTTATTATCCCAGATCTTACTCCCTTTATCTTTATCTGAACAAGTCTTAAAATATATAGTGTGGATCATAATAATATATATATCTGACTCAGATTTAGAGTTCGTAGCATCTTGTTAAGGCTTATTAAAATTAAGTAATTTAACCATTGTGCTTGTGTGTTTTTCCAGCTTTGTCTGACAAAAGGGTGAATATAGATGCTCTGTATACAAGTTGGGAGGTACAGGACCAAGCAGGTTTATGCACCGTGAGACTGAGACTATAATTATTGTCACATATCTTCTTCAAAATATGACTTGCCCTTTGTTTGGTAATGGCGTGACCAACTCACATTTCACGCATGGAACCTTGAAAATAAGGGAATAGGGTAGTTGCCAATAATGGAAGTGGTTTTCAGGGCTTAGTGATTCAATGGCGGGACTTGAATTTTTTTTTTTTTTTTTTTGCATAGGATTACTTCTTTGAGAATGTTCGGTGTGTAACTTGTTTAGTAACGCAAAAATGTGCACAATTGGAGTAAGTAAAATGTGGCCAAATAGAAACATGAATAATTGCTAACCAAAGGTAGCGGTCATCACGGTTTTCTGGCCAGCTTGTTATAGTTTCTATGCTCCGACCTAAGATTTGATTTTTTTTATACCTTCTGATCAATTATTACAATTGCCTATTAAGAAGTAAGGCAAAGCATGATCCACATCCTTTTCTGGTATAGCCAACAACGTGGATTTTTAAGTCACAGTTGAATTTTGAGGCTATTCCTATTCCTATATATATATATATATATATATATATATATATATATATATGTATGTATGTATGTATATCAGTATATGGAAAAAGAATCTAAATACTACAATTTTAATAAAAAATTATTAATTTGGGACTGTTTGTAAACTAATTACTAATATGGGACAGTCGGTCACGCCAAAAATTGGGCATGACCAGTATTACGCCCAATTTTGGGCGCGTTCCACAACAGGGTGACACTAAATTTCAGACAGTCATAACTTTTGACTGGAATGTCCGGTTGAGGCGTAGTTCATGTCAAAACGCTCGAAATTGAGAGGAGAAGCCCTAAGAAAATTCTATAAGGGGATTTGGTTATTTTTTTTTCCAAAAAATGCTTCTAAGTGCCTCAAAATTATGATTTAATCTTCGAATATCTAAAAATTTTCTTGTTTTCTACTTTTTTAATTATTTAGTTAGTTAATTGAATGCTATTTTTTATTTTTTTAATTACCTCTCTTAATTTTGAGCGTTTTGACATATCGTACATCTCGATCAGACATTTCTATCAAAAGTTAGACCATTTGAAAAATACATTGAACATTATTTTTTAATGTTATTTTCTATAAAAAAATGTTCATAAAAATAAAATAACATGTTCCTATTATTTACACATTTCATGTGTGTAATTCTTGTTTGAGAGGTGGTAATTACTCTTTACAATTTATATATATGTAAGAAAAATTTGTCAAAACTTATACTGTTGTTTACGCTTAAGAAACACACGATTAATTACTATATTTAAGTCATTTTTCTCTTACGTATCCTCCAACTAAAGACGACATTGGAGTTCTAGACTCTGGACTATTGATGGAAAGGCCATCAAGATTCAAGAGGCAGCATCAACCCATTGCTAGTTAGCATGTTCTAGGAGCCTTATTGTGATTAAACTTTAATTTTGTACATGTAGCATGTATAATATTTTAAAAGCATAAATCAAGGAGTAAAAAAAATAATAAATCAAAATTACTTTGAATGAAATATTTAGTGAAAATAATGAAGCACATAATAAAATCACTTTGAATTAAACAAAAATTCATTAGAAAACTAAAAACAGAATCAAGAAATGTGCACACATGAAATGTGTAAATAATAGGAACATGATATTTTATTTTTATGAACATTTTTTGATAGAAAATAACATTAAAAAGTAACGTTCAATATATCTTTCAAATGGTCTAACTTTTGATAGAAATGTTCGATCGAGGTGTACAATATGTCAAAACGCTCGAAATTAAGAGAGGTAATTAAAAAAAATAAAAAATAGCATGCAATTAACTAACTAAATAATTAAAAAAGTAGAAAACAAGAAATTTTTTAGATGTTCGAAGATTAAATCATAATTTTGAAGCACTTAGAAGCATTTTTTGGAAAATGTTTTTGACCAAATCCCCTTCGAGAATTTTTCTAGGGCTTCTCCTCTCAATTTCGAGCGTTTTGATATAAACTACGCCTCAATCGGACATTCCAGTCAAAAGTTATGACCGTCCAAAGTTTTTATACGCATCCTTTCATATTTACATGACACGTGTCACCTTGTGGTGGAATGTGCCCAAAATTGGACGTGATCCCCCCTTGGCCACGCCTGAATCTGGGCGTTACTGGTCATGCCCAATTTTAAACGTGACCCACTGCCCAGATTAATAATTAGTTTACAAACAATCCTAAATTGATAATATTTTACTAAAATTGTATTATTTTGATTTTTTTTGCCATCAGTGTATGCTTGCATGCGAAACCAACCTTACTATTGTTGTAACTATAGTAATAGTATATTGTTCACACCAATTTTGTATTTATTTAAAAAACTACAAACTCAAAAAATACACAATGAATAAAATTAATGTTTCAGTCTCGACTGTGGCGGACTCTCGTCTTCTCGTAATGTCCTTCTCTCTTAGGTTGTTTCCTATACTCGGTCTCTGCATTCTCTAGCTTAGACTTGGAGGATGAAGTACCTGTTTTTATCTCAAGAATAAATAGTATTTTTGTCTCAAAAATCGCATTTTTATTTATACAAATCTTATTTGACCTTGAATCTTTAAACATTTTGGGGATGATTATCATCTCAGTTAATCTGATTCTAAGTTTGATTACATAGGTTAGCTTAGTTTCCATTGCTTGTCCTGCTGTCTCAGCCGAATCCCTATTCTGTATAATTAAGATTTTCCACATCTCAATAACCACTCACATTTGGTCAGTGTGGCGTGTCTTCCTTAAAGGACAAAGCTTCCCCAATTATTAAAACTCCTACCATTTTCTTTTCAGGATAAATCCAAAGTCAATACAATTTCAACACGCGTGTACTTCTCAACCAATGAAGTTCTAGCTATTTCACCTGCATGACAATGGGTATCTTGACAACTGTATTGTTATATACAGCTGTCACTAATCTTGTGAAAGACTTATCTGGCTCGGATTGTGGAAATGAGGGTTGAGACACCAAGTTCAAGATTTCACATGGTTTTCGTTTCATTAATTAATTTTTCTCTATTCACTTAATCGGACGCGGGACTAATAAATCTACAGTTCTTTAGTATAATATATTATATATGTAATATATAAAGGAACCCGAGAACACTACTATCTATAAGTTTCTCGAGTTATAATATTTATGACATATGTTGTATTGTTGTTGGTCACGAACCCTTATCAATGATCTTAATTAAATCTATTCCAAGATGGAGATCAGAATATAAAATTTGACAGAATAATCACTATAACCGTAATGTTGATCACATATATGTATAATGTATCTACATTATTTTTTTGTTTCGTTAACTAGAACATGCATTCGAATATATAATTTAAATCCAAAATTTATTAGTCCTTTGCTGAGGACGTGCTCAAAGTAGTAACATCAGTGCATTGCTTACACAAATAATCAAATGAGTTCGAGCATGTTTGCTTTAATTTAAGAAGTTATTGTTTTTAGAACTCTCTCACTAAAAGGGATAGTAATTATTTAAAAAAAAAAAGGATTCGCGCGTGAACTTCTTTTATCTTCATTATTTTTTTTTTCGACAAAGTAACTTTACCGTACAACATTTCATACTCATTTCTTATTTATATTTCTAAAGTTGTTAATTATATATATAATTAGCTCAACATGCATGTAGTATACTACTTTTACATATTTATTTACTTCATTCACCCTCTCAATATTATGCACGTGACATCTTCTAACATCTAGTTAGGTTAGAGTTTTAATTGATGTAACATTGATAATTTGCCTTCATAGTAAAAGGAAATCAATTTTTTTTTTGTTTCAAGAAACTCCGTTTATGGTGAAATAGGTAATGCAAACAGGTTATAAATAATTTTATTTTGATTTTTTTTTTTTTTATAAATTTTGGTACAAAGTCGTTTCGCACTTGTGATTGTCTAAATCACCTTTTGGAGAAGTTGGTGATTTTCATTTTCAATACCACATTGTCCACACGTACGACAAGTACAATTCAGAGCAAGAAGGTTGACGCGCCACTCAATTGCGGCATAAAACATCAGTTCTTTCTCTATTCGCATGCGCATGCAAACGTGTGATGGAATAGATTACAATTAAAAAAAAAAGGGAGAGAACCTATCTAGCTATTTGAACTTTGTTCCTCCCTAGAACTTTAAATTATGGAACACATTATTTCCTATTTCGAACAAGAAAGGGATATAATTGGAACCACCCCTTGACCAAATTATGGGCTGGTGCCAATTTCCCTGAACTCATCTAGAATCTACAACTTGTGGTATTGGGAACTCGTTCTTTTCCACTCCACCAAATGCCTCAAAAACTGCCCAACCTATGAACAAAAAAAAAAAATTGATTTTGTTCATATACACCTCGGATTCATCGTTAACGTACATGAAAAAGATGTACATAATAATGTTTGAATTTAACAACGTTAGACATTGAACTAAAGATTATGAATTGTGTTGGACTTGGAAATATATTGATCTTACCTCTGTTGGATCTTGCAAAGTATAGGAAGCATCGGTTTCTTTTGTAATTTTAGAAACAAGAATCCCAATCCCTTGGCCCCTCCTCCGTAAAACCTGATTATATTATATCCAATAAATCAATAAGTTAGGAACAATAATAATAATAACAAGAAATTAATAGTAATATACGTGGAATATACTAACACAATAATAATGTTAGCAAGCTAGCAATCGTTGTGGTCGGCATTTGTTAATTACCTTAAAAGCATCTTCGTCAGTTCTATCATCACCAATATAGATTGGAAATACATTATCAGAATTAGCATATCCTGTAAATACAAAAAATAAAAAAAGTTAAGTTAGGACATTTATGTAGCTCATGAGACACGTACCATTATCAACACCTTTATTATTATTTTTTTGAACAAAAGAAGGATATTTATGCATGAACACTTACCTAGTGACTCTAGCAAGAATTCAAGAGCCTTGCCCTTGTCCCATTTTATGGTTGGTCGAATCTCAAGCACTTTTCTCCCTTGAGTTAGCTTAAGTTTTGGGTACTCGTTGAGCACCAAGCTCACATGTTCAGCCAATGATGCCCAACTCTATAAGTAAAACACGAGAAAAATAATAAACTTAATTAGATATAATAAAACAATATTAGCCGTCAATTAATTAACGCGTCTCGTGCGTGTGCAAAGTGGTGTGAGAACTATTAAATAAAATATTTAATTTGTTGAATGTTGGTACCTTTTCGTCAACACAGCGAAAGTGCACGGACAAACAAAACTTGTTATTTTCTACCTTAGCCCCAGGGACAGACTTTGTTTTTTCCACCAAGATGTTGTACACCTGACCCCATAATAGAACAATGATAACGGCACAGTTAAAATCGTGCGTAAATATGTGTTGAGAAAATGATGAACACAGAGAAGAATGAATTAATTAACGAACCTCATTGATCATAGGTAAGAATTCTCTAGCGGGTTGGAAGAGCACTTGTTCGTTTCCCTGAAAGAAAACAAAACAAAAAAACCAAATTACGAATCTATGATTAAGAAGGAAGGACAATGATAAAAGTCTTGGTTTCATTAATTTGGCTATGGAAACTTTTTCTCACTTTCTTAGTACTTCGCCTATTTGTTGGTCCCTTGATGTCCATTCCATGGCTCCCAGCATAGTACAGTTCTGCCAATCTTACAAAGTTATACACCTAAAAAAAATTAAGAAAATCCAAATTAGTTCTGACCCAAAAAAAAAAAACATTTTTCTTTTATTTTTGATTTGAAGAAAAATAAAAAAAAATAAAAAAAATGTACCTTGTCTAGGCACCTTCCACTCACGATGGCTGTGGGGAAATGCCTTGCTAAGTCCTTCAATGTGGCCCTCATCTGATTTATTATCAACAGAAATTACAAAAAGGGAAAATCAATTTCATTTACATATTCGTATTCTTATTATATATATATATATATATATATATATATATATATATATATGAATTGAAAAATTGGAGTGAAAAAAACAAAACAAAAAACAAAGAGAGAACAGAAGGTTGAACCTTTTTACTCATGTATGCTTTATCTGGATCTGCAACAATTGGGGAGAGAGTTCCATCATAGTCAAGAAAAGTCACAATCTGCTTCCCTTTGGACTCACATACAATCTGATCAAACATGCTCAGTGCCGAAGGGTGGTAAAGCTGCACACAACACCGAACAGAGGTCAAGTCACACATAACAAAACAACAACACGGATGGTTTGGTTACAGAAAAAGAAAAGGAAAGAAAGGTGATAGTTTCGAGTCTTCTTACCAACAAAATTAATATTTATCATAAAAAAATAAAACATAACAACAAAAAAAGAAAAGGGTTTCAATCACTACACAAAGTTGTTGTAATAATAAAACAAGACCTTAGTGCTTACAGTCCAAGGACTTGTTGGGTCTTGGTTTTGGTTGTTTTGTGTAGATTTGACTGATCGTGTGGGAGAAGAGGCTCTCATTGAATCAATCCATGTATTAATAACTTTGGTCCCTCCTTTATTAACACTTCCATCTTCTAAAGTTTTCATTAAGTGCTTCTTCTGGGGTAGGCCCAAAACCCCACCAAGCAAGGCCATTATTCCAGGCACAGCAGCTCTAGGTAGAGCACTTGTGTTTGAAATCGACATTGCCAACTCCATAAGCGTGTTATTCACATTACGGTTCGTCATTCTACACCAAGTTTAGTAATAGTAACAATAGTTGTAACAATAATAATAACTCTTGCGAGAAAGAATTTTTTCTTTTGTTGAGAGTGAGAAATGGGAAGAAGGGTCACGGGGTTATATAGAGAGAAGGCAGAGAAGAGAACAGAGAGGGATGGTTATGTGTGTATTTGGATGGATGCTTCCTGTGTATGCTCAACGTGGAATTTATAGGGGAGAAAAAAGGGGTTTGAATAAGAGGAAAAAAAGAGTAGAAAATAAAAATTGCACTCGTTTTCTATTCGTTGGTTGGTTCAAGTCACGTATTAGAAGCGACGGGTGTGTGTGGTCAATTTATAAACTTCGGTTACACGGGCATAAACCAACGAAACTATCTCCTCTTTTTCCACGGCCCTTGTACTTTTCAGTAACTATACTAAATATGAAAGTTGGAGGGACCACAAAGAAATCTTCAGGAACCTCCTTTTTCAATTTTATTTTTTGGAAGGAGTTTTTTTCACAGTAATGAGGAACTTTTACTGATAATGTTGTTTCATAACCATTTTGCCACTAACTTGCTTTATCATATTCTATTAAGTTAAATAGCACCTAGCTTTTAGGATTATTATTTTTTAAATAAAAGGTAAGGTTATATTACTCTCTAACCAACACTATATATCGAGTCTAGTGGAAGAGTTAGTTTATGATTACTTTATCATAATATAGTCAATTTTAAAAATAATAGTAAATTAGGATTTAAATATTTGTTAAGTTAAAGTGTCTATTTCTTTTTTCCTATTTCCTTATAGGATTTTTATTATTTATTACTATTAAACACTAAATATATTTTTCTTAAAGAATTATCAGACATTAAATATCTAACCACCTCTCTAAAAATTCAAATATTGGATTCTCTAACATTTGCGTGCTTCAAATACAATTTGCTTTTGAAAATTGATGTTTGTGAAAAATAAAATAAAAAATTAATCTCTATATGCATTAATAAGGGAGTTTTCTTTATGAGGACGTTTGGTAAGAGATAAAAAATTTCATACTCAGGAATCATATTTTCTGAGAATAAACAAAATCTGTTTGATTTTTTATTGAAATTTTTTAGATAAGTTTCTTAAAAATTAAAAAGTTATGCATATTTTTATTGATTATTTTAATTATTTTTTAAAAAAAATCAACTTGGGGTAGTAAGATTTGCACCTCCTTCTATGAGAAAATTTTCATGAAAAACTGATTAAAAAATATTTTCGGAAAACATCCTTTCCCATAAATGTTATTTTTAAAAAATGTATATATCAAACATATGGGAAACTAAGGGATGTTTGGTAGACAAAAAGTTTTTATTTTGTTAGGAATCTAAAAGTGAAAAACTATGATTCTCATGTTTGGTGTGCAATTAATAAAAAAAAAGATTGTGAGAAATTATGATTCTCAAAGAATTAATTTTAACTCACTTTCCCCCAAAGACACTCTCAACTAGGGGGATAGGAATCTAATTTTCTCTAGTGGCGGAAAATTTTTTGTTACGTATTTTATATAAATTTTTTAATTTCTAGGAAACACATTAAGATTAATCAAACATATTTTACACATTCATAAGAATCATGATTCACATAAATCATGTTTTCCAGATATAAAAAAAAACTTTTCTCCTACTAAATGTCTCTTAAAATTTTATGATTATCTGAAAACCAAAAACTTCTTTCCTATTAAAAGAAATATCCATTAACTGAGAGTATCAACCTAAGGAGGAAAATAATTCCTGTAAATGGATAATACAGGATTTTATTCATATTCTTTTGGATATTGGAGTAAAGCACTATCTGTCATTTTTATGGTTATTTTACAACTTGTTATTCTTAAATGTTATTTAAAGGGAAGAGTTCATTATAAGAAAACATCAAAGAGCTTCTTCTTTTTTTTGAATATTTAATTTTCCATTACATAAAGGAACTATGCCATAATACCATGCTTAATTAACAGATATTTTAGGCATGCATTTGCTGCCTCATTTTTATTTCCCTTCCTCCCCTTCTCTCCCAAAATGACCTTTTTTAACCCTCTCACGAAAGGTGTTCAAACTTCCAAAATGTTCAATTGCAACCACTTATTCTTTTCCAACGTTTTTTTTTTTATTATTTTGAGTGACAGAATCAACAGTTTAAAATTTTCTTGGGTACCTTTTTATGTTATAACAATTCAGAACGTGGGTACTAAGAAACAGAATCATAGCATAAGTTAGCACTCGCCCCTTGTATAGTTTCACTGAATAAAAACAAGCTGCTCAAACCTAACTTGTATACACTATACACTAAGCTTTAAAACCAGCGGTACAAAATAATTGCTTTTCCCTCTTTCTTTGTTTTCTTTCACTCATTCCTCTTCCCTCTTCCATCACAATTTTCATGCACGTTTGTATAATTTTTATACGTTAATTCAAAATTTAGTATAGTTGGTTAATGCTCTTTACACAATTACATTTTATTTGTCAATCAAAAATTTAGTAGTGTTAATGGGAAAAAGCTATTCTATGGAGCTTTATGTGTGAATAAAACTTAAAAGTGTAAGAAACAAAAAGATTTATCTTGTGCGTGACTAATAATGACAAGTAAAAAGATAATCGTAAGACATGAAAATGAGTTGTGGTGTGAGTTTGATTTTCTACGATGTATTTCACCCCTTTTCGGTTTTTTCACTTCATCGACCTCTAATCCTTAGACAAAAGAAAACCCCCTAAATAGTATCCTTAAAGAATTTATTCTATTATTATTATTATTTTTATAAATATAGCTCAGTAATGAAACATAGGTTTTGGGTCAAATGCACTTATGTTATGTAAATTAAACCTTGAATAATTATAACATTATAAATTGCAAACTTCCTTTCTTTATTTAAGTTAAACTTAATTGCAATTAATTATCTAAAAATAATTGCAACCGAGACTAATAAATTAGGGAGGTAGAATGCATATAATCAACCTACGGGACATAGTTAATTATGTGATAAGTTTAATATATTTATTTAGATTGTTTACAGATAGTAGTACATTTCTTTTAAACTAAAGATGTTACACATCCCTTTTAGAGAAATTATTGTATTTATACAGTAAGTTTTTAATTTTATTGTAACGGCAAAAAAATTTAAATATTATTTTTTTTAAATCATGAATTTGTAGCAGTTTTAAAACTATTTACGCATCTATTACAACAAGTTGTGCCCCAGTAGGACGCGACCAGTCGCTCCCCTACCAGACGCAATTCGGGCTGAGTCGCGCTTCTCCTAGGAGCGACACATTCCATCTCTATTTTGGTTGCTATTTTTTATTTTTTAATTACTTTTCTTAATTTCGAGCGTTTTGACATATCATAAATGTCCGATTGAGGCGTACTTTATGTTAAAACGCTCGAAATTAAGAGAATTAATTAAAAAATAAAAAAAACACCATTAAATTAACTAATTGAATAAAATAGTTGAGACACTTAGAAACATTTTTTTAATGTTCGAAGATTAAATCCTAATTTTGAGACATTTAGAAGTATTTTTTGGAAAAAATATTTGACCAAATCCCTTTTGGGAATTTGGTCAGGCCTTCCCTTCTCAATTTCGAGCGTTTTGACACAAACTATGCTTCAATTGAACATTCCTATCAAAAGTTATGACTGTTCGAAGTTTATATATACACCGCTTCACGTATGCGTGACACGTGTCGCCACAGGATGAAACACACCCAATTTAGGCGTGTTTGATTGCTCCATTTTCATAAATAAGTTTCACAGAGTCCCAAATTGGTAAATATTTTTAAAAAAGTATTATTTAGGTGCTTTTGTCCAAAAACACTACACCATGTAACGAAGCTTCTCATAGTAATTAGTACAATTTTTTTCCCCAATAGGGGCATTTTTTTCTTTATTTACCAAATGTGGGGGTAGGGTAGTCAACAAAAAAATTATCACGTGACACAAATCATTTTTTTTAGAAAAAAAAACATTGGTTGCTCAAATTTAATCGCTAATTTCGGTCTCTATTTCAGTCGCTAAAAGTGTTAGCGGCCAAAATAGCGACGGAATGAGTCGCGCCTGTACTTCTTACTACTAGATAATTTTCATAAATTTCATGATAGGTACCTAAAGATTCATAGTAAACTTCGATAGGAACTTCTCTTGACAAAATAATACGTTGATCTAGCCGCCACTGGAGCCACAAAGGCAATGGCGGAGCTGGTATTATAACCAGCAATGACTATGGCACTAGCTAATTTTTAAATTTATTTAATAACTATATATATATATATATTTATATAATTAATTAGGATTAAAAATAAAATTTGGCACTACCTAAAAATAAAATTTAATATTACTTAAAATTTGGTATTATCTAAAAATAAATTTGACACTCCTTAAAAATTTTAATGTTAATTAAATTTGTGTAATTATAATAAATATTTTGATAATTTGATATGCCAATTTTTTGGACATGGACTAAAATTATTGGCCGACTTCACCACTGCACAAAGGACTATCGAAATTTATTCTTTTTTGTTGATAAGCTCCAATTGCATCATAGGAATTATAGAAAAAGGGTTCTTTTTTTTTGGTATACTTATAGTTATTACAGTTGTGCTTGGTGGCGGCGTGACTGGTGACGTCCTGTTGGGGCTTGACTCACTGCAATAGATGCGTAAATAGTTTTAAACCGGTTATAAATTCGTAATTTTTTTTAAAAAATAATATTTAAATTTTTTTGCCTATTATATCTTGTATCTAATTGAAATTAGAATATAAAATATACAATTTGTAAATAATTATCTAGCTAATTTTAATCAATTCTTTTTTCTTTTCGAAGGACAGTGCATGTGTAAATAATTTGCACGTTCAAATTCGTATAATATCCGAAATCTGGACGTAACCTTCCTAACTGCGACTCTGTCAAAAGCTTTGTATCTCGTAAGTAAAGTATATGGAATAAGCCAACCGACCCAAAGTCCTTTTGCATTTGATATAATTCTTTGGAGATTTGAACATCCAACCATTTATCTCTGTTGCTTAATCGGGTCCTTGAGAATGATAGAAGATTTTCCTTTTTCTCTCCTTATTAACTATGGTTAAATTTTAATTATCACACACTTATACTAATTTTTGCATATAAAATTTCATCTAATCATCCTTATTTTCCCCTTTCATTGAAAATTTAAACGGTTTCTATATCATGTTATACATAATTAGAAAAAAAAAATATAGTCCTATATACTTCTTTTGTCTTGTTCTTTTCTTATCTAAAATTTCATGACGATCCATGTTCAGTCAAAACTCAAAACCGGTGGCCTTGGAGATGCTTTTTCAAGCAACCACCATGTGAACGGAAACTATACGAATTTGAAACCTTGGGTGTCATTCTTGTTTGTTTCATGGTGATAACAATTCTTTTATTAAAACTAAACAAGGTAATGCCAAAAGGAGTTAATAGATGTTTAAAAAGCTCTGCAGATCCTTAGATTCCTGAACAATATAATACCATTTTTGTTAGATGAAAAATTGATTACATTAATCTATAAAAACTAAAAATTGTCATTTTTATTTCTCAAAAATAAAAAGACGATTAATTTTATCTTTTTTGTATCAATTTATTATTAAAAAAGGCCAAGTTTAATTATGAATATTTTTTTAGTGTACTAAAATCGTATTTTTCATCTTTTAAAAATTAATATGATTGATTTTAAATATTCAAAATCGTATATATACTATATAAGATTAACGTGATGAAGGGATTTAAGTAGTTACCACGAGGTCTTAAATTCCAACTTCATTATTGCTATTTTACACGAAAAAACTTTGAAATCATTTTGCCTATGAAAAGAAATTATTAAATCTTTGAAAAAGTAATGGTATTTCACGTGTAGATCCTTAGAAAAAGGCAACACTTTCTCCTGAAAATAGCCTTTGATTAACTAACGGGGTATTTTTAAATTTATATAAAATAAATAGGGGGACACCGAACATGGGTCATTGAAGCATATTATTCATATTCCTGATGATGATACATTCTAGAACAGGTTTTACGTGGGTTTCGAATTTCCATGGAAGTCATTAGGGAACATACCAGGTTAGCAGAATATGAACATGAACATAATTTAGGTGAACCAAACTGCCATAACTGCTTATGATATTGCAAAGACGGTGGACTTTTGGGGTCGTTTTGGAATCAAATATTTGTCCGTGTTATAAACGAATCATAAAAAGTCAAATAATCTGACTAAGCTAGTTTCTCTGCTGCTTCCAAAGGAAATTAAGAAATAGAAAAATAGGTAACAAGAGGGTTTGGAAACGACAAAGGAATTTTAGCAACTAGGGTGCTTTTTCCCTAATACGTGACTGGGTTCTTATGTGTAAATTTATCTGTTGCCCCCATTCCACGCCCCTCTTTTCTTTATCAGCATGTTAATGTTTAGGGGGGAAAATTTTTAATTAATAAATAATAAATTTATTTTCACACACATATAAGTTTTATTTATAATTATGAAAATCAGTTCGAAATTAATCCGATTTGATCATTAGATTCGGTTCAACCAATCCGATCGATCAATTTAGACCATTTTTTACAACAATAATTTTATTAGAATGACACTCTAATATGCTATTTATGTGAAATTTTGTTAATAAATAATTTATAAATATTTTTATAAGTATTTATTGAATTTTGAAAATTATAAGAAGTCTTTTAGATTCAACTATTAACCTAAAGTTCTTTTTATAAAAGAATATAAATGTTGGAGGGGGAAAAAAGAAGAAAAAACAGATGAATTGGTGGGAAAATGATGGGATTGATTTGATTGGTTGGTATGGGACCCGTAAAAGCGAAGAGAGTAGTAATATGGGCACGTGTATTCACCTTGGCCTTATTGCAGTTGGGCCACTTTCAGCTTTGATACTTGCTTCCTGATTCCATTGTCCATCAGCTTCTCTTTCTGTCTATGGTGCTCTTTTTTAGGGTACTGCATCCTTTCGCATTTCATCTCAGATTTTTTCTCTCCAAATAATGAGATATAATTTTACGGTAGAGAATATATATAGGAAATAGGAAGCATTTATAGGGGAAGGGATTCTCTCCATTGAGTTTTAACAAGAGAATGTTCGATCGTTAAATATATCTCATCCATCCGTTATTTTTAAATATTATTTTATAGTAGATTTTTATAAACAAATTAAATCATTTTTATGATTAAGATCTCATCTAGGAAATATGTCAGAAGAAGATCTTAATACAGTTAGAGTTAATTAAGTTTTTAGTCTTTAAATATTTTTAAAATTCTTTTTTTAGTTTTTAAATTTTTGTTTAATTGATTAAGGTTGTTTAACTTTTTTTCAATTAAGATTTTCAGTTTTTAAATTTTTATTTGACCGGTTAAAGTTCCTAATTTTAAAATTTTCATTTTTAATTTCTGAAAAAAATTTGAATCTATTATTTTTATTTCTTTAATGTGATTTCAATGACTATAAAAATGAATTTTTCAAAAGTTTAAGGATCGAAAATTTTAATTGAAAAAAGTTGAAAGATACATACTAGTCAAATAGAAGTTTAAGAACTAAAAATCTTAATAAAAAAAGTTGAGAGAACTTGATTAATAAAATAAAACTAAAATTTAGAAACTAAAAATAAAATTTCAAAAAAATTTAAGGAATAAAAACTTTATAAATATTTTTAATTATTCAGTATTTTCAGTTATTCAGTATTTTTTACATTGATAGTTAGAAAAATAAATATTGATGATTAGATATTATCCTAAATGATCGAAATTAAAATATATAAAGTAACATGATTTTTTAAGTAATAATATAATATTTAATCTTATCATTCATGCATAATTATTGAGAGAATTAGTTTAATTGATTAAATATAATGTATAAATTATTATAAACCTCAACATATATTTGATTCTTACATATTATTCACGTATAATTGTGTGATTTAGATTTATACTTCTTATTTCCAATCACCCTCTTACTAGATATGTCTTTATACATGTAGTGGTGTGAGTTTTTAAAAATAATCATATCACGTTAAAACGTAATTAATGAGATGACAACTTAATAAAGTTATGAGCATTTTTTTTATCTTAATCGTTAAAATATGTTAATAGTCTATATTTATTAAATTTATTACTCACAAATGCAATGAATTTTCAATATATTGACACTCTCTATGTAGTTTCTTTATCTTCTATTTATCTACTTACTTATTTATTGATATCTCTTAGTTATTATATGAAATAAGAACGTTATATATGGATGATGCATATTAAAAGTTAGTTAATTAGTTGTCATGTGATCATCATCACCTAAAATACTTATGCATTTTTATCTTTATATTTTTATCATTCAAATATAATATCTAATCGCCTAAGTTTATTATTCACATTTTTTCACAATAAAAATATTTTTCTCACATGATATGTTTCTTATATACACAAACATAAATGCATATACAAGATGCGTATATATAGTAAAATGATACTTTTTATGCGAGAATAAAAAGAATAAACATTAATCATTAAATCTTATCACAAATAATCAAGATTAAAACACAAATAATATGAATTTTATAAAAGGTTACATAAATTTTATAAATGATAATGTGACTTAAAAAAATTAATTTTAAATTGTTTGTGGTTACGTATTGTGCATATGTCTGCGTGTGAATATATTAGAGCATCTTTAGTGGTAGATCTTAAATTGAGATCTTAGACCACTTTTTAGTGGACCCTATAGTATCACATAGGATTAAAGATCTCTCAAGATCTCTTTAATTTTTTCCTTTAATGGTAGATCTCATTTTGAGATCTTAGGAAGAGAGAAAGAGAGAGAAAATTTATTCTTTTTTGAACAATGTGCAGATCTTGAGGGATCTTGTACAAGAACCCATTCTCCATGTTGGAGATCTCTCCACTTTCTTTATTGGGAGATCTTGTGAAGATCAGATCTTGAACTCAAGATCTTTGCTTAAGATCTACCACTAAAGATGCTCTTAGATACATCGAATGAGCACACAAATAACGGGAATTATTCTTATTTTAAAAATGTGAAAGCTGAAAATTTAAATTATAATTCATATATTGATGATTAAGATTTAAAGTTGATGATGAATGATATCGTAAAAAAAAAGTTGGTGATTATATCCCTTAGAAAATTCATATACAGGGTTTTAGATAACCATATATATTTTTGTTTTTTATTCTTAACTTTCTGCATCAGGATAAATGAAGTAAATTTAGAATTCGATCGAAAAATAAATAAAATCTGACTAAATTTTTTCTTTTAACCAAATTTAACCTTATTCTATAACATGTGATATATTATAATTATATTCATTGCTTATATTTAATAAAATATATACTCATATTAAAATCATATCAGATTATTTAAATGAAAGAGGATTTAAATCCATGTTAATTATAAAATAAATATTTTAATATGAAATCACCCAAAAATTTTATTATTT